>KB312483.1:0-17223 GCA_000328365.1 Capitella teleta | reverse complement strand
AAATATCTTTGAGCAAAAGAGTGGCTGCCTTTGAAAGCAAATTGATATCAGAGGCTGAGCAGTTCAATAGTGCATGATGTGCATCCTCATTGAAAAACAAGTACCAGATTCTATTCTTCTCAATTAATTTAATGTCAGGCAGTCTCTCGATGATTCGGTGTCGTAATTTGGTTGCATGCACAAAGTCGATTGTTGCCTTGTAACCAAAAGAATTGAGCTGTTGCAGGTAGAACGTTCGTAGAGAAATCAAAGAAATCAAAGCCACACTCCCTCTCTGTTCAAGAAGATGCTCAATCATAGCATCAAACGCTTTCTCGTCAACACATTCATCAGCTGGCATATCATTTTCACTCTCAGGAATTTTTAGCTCCCCGGCCTTCTCAGCTTTCCTATAAAGACGTGTGAGACAAGCAGCATGATAAACTGCATCCATTGCAATCAAATCTTCTGCTTCAGAAATCTTTCTTCTCAAAGAACTGTCTCCTATTTTCATCACAGCTTCCCAGCTTGTCTACACCAAACGTTGAAACACGACGCATGGATTCCATATCCTTGAACTCCTTGTCACAAATGAAGCAGTGATTCTGGGTGGTTGCGTCATCCAATTTCCGCCGAGTCTTCATTGGAGATTTTTTTTCAAAAGTTTTTGTGATATCACTGTCATTGAGTACACCCATGTCTTCACTTATGTCAACTGCAGCTGACCTCTTACGTTGCGCACGTTTGACCTTCTGGGTGTCTACTGCATTTTTGCAAAGCTTGTGCCAGACAACCCCATGGTTCATCATACTATTAATAAATTCATTCATGCACACCCCATTACCAAGATTCACGATATCTTCAGCGAATATGGACGAGGGCAACTCACCCAGGTCATGAAGGCATTTTAAGTTGACAATGGTCGATCGAAACGAAGCCCCCAGCTCATCCGGATTCGCCAAGTAGCGTGGGGTTTGACCTGGGGTTTTCAGCGCCGTTCCATCATCCTTCTGACATAAAAAGCACTTGGCCCAGTCTCCTTTGAGTTGAACTCAAACTAGTTGAAGCCATCATGAACAGAACCTAAATGAAAAATAAATTAGTTATCTGTCCACACTAGCACTGATTTACACTCGTTTTCTATGAAACTTGTGGATATCATGCATAATGATTATCATTACTGGGGTAATTTATAAAACTTTCAAAGTCAATATTATTATAGCAGAACACACGTATTATCGCCCGGCGCCCGCAAAACTGAGCTTATTGCCACAAAATTATTGATGAGCATTTCAAAATGCTCTATTTCTTCATAAATATAGGCTTAATATGTATAAACAAATCTTAATAACATCATTTTGGGAGACTTACATCAGCGTCTTCGTCGGTTGCCAAGACGTAGGTCAGGTCAGGTCAAAAGATTTCAGTCCTTTTATATCAGGACTGTGTAAAAATAATAACGGGATTGTCCTCGGAGCAAGAGATTAAATAATAAGTAAATAGAGTGAGATAACGAAAATTAAGATATAAGTAAATCATAAGGAGATAACAAACATAAAATAAACATAACGATAAACGGAGCAACAAAGGTAAATAATGGAAAAAAAAAAATAAATAAATAAATAAATAAATAAATAAATAAATAAATAAATAAATAAATAAATAAATAAATAAATAAATAAATAAATAAATAAATAAATAAATAAATAAATAAATAAATAAATAAATAAATTAATAAATTAATTAATAAATTAATAAATTAATAAATAAATAAATTGTACTGACGCTTAAAGCCCAAAGATCGAAGCCCAAATGTGAAAAATAAAAAAACAAAAAACAAAACAAAAACAAAAAGAAAAAACAAGGAACGTAATATCTCTTGGTTCCCAATTCGTCTCCCTACTCTCTTTCTCTCTCATGCTTCTCTCTTTCCCTCCATATCGCACCCACACTTCTCAGAATTAAACAGTCCATCTCTGACAACACTTCGAATCCTAGGACTCCGTTCATTGGATCTTCCTGCCCCTTCTCCATCTTCCACACTCTGTTCCATTCGATCCTGTGCCTTTCGTACAGTGGGCATTCAAATAGAACATGCTTCTCCGTCTCCTCTTCGCCGCACACACACTTCCTATCATCTTCATCGTATCTCCACGCCACATTTGCATTTGCCCTCACCAGCAGACTATCTCCTCTGACCATCATGCGCACTCTGGCCCCATCTCCACCATCAGCGTACCTCTCCATTCTCAGATCTTTCCTCTCTTCTGCATATCTTCTTGTCCTCTCTGTACCTTTCAATTTTCCTCTCCACTTCTCCAACTCTCTATGCCTAACCTTCCTCTCCACTTTTTCTTTCGCCATTTCCTCTACCCATTCATCTGGAATTCTGGCCAAGCGTTTTCCTTCTGCAGACAGCCTTCTATATTTTAACATATAGTAGACCCCATCGAGGTTGTAATCCATGGCTATACGATTGACCGCCCTCCACCAGTCCGACTTCAGCCCCATCCCGAGTAAAACTCCTCTTCCCACCTCCGCGACCATGCTTCCTCCTACGTAGATCTTTCTAATGTATCCCATCTTTGCTTTCGCCTCCCTCTCACTGAATGTGCTCCATCCACTCTGCATGCATTCCTCACACTTGGATGAGCCTTCCACAACCATCTTCCGAATGCTGTCTGCTCCTTTTCTAGTCGATTCCTTTCCTCCACCTTCCAAACAAGGGCTCCTCCTCCATACATGATCCGGCTGACAACTCCTCCATACATGATCCGGCTGACCACTCCACTCTTCCATCCTTCGCTCCCAATCAAGAAACGACTCCCCGACCTCTTCGCTGCAAACTTCACCAGACCCGCCACTCTATGGCACATTTCCACTCTTCCCGTAAGCGATCGTATTCCGCCCTGAACTCCTCCAACAATCTTCATACCCAGGTATCGCGTCTCTTTCTTCTCCACTATCTTCTCCTCTCCAGCATACCATTCACCTCCTCCACAAAACATTGTAGGAGAACGTTATGAATGCGAGAAGTGCGTTATGATTTGCGCCATGGGCGGGGTTAATTATTTAATTTTAATTAGTTTGCAGTCTTAAATTACAGTAACTAATTACTACATATAGTAACAAGCTAGAGTATTTCTCAAAGCATAATATTAATCATTTACTGGGAAAAAAACATATACAAAACAATTTACTTTCAATTATTCGACAATAATTAATTACTTGGTTATGTATCATACTAAAAGTTAACATTTTTATAATCTTGACCCTCTTCTGCGTTCAATGGTGTTAATGGATCGCACGATAATTGTTTGAGATATAAGGCATATCTGATAACTGTACTCATTGACATAATTATGCTAATTACTACTAATTAATGATGAGGTACAGGTTGTGTCCTAGGCCATAAATCCTCTAAATGACCCAAAGAATACGTGTACCAAGTTTGTTGCTTGTACGCACAATAGCCGCCGATCGCCTTTTTTCGGGTCTTACTGACTCCAGTATTTAAGGTAGTTGAAAAAAAAAGGTTTTGAAAAAAAAAGTCGTCACACAAGAATTACTCCAAACAATTTTTTTTTGTGAAGGAGAATGATATAACAGATCGGAAAAACTCCATGTGCTGGTGCAAAAATGGATTATTTTGTCGGTATACTTATTACCATGCAGTACGATCAGAAAACATAACGGATTTCAAAAAATGGCTCAGCAACTAATTAACAACTTATTGATAGTGCAGCATGTTCAAAATAAGCCTTTACAATGCTCAGGCATAGATCTATACCTGGTCGAAATTTGGTAATCATGCAATCAGATCGAACGGAGATAACGGTGATTGTGTACAAGAATTGCCTGGAAAAAACATGGTGAGTTTACTCTTCTGTTGTACTTGCAACGGCTACTTCAGGCCGTTATTTGGGGACAAAATATACATGTAAATGTTCCTCATTCAATTTAGAACACATTCAAACAAAAATAATATGGGGTCACTGGACTAGTTTTCAATTTCTGAGAGTTTCAACAACCCTACCCCCTATTTGGCCAAATGTCGGAATTGTAATAAATTTGAGTATTGATGAAAATATACGACTTGGTCATGCTCTAATGAAGGTAAACAATGTAGATACAAGTGAAACACAAAATATCACAGAAAATAACTGAAAAAAGTAATATTTTTCTTTATTCATGATGTTGTACAATAATAGCAATACTAAAGTGTATTGCGACTGACTTCTTACTGACAGTACAAGAGCAAACGAAATTAGTTTCAACAATGTAAGAGTGCATCAATGTAACAATGTAATCCCTCACGAGAAACAATTAGGGATGGGCTTGATATTACTGTGCGAGTTGTTTAGTCGGTCCTGATCGTGATGGTCCTGATCGTGATGGTCCTGATCGTGATGGTCCTGATCTTGCGAAGTTGATTCTCGATTCAGATCATTCTCTTCGACATTGAGAGGGAGAGGTTGCTGTGAGGGGGAAGGGGGACGCTGTTGATTCTGAAACAGTTGATGTCAATGTTACATTAGGTTAGCGGAGTGTACCAGATCTACTATTATATATGTACTACTACAAGTATGTGTGTCTATAAGTACTAGTACTAGTACCAGTAACTGATATGGCGGTATTTATACCTAGATTCGGGACATATTTGTCCTAGTGACAGTCACATTTATTGACTGATTGATGTTGAATGTTCTATACAACCGATATTCATATTCAATTATTGTGATATTCATGAAATTCTTGCTTATTACACATGACATAATGATCATCATAATGTCTAACGAGCAGACGACGGCACAACCATCGGCTCGCGGGGCTGGCTGGGCATTACACATAGAATCTTGACATATCACTGATTGCACATGACATGAATAATCGAATATAAACAATACATACATTATCATACATTAGTCTAAATCATTAGATACAATCATTATAATCAATACTTCAACTTTAAGCCCACAAGTGTTCCTGAAATATCCGTTTGCACAAATGCATCAGATCAGTTACACTTGTGGAATTACTTCAACTTCTGACGAGACTTACCGCTTCATCCACTCGTCCTAAGAATCTCCCGCTTCGCCGGTCACGTTTTTTTTTTTTTTTTTTTTTTTTTTTTAATAAATAGGTTGCTTTATAATCGTGATTTGATGATTTGACACCTGAAAGATAAAATTCGCGCAATTTTGACAACTTGTCAACAAGTGAACATCAAAAACGACGAGCTCTGAGTTTCCGCTATCGCAATCATAACGTTTTCATGCGAGGTCTCTGAATCAATAAGGGATACACTACCTTAAAACCTATTTATATTAGTGTGTGTGCGTGTGTGTGTGTGTGAGTGTGTGTGTGTGTGTGTGTGTGTGTGTGTGTCTGTGTATGTGAGGGTGTGTGTGTGTGAGGGTGTGTGTGTGTGTGATGGTGTGTGTTTTGAATAGATTACTATTATTATTATTACTATTATTATTGTTATTGTTATTATTATTATTATTATTATTATTATTATTATTATTATTATTATTATTATTATTATTATTATTATTATTATTATTATTATTATTATTATTATTATTCGCTCATCAAGCCAAAGCGACCCAACCATAGACCTAGTAAGTACAATTAGACCGCGCATGGCCCTCGAAACCCCGGCACGCAATCAAGCGTATCGGTAAAGCGGGAGAAAAGTGGTGCGGAGGCATTTCGTTCCGCCTTTGAAGTAGGGCTTGACTTAAAGTTTTTTCATATACAAGTAGATTTTTGTTGTTGCTCCAAATGCTTTGCATTAGGATTTGATCCTGAAGTCTCAAAAGTAGTGAAGAGTGTTAATTAGAAGTGCATGTGGTTGAGTTATATTCAAAGGAATTTTCAATCCAGAAGAATAGTACAAGTTTAAAACTCAAATTTTGATACGTTTTGTATGTTTGGAGGGTGTTTACAAAAATTACAACGAAGTATTGCCCTTATCCAGAGGTTATTCTTACATTTAGAAATGGCATGGATTTTTATCAGACATATAGGAGTTAATCTAAAATTAATATGATTTATAATAATTTTGTTGGTTCATTTCAAGCGTGTAGGTGACACAGCATGTTAGACCAAGTGTTTGAACTTTGGACTTCTATTCACGAGCAGAGCCATGTCTACCCAGTAACAACTGAGCTCCAAGTCATTGGGTTGTGAGTTGTGACCTCAGCTCAGGCCAGCACAAAGGTCAATGCGACAGGGCAAAGGGTCACATGATCACTCAGGACTACACAACGGTCACAGACCTATAATAACAAAGTACATGTACTCAACTGAGTATTATAAGGTCTTTATGTCACTGTGAGGCAATTGTTGAGGCATATTGCCATCATGTGGTGTGTATAATATCTCAAAAGTCCTGCACTTCTCACTTGGCAGAGTGGGAATTATTCTTACTTAAGATTTTATGGAAGCCAGGCCAAGGACAGGTGTTCTAGAAGCATTTCTATAATCACTGTGACAATCATAGAATACTTTATTTTTATTTTATGTCTGTTTTTGTCCAAATGTTATTCTCCGAATGGAATATGTGTAAGATTTCGCTCTCAAACGTACTCGAGGCATTATAATAGCACAATTTGTTCCCCAAGATGAGTTTGCATTCATCACATCGATCACAGAGAGAAATTGCACTGAATGCAGTGAATTAGAAAGTCGAGTTTAAATAGGAGCAACTTATTTAGGTCAGCCAATCTGATAAAATTCACCCATAGATAACGCCATATGAAATAAATTTTTGGTTGGCGTCTGCGGACGCAACCTACAATATCACTTCGGACGCACTTCTTCGACTCGTGATTGAAGTTCACAGTGAACTTCCTTGAAGAAGTTTCTTCCAATCAGAATCGTCAAATTTGTGTCAATACGCCTGCGGACTATTACATGACAGAGGGTTCGACCAAACAACAAAATAGAGCGAAATAGAGCTCCTTATTATTGCCCATTACATGGTGCCATCGAGTATATCTCCAGAGAAGATTTTAGTACTTCTCTGGTGTTCTTCGATCAACAATGATTGATTGCTGTAAGTCCAGATTGCAATGAGTGCAAACAATCTATTCCGTTTCGACAGATGTTAGCCAAGCTACTAAGAGCCATCGAATTGGGCTTTGACAATAGACATTTCTGTGATTTAGTACGTGTATTGCAAAATGCAGAACCGAATATACTAGCCAATAGTCGATATAACATTCGAAGCAGGTTCAGCGGATCTGTGGACCTGGGAATAGCGGTCATTTCGACCCCTGAGGGTGTTTTTAACCTGTGCAATATCTTCTACCCTTCCGTAATCTTAGATGCCATAGAATCCCAGATGGAGTTTGCTCCCTTCAGAGATACTGAGTGAGTGCTCTGAGTTCACAGGCTAGTAAATCTAGCTCCAAAAAAGGGGGTACCCGGACAAAACTGCAACAGAAATTATACATGCTGCAAAGTGCTAGGTAGAGGTCCAATGAACTCCAGAAAAAATCAGAGTGAATCTTAGGGAGGCGTTATGAAATTCCTAAAATTAATCAATTTTGAAACTAGTCCGAAATATGCATTATTATACCTCAAATTGAAGATCTCGTTGAGTGCGAGTGAAATCCAGTACATTTGAAGATTTCCGGGTGCCAAATGAGTTAATTATTAGCGATTTATTAACTCAAGCTTCGACTCTAAGGAATCTTGGACCCTCATCCAACATATTGCACCAGGAATAATTTCTGTTGCAGTTTTGTCCGGGTCAAAATGTTCGTTTATTAGCCTATCAGCCACCTGACTATTGAAGCCCAAAAGTAACGAAGTCTAGAGCACTTTATGCTTGAACACTCGATCGATCACATTGATCAGCGATTCGCTGATCAATCAGATGCTGATGATCAGACAGACATGATTAGCAACAAGAATCTGTTCAGAGTAAGATTACGCATCGAGTGGGGTTGCCCATCGTGCCACATATTAATGCTTATCTTTCCCGCGGCTCTCGACACGCGTTGTCGTGATCGGTGGATTAGTCCGGGGTCCACTTACAGGGCGAAACCATCCAGTGAAGTGGGGGGGGGGGGCATTATGGATTGCTTTTTGAAAAAAAGATAGGATATGAAAATGAACTGAACGTTCAACAATTTGAGGTTTGATATTTTTAAACCAAATAATTATGTGTTACATGTACATGTAGTTTTAACTCGGCAGCTGAGAAATAGTACCACGCATTTTCAATATTTCTATGATTATTTTACTAGAATGTTGTTTGTCTGAGATTTGTATTAAGATAAATACGAAGATGATTGAATCCAATTTGAACACATTCACATTGGGCTAAATATTGAGGTAGATTCGATCCTTGGCCCAAAGCCCCAAATTGACGGAGGCTAGTATAATTTGGTTCTGCATTTTGCAATACCAGAGATCGCATGCTAGAAGGATATAATTATAATTATCGAAGGAATCAGATTTTTTTTTTTTTTTTTTTTTTTTTTTTTTTGCGTACCATTTCGCAAGCAACCCCACCCCCACCCCCCACTAATGCTTCTTTTTCTTCTGTGCTATAGATAACCGTAATTAATCAGAGGATCATGGGTTCTCTCATAAAAGCTAAAACCATAGCTCTTGTAAATCTGCCTTTTCATACCACACAAGGTCAATTATCTGAAGGAGTAAGTTGATTTTTTTCGTTCGTATTCACGAATCAATTAGTCGCTGCCTTAGTCGATTAGATTGTTTCCAACATCTCATAATTCTTTCTTTTCTTTTTCTATACACGTCATTGGAATATGGTTTATTTTAAACGGCTAGCGTCACCATCATTTGGTTTCAACTTTTTACCACCAACTTATAACATAACGCCTCAGATTTCGAATCCCGTTATTCCGACATCTGTGCGCGCACGCAACGCAGCGTAAACGATGTCCAATTGCGAGCTCATAAATATTCATGAGCTGAGCGTGACGTCACTGGGGCAGCAGAAATATTTTCTCGCAGCGAGCAGCATAGGGATTTACATGTTGAGCGATCTGCGCGACGGCAATTCTCTTTACATATTGCCATATATGGACGCCTATATGGAAAACGAGAGTGAGGATGAACTCGAATATGGTTGCCCGAATCATCTGGGGATCGAACCATACATGTTTGGACCCGATGTCAGTGACAATGAAGGAGGGAGAAGGCAGGGAAGCGAGAGTGCTAGCGAGCAGATTTGGAGCGGAGAAGAGAAGAGGAGGCACGCAGCATCGGCGGCGGCAACGATACGGAGGATATCGGGAGAATCGGGCACAATGAATTTTAGTACTTAGTGCCTCTATTCGAATGGCTTAATTGACAATTGTTTTGAAGACTATAGTTTAACTAGTGTAAAACCAACCACCTGAATTTTATGTTTGTTTGGAGTGCATGCAATAATATACAGTAATTATAATACTACGTTATAATAACGTAGTTTGCGTCACCATAGTGACATGTTCTATTAGACTGTATCATGATTATTACCACAAGCAAACACAAATATAACGTCATCCATTCATATTGGGGTGTCCGAGAAATAGCACTACTGTGACTACACTTTTCAAGCGCAAAAATATCCCCAGTGTTGTACATTCCGCCGTTATCGGGTAACGAAACATCCAACCTACTATTATAGCATAATATTGAATCGAACTAAATTAAGCTCGTTATTTGATTGATTTGTATTCCACTATTCCATGGTGCGTGCATATGTACTAGCTGAAAATTGTATTTAGAATTATGTGCATCAACTCCATCAAGCGACACGCTGGGGGTGTGCGTGCACTGTTCGCTGTTGCTCGCTCGGTTTGCACGGAATTCTGAGCTGTTCATGAATTTATGTCAACAAATTTTGTTTTTGCAGCGAAGATAAATTCTGGAAAAATAAAACAATATATTTTTCTTCAAACCTTTGTACATAATATAACACCAGACATTGATGCATCATTTATCTTACAAGTGGTCGGCCTATTTTCTTCTCTCAAACTTATTATCGTTCCCCAATGTAGCCTGTACATGCACCGGTATTCGATTATGCTTACTTCTGATGGGCTTATCATCTTTATGTGCTCAAAAATAAAGATTAATTTCTCTGGAATGACGCATAAGTTGATCAATTACGTGGCGGTTTATATCAGCTAATATTTGGCATGATCGCACTAATTAATGCACATAAAAGCAAAGCTAATAACTGATGTGCAGTCGGTGCGTGTAGATCACCGAAATGCGTTGAAAAATCGAAGACGCTGTTTGGTTTTCTTGTACAATTTTGTTATACGAAAAGAACAAATCATATTCGAAATAATTCTATGGAACGTTGAGAAATCTATTGGCATATTCAGAAATGTTTTGATATGATGCTGCAGATTTGGCGATAACGCCAATGTGCGTGCATGCTTGTTCACACCTCGAAGCTTCGAGCTGCTCTGCGCTGAGCGACGACTGCACTGTGAGGTGACATCGACAATGCGATATTTCTGGGAATATTTGCCATAAAATGACCCGGTAAAAGGCCTGAAATACATGACAAGAGGCTACTCTAACAATATACGGAACATTTTTCTGGATTTTCACCGAAAAACCCGGTTTGTAATCAAAAGTTAGCTCCCTCATGCAGCGAGATATAGGGATTTGCATGCATTCTCTCTTCTGATGCTCAGCAGATCGTGCCCCCTAGTACGTCCTCGCTAAATGTCAACTCCTCCGCGATAATGTTTGGAGCTCCTTTTAAGCACTTTTCAACGCACAAACTTTTTTTTTTCACACGGATTATTTATTTGTATTGTTATGTAAATCCTCATTATGCTTAGCATGTATCATGGTAACGCTAGCCCTTTAAACTAGCAGAAAAAAAAAAAAAAAAAAAAAAAAAAAAAAAAAAATCTCAGGACCCTTTTGTTACAGTAATTGTCCAGTGCTCGCAAAAAAATGAGATTAGTGGTTCCTAATTATGGACTTTTAATGGCATCCAAATTCTTAGTTTGCGCTACTCTGCATGATGAAGGATACTATATTATTAGGAAATGAGTACCACTGAGTAAAATGGCCGCCAAAGTCAATGTGAAATTAACACGTGTTCGCTTTCAGCTATTACAACACAAACACGGGTCTATTCATCCCATCAATGCTAAACGATCTGATTACTAGTATTTTATTTTCCAGCTTTGAAATTAACGCGCTTTTCGTAGTTTCAATTTCTTTTAAAAGGATGGGGAACTGAATTTTAAGTGATGTTCTATTGACTCATAGCACCAATTGATAGCATTCCGTGTCAAAAACACCATGCTTGGATGAAAGCGTAAGGAAATAATGCATTCCAAATATCGGGGTTAGCATTGCGCCTATGGGAGAATGACTTCCATTACGAAGTATAGGAGGCAAACGTCAGCTGAAGGCTTGCCGTGATTGGCCGAGGTTCCCCTCGTGAAGCTATCGATTTCAGCCAATCAGAGCAGATCATCTTCGCCATAAAAGGACATCTCTGTTGTTTACGAAACGAAAGCGCATGCGTGGTGCACTCTGGCTGACCTTTTTACTGTTTCAGGATGAGAAAAATGGTAGTTGTCCTAGAATATTGCTTGTTAAAATAAGAAAAATAGCGAAAACTATTTTTTTTTCGCGCCTGACTGGTGGCAAAATGATTATTCTATCTATTTCCGAAGAGAAAATAAAAAAATATCCAGGGGTTTAGTCGCAGGACACGCTGATATGACGAGGCCCATTGTAAAAGATGGGGAACTCGGTGTTTCATCACAGCTCCTGACGTCACGCCTAATTAGCAATATATCTCCCGCAAAATCGTTAGGGATGATATTCCTTGTGTGGGCCAGGCATAGGAATCATTTTTGGTGCATCAAATATTTAACGACTCAACGTCCATTTTTAACCAGTTCTCCCTCCCTTTAATGTGTACGGACAGAGAGTGCATTTTGCAGATGTCCAACAATGTTTGGCGTTGGTCGTCCATGGCAACCACACCGATGCAGCGATGAGCCTCAAAAGCATATATTTTCCATTTGATAACGCTTTAATTTATTCATATTGGTGAAGCATATCTTTTTCTTCAATGATTAAGGGAACCAAATAGAACTATTCTTCCTCTATATGAATAGTGTGATCGGGTTTAATTCCACGAACTGTAACAGGGACTGAAATCCTTGAGCACCCCTTGATCAGATTTATATATTGGGTTGTGACTGTTGTCTCCTTGATAAGCCTGCGCTGGTTCAATTATCAACTCGGTTGATAAATTATTCTCTTATGCCAAAGAGGCAGAAATCACGATCGTAAATCAATATTTACAACGTACATCTTCCCTGTGGGCTCTGTCAAGTGGTCTTGTTTTGGTCACGTGCTCGTTTTGCGACGTACGTGCGTGTCAAGCACGATCAATTCGGTTCACTTTCAGGCAACTTTGCACCCGTTTATCAGGCATTTCATATTCTGGGTGGGCCATTATTAATGATTACATCCTAAACCTCTCATCGTGCCATTGGTCTGAATGAGGTCACGCCACTTGCACCATCGTATCGTATATGGGCCAGTTTTGTGTGTGTTTTTTTTTTTGGTGTGTGTGTTAAATGTGGCTTTCATGTCATTGTTCTATAGTTCATGCGCCGCCTGGCATTTCACAATATTCTGTCAAGCACCACTTATCTAATGCTCCTGTGCAGCTGTGCCTGGATGAATGAGGACTGAGCCTATGTGGTTATCTCTCATATTCGTTATTACTACCAACCGATTTTGCATTCACGCATATATAGATGCACAGGGGATTCAAAAGTTTAGTTACAAGTAACGGGGATATTCAATGTGACACAATGTGTAACAAAATATCTAAAACCGTTCTAAGTAACCACAAATAGTTATTATTATTATTATTATTATTATTATTATTATTATTATTATTATTATTATTATTATTATTATTATTATTATTATTATTATTATTATTATTATTATTATTATTAGTGTTAATATTCGTGAATAAAATCACATGAATGTGAAGGAGGAAAAGCCTACAAAACACACATTCAAGAAAAGTAAAAGAAATAGAAGTAGTAAAATAAAACTTATAAAAGAACACATTAAATACCATAGTTTAATACTCAGTCAATTTAGATTTAAAACATGGTGAAGAATAGGAAGATCTGATTCAGGTAAAATATTCCACAAATGGAGTAAGCGATTAAAATAGAAACCTTTGAATTGTTCACTCCTTGTAAAAGAATCATTAAAACTTGGACCACGGTTCAAAGAGTAGATATTTGAATGACTAAAGTTAGTAGGCATTCAATTGACACATGCAATTGGTGAAATCTACCTTGATAAAACCATTGAATACTCGACAAAGGTAAAATCTTCAATTTTTGGCACCTTTGCGTATAAGACATTTCATAATTATAATCATTTAAAATGTTTCGAGTGAAACCTCGCTGAACAGATTCAATGCATAAAATTTCCTTTTTTGAATGCGGTGACCAAACTTGTGGAGAATACTCTAAAATTGGGCGTGCAAGTGCTTTAAACAATAAAAGTTTTACATTTGTCGAAACATTAAAACCATTTGAACGTTTAATCATGCCGCATACTCTACGACATTGTGAGACGATATGTTTAAAATGAGTGATAAAACCGAGTTTTTGGTCAAATATGACACCGAGGTCCTTAAAAGTATCAACAGATTCTAAAATTATTCCATCAAGATAATAATTAAATAGAATTGGATTTCGAGAGCGGGTGATTCTTAATACTTTACACTTTGAAGCATTGAAATTCATGTCCCATTTTTTTTATTCCAGCTGAACAGTTTATCTAAATCATACTGTTATTTAAGACAATCAATCTGAGACTTTACTTCGATAAAAATTTTGCACTCATCCGCAAATAGAGCAGCTGTTGAGAAACACAATTCCGATGACATATCATTTATAAAAAAACGAAAAGAGTAAAGGTCCAAGAATTGACCCCTATGGGACACCGGAAGCCACTTCTTTACATTGCGATTCCTGACCATCCATTACAACTTTTTCATACCGACCACAAAGGTAGTCACGAAACCAGTCTAAAAAAAAAATCCAGAAATATTAAAATAAGTTTGCATTTTGTACAACAATTTTTCATGAGACACACAATCAAAGCCTTACCAAAGTCTAAGAATAATATATCAACTTGCCCTCCTCCATCAAGAATTCGGCCAATACTATTATACGTTTGTAACAGCTGGGTCGTGCATGATTTACCTTTAACAAAACCACGTTGCAGTTCATGCAGCTTTGTGGAAATGCGTGGGTTTAGCTTATTTACAATGCATCTCTCGAGCACTTTAGAAGATCGAACACGACAACAGAGATATTGGTCGATAATTTTGAACCAAACATTTATCACCCTTTTTAAGAATCGGGACCACGATGATATTCTTCCATTTAGATGGCACTTTACTTTTTTGAATACTAGCGTTAAAAATTCGCGAAAGCGATTCAGCTATCTGCTGTGAGCAGTTCTTTAGAATAAACAGTGAAATGTCATCGGGAGCGTTTGCTTTGTTAACATATAAATTTCGTAATACAGAAACAATATTTTCGGGGGTTAAATGTGGGAATGGCAAAGGGTTTGAGAAAACAGACACAGACAAAGAAATCGAGTTCGAACATGGCGTAAAAACAGAACAGAAATAGTCGCCAGCTTTCTCGATAGCGCTTTCACATTCAACATTATCTCTCTTAATAGTCTTGGGTAATCTACCACTTTGAGTTTTTGCTTAAAAAAAGACCAAAATCGCCTTGGGTTGGCATGACAAAGATTACCAAGAGACTCAATGTATATTTGTTGCTTCCTCCTCAGAGTGACGCGTACTTGATTACTAAATACTCTGTAACGATTCCACATGTTGTGATTTAAATTTAAACGTTTACATTTTCTCCAAAGTTTCCGTTTTTTATTGACCAGATGTCTCGCTTCGCTATCAAACCATGGTGGATCAATCAACAATCTTAATCTTATTTCAGGGACATATTGCTTAGTGATTTCAAGTACATCGCCACTCCATGAATTCTACATTACATCATCATCATTTATATCTGACATTTCTAGAGACAAATCAGCTAGTTTTTCTTGCAATAGCTCAAAATTCGCCCTTTTAAAATTAAAAACATGCCTCACTCTCTTTGGCAATTTAGGCAATCTGAGAAAAAAATCAAAGTGTAAAACAAAGTGATCTGAAGGAAACGCATCTCTAAGTGTATATAAATTACGGATCATGCCACAATCACTGGTAAAGATGAGATCCAGGATGTTTCCATGTACATTAGAAGCGTTGAAGTTAATCTGCTCAAGTGAGTTAGACTGGATGATGTTCAGGAATTCAGAATCAGTTACGCGCGAAGAGATTCCTGGATGTCGCCAGTCAATGTGTGGGAGGTTAAAGTCATCAAGAAGACAGACGTGGCAATATTCTGTCGATACATTGTCGAGGGTGGAAGCGAGTGATACATTGAAAGATGTTACGTCAGATGACGGAGGTCGGCAAAGGAGAACGATCGCCACTTTTGATCGTTTGTTACAAAGTATCTCACAAACAATGATCCCTATGTCACTTTCTATTAGTCCATGCGTCGCTTCGATGTTTTGTTTTTGTTTTTGTTTTTGTTTTTGTTTTTGTTTTTTTTTTTTCAATTCGTGAAAAACACATGAATATGAAGCAGGCAAAGTCTATAAAATACACATTCAGAGAAAATATATAAATACGTAAAAAAAGAAGAAGATATTCACTATATATAAGATAACAACACTCAGGCGATAAAATATTATGATAAAAAATATATAAAACAGCACGTGTGATAAAACCCGTTGCAACGGCAAATAGATGTTGAAGAACAAGTATTATTTATATCATAAATTTGAAGTTTTGTAAAATAGAATTTCATCAACTTTGATTTAAAACTTGGCGAAGAATAAGAACTGCGTAATTCTGCAGGAAGGAAGTTCCACAAATGTGGCAGACGATTAAAATAAAAAGATTTAAAATGCTCAGTTCTAGAAAAATTATCACTAAAAATCAATCTATGGTTAGAAGAACGGATGTTAAAATTGCTCGGGGTAACATTAAAATTGACACAATCATTGAAATTAACATTAAAACAATCATTGATATAGCTAAAAATAAACAAGATGTCAGCTACTTCTCTACGGTAAGACAGTGGTATAATATTTAATGTTAGACATCTCTGCTTATACGTAAGATCATTATGTAAAATGTATCGTGTAAAACCACGTTGAACAGATTTAACAAATAAAATATCCCTTTTGGAACATGGTGACCAGACCTGAGAGCAATATTCTAAAATAGAACGAGCGAGTGTTTTAAATAATAACATTTTCACATTTTGTGGGGCTTTAAAACCAATGGAGCGCTTGATCATTCCACAAACACGATTTGATTTTAAAACAATAGCTTTGATGTGGGAGTTAAAACAAAGTTTATGGTTAAAACATCACTCCTAGGCCTTTAAAGATTCCTTCTGATTCTAAAACATGTCCATCGAGATTATAATCAAATAAAATAGGGTTCCGAGAGCGAGTAATTCTTAAAAGCTTGCATTTATAGTTATTAAAAGTCATGCTCCACTTATTGCTCCATCTGAGCAGGTTATATATATATCTTCTTGTAGTTTAAAACAATCATTAGCAGATCTTATTTCCATAAATTTTTTGCTGTCATCTGCAAACAGGGCCGCAGTTGAATGACTTAAAACCGAAGGCATATCGTTAATAAAGAGTAAAAACAAAAGCGGTCCGAGAATTGACCCTTGCGGAACACCTGATGTTACTTCACTCCATCGAGATTGGATACCTTCGATGACAACACTTTGCCCGCGTTTTGATAAATAATTATAGAACCAATTAAGAAGTAACTTGGAGAAATTAAATTCATGCTGTAATTTGTACAGAAGTTTATCATGTGAAACATGTTCGAAAGCTTTGCTAAAATCCAAAAACAACATGTCCACCTGGCCTCCATTATCTAAAATCTGACTAACGGTATGGTAAACTTTTAACAATTGTGTTGTACTTGACCTCTTTTTAACAAACCCATGCTGCAGATCATGCAAGAAAGGTGAAACATGGATATATATGGTTAACAATACACCTCTCTAATACTTTTGAAGAGCACGGCAATAATGATATGGGTCGATAGTTCTGTACATCATATTTATCGCCTTT
>KB312473.1:33764-49581 GCA_000328365.1 Capitella teleta | reverse complement strand
TCAATTTGTAAAAATGAAAAGCCGCGGAGTACCATTTTTAGCTCTGATACACCCTGTACGTGGTCAGACCTTGTTGTAACTTGGTATATCACTCAGTTAGAAGTGTATATACACAGAAAAATCAGTAATTGAAGGGAGATATCCCATACAAAAAAAAAAAAAAAAAAAAAATTTGTCAATTTAATTCTGAATTAATACTTTATTCATTTATTATATTCGCGACTATATGAAATATTCATCTGGCATGATAGCAGACTGGAATTGACTCATTTTAATATTATTATTTAACTTATACCTCTATACAGCTAGCGCATTACATCTGTACAAAGTATGTTTCCTCAAATAAAATATTTATACTTCTGTGCATGCCAAGCCATGCCAAGGAAGATATTCCAATCAAATTTAATGACATTAAACAAACGTGAAAAGGAGAAAAACCCGCCGCCAAGTTAGGACCCCAGCATTTTTACGGTTAAGGGCCCGCGGGCTCCTAACGCTAGGGCAGAAGTCTGCCAACTGTGGGATTTATGAGTATAATAATAATAATAATAATAATAATAATAATAATAATAATAATAATAATAATAATAATAATAATAATAATAATAATAATAATAATAATAATAATAATAATAATAATAATAATAATAATAATAATAATAATAATAATAATAATAATAATAATAATAATAATAATAATAATAATAATAAATTCACAATTCCTACCATCGGGGGACCTGGGGAGAAAAGCCACCTTTGGTGGACCAGACCAATATTAATTGTACAGGCACTAAATTTTGTTTAGTACCTCCTGAGGCTCCCGAGATCATGTATATGTGCTTGAATTTTTTATAACTTTCTTAGTTTTTTTTCATAATCACGACGTGGTCTCCCAACAAATATTATTTTTTTTTGTACTCCAAATTATCACAGTTGGGAGACAGCATCCAGCGTTGGGAGCCTGGTTCCTCGAGTGGCACCATTGGGGAACCGTTTTAATAACAAAATAGATGTATGCTTTAAAAAAACCTGAGACGGGTCATAGCTTACTGTAACTTGATATGTCATTCAGTTAGATGTATGTGTACATACATCGTACAATTACCATATTGAAGCGAAATATCGCACACGAAAATATTCGGGAAAAATTCTCACACTGTCATTCATATATACCAGCTTAGTTGCGCACTCCCAAATGCCTAGAAATTATACTAGAAGGTTTTCAATGAGAATGAAACTTTACATACAGTTACATGAGAGTATGGAGATTCCAAAATGTCATCAACCATCACTTTCGGGCATATATTCAGTCAGTGAGAGCTTCCGCAGCTTCATATAAAATGTCAATTTGTAGAAATGAAAAGCCGCTGCGTACCATTTTTAGCTCTGATACACCCTGTACCTGGTCAGATCTTGCTGTAACTTGGTATATCACTCAGTTAGAAATGTATATACATGGAACAATCAACAATTGAAGGGAGATATTGCAAACAAAAAATATTAATTAACTTTTAATCTTTACTCTGAGACTGTCGAATAGACATGTCACCTTGTTTGCAAAAAAAGTAATTGACGCAATCCTCAATATAATGCATCGATGGTATTACGTGGTCCTCTACGCACTTGATGAGCTTAATTCATATGATCTGAGCGCTAACCGAGAGTCCTGCTTGAATGGCCTATGATGTCCTCGCCTTGCTTACCAGCACACGCCAGGACGATAGTGCATGCATAGGTCTCCTCCTTGCCGGAGTCCCCTGCCATCAGGAGTCGAACTTTATTCCTGACTTTTTGCTTCTATTGTTTGAATCAGTGGGGAAGATCCGCGTCCATGGTCCAATCCATTTCGAGCCGAGAGGGTCTGTTGCTGGTAGCCATGCTGTATGTCAAAGTCACAGCACTTGTATGTAGTTGTATCAAGCACTTGTATGTTATTGTATCAATGACGAACACAGGCTTGGAGGAAGATTGAATCTTTATTGCAGGTGTATGGATTTATATATACAAGTGCTGAGTGAATCGAATGAAGCTTTAGTTGGATTGCTCTTTAATATTGAAGCTAAATATGATCAATCAAAGGTGCTATTGAGCTCCCCGGGTGAACTCGTGGACATTTTGCACTCATTTCATTAGTAAATTGGTCTATTTAGTGATCATTGCCGTTTTGATTAGCTCGATTTTGAAGGCGATTTACGAGGTTAAAAATATGATAAGGGTGGAATTAGAGCATACCAACAGAACAAAGTCAGAGTGCACACTAGAGAAATTCGATTGTTTGTGGATGCTGTCAAAACATAATAATTATTATTCATATCAGCATACATTTTATATCAAACTTCTTTTGAATTATTTATGTGATGTTACAAGAAATTTACAGTCAATATTTTGTCATCCGACAATTGCACTATAATTGATGTGTCTGATTTCAGGATCACCAACCAGTGCACTGACAACAGATTCAACCGAACTCCAGACAAGCAAGACCTTTACATTGTTGACCACCAAATCGACAGCCCAAATGATCTCAAAACAAATCACTCCCACTTATGCTCAAGAAAACAATGCAACAACAATAAAAAACATCAGTAAAAACAATACAAAAACAACAACAAATGCTGAAGGCCCGACAACAGAAAACAATATTAAACCAACAACATCAGATAGCAACAACTTCCCAAGGATGACCTCCAACTTATCAAGCACCCAGTCTTCAAAAATGTCATTCCAAAACACAGAAGCGATGACTATAGACCGTGGCATTGAACAACCCGAGACAACCAAACAACGGTTCATATCTGAGAATCCAGAAACAACCAAGCAACAGTTCATATCTGAGAATTCAGAAACAACCAGGCAACAGTTCATATCTGAGAATTCAGAAACAACGAAGCAACAGTTCATATCTGAAAATTCAGAAACAACAAAACAACACTTCATATTTGAGAATTCAGAAACAACCAAGCAACAGTTCATATATGAGAATTCAGAAACAACCAAACAACAGTTCATATCTGAGAATTCAGAAACAACCAAACAACGGTTCATATCTGAGAATTCAGAAACAACCAGGCAACAGTTCATATCTGAGAATTCAGAAACAACCAAGCAACAGTTCATATCTGAGAATTCAGAAACAACAAAACATCACTTCATATCTGAGAATTTAGAAACAACCAGGCAACAGTTCATATCCGAGAATTCAGAAACAACCAAGCAACAGTTCATATCTGAGAATTCAGAAACAACCAAGCAACAGTTCATATCTGAGAATTTAGAAACAACCAAGCAGCAGATCGCAACTGAAAGTTTCAAAACAACAAAGCAACAGTTCTCAACAGAAATCAGGCCAGGTGAAAATTGACCTTAAATTGTTCCTGACACATAATAATAAATCTTCACCAGAACCAACGTCCAAATCATTGAAAGTTGAGTGGATAATGCCTCCAGGTGATAATAAACTGGTAAAACTAAGTCTAAAACTGACAAGGTTGACCTCTCAGGTGCAAAAGCCAAGTTTTGTTCAAATCCACCAGCTGCAAAGCATGCATCTATGGAATCTGATGGTGTACATCCCGGCTCTGTCGCTACTTATACCTGTCACGTGGGGTTTGAATTCACAACAGGAGGAACATCAAGAACCATTATCTGCACACGAGAATACGAATGGACAGTATCCACAATTGAAGACTGCCAACGTATGTTTTCTATTGCTATTGAGCTCATGGTAACAGGGGATCATATCATCATTTTGTTTTGCCGATATAATTTACTGAAAATAAGTTTTTAAGTCAACATTAGAACTGATATTATAATTTAACATTTAAACTGAGCCTGAATATTGAAATTGATTTGCGTTTTGCAGCCAAAATATGTGCCATCCCACGAAAGTGGCTTAAATCGACAACCAACGTAGGAAAAACAAGTGCTGTGGGGTCCAAAGTGGAATTTCAGTGCACGGAGCCAAATATGCATTTTGAGGAAGGGATCGCGAGGATCACTGCACAATGTTCCGCGCAGGGACGATGGAGCACATTGCCCACACAGTGCACAGGTGTCCTGTTCAAATGTAACTTCATTTCAATAACCAAATTACATTAATGTTGCTCAATGCAGAGGGTTGTGGAGCACCTCCTCTAGTAGAAAATGCCATTTTGAAAGAGGCCAATACTGCACATGGCCAGATCGCAGAGTATGAGTGTCAATGAGGATTCTTGTTCAGCTCTGGTCTCCGACATCTGAAAATCGCATGTCTGAGTGGAGGGGAGTGGGATCCGGATACACCTAGCAACTGCCATGGTCAGATTATTTATTATTTTATTATTCAACTTATGTAATTGAATAAGCCATACTTCACAAACTGAATACCACGCTCTTAAAAAAATATTATTTAAATCCAGTGGGTGTTCAGATTCCAGGAGATGGCTGTACACTCTGAATAATCTTTTATATCTTTTATATCTGGTTTATAGATATATATTGCGACAAGCTTGTGGACGTCGAACATGCAGAATTGAACACAACACAGACACTGTATGGCACGACAGTGAATTTATCGTGCAATCCAGGGCATTACTTTGAAGACGGAAGTTCCTCTGTGGTGATTGTTTGTCAGGATAACATGCAATGGAGCACAAATATATCTCAGTGCATGGGTAATGCCAATTCCACTTGACTCGATCATTCAGTGATTAATTTTCTCCCGAAGCCGCGGAGTGCAGATCTCCGCCTTCAGTGCTTCACAGCACACAACGTGGCTCCTCAGTGACCCTCTTCTCCAACGTCACATATGAGTGTGATGACGATTACCGACATGAGGATGGATACCGATCAAAGACAATCACCTGCCAAACTGATGGCGAATGGAGCGAAGTCAGCTTATCTTGTGGCGGTAAACCATTTCATATTATCCAATTAATCATTCAGATAACCATGCATTTCTGATCTCATCCTAAGATTCACGATGCCCTCCAGTGCCCAAAATTTCAAATGCAGACCCAGACACTAAATTAGCTCTGTTGCAAACAACTGTCAATTACATTTGTTTCACCGGTTACATTTTTCCTGATGGATCACGACACAAAACAACATTATGCAATGGACACGTCTGGAATGAGACATCCATCGACGAAGGTTGCAATGGTGGGCACAGATAACTTGAGAATCCCCTCATAATTGATTTCGATTTGTTCAGTTTTGCATTGTCCACAACTAGCCACGAGTCCCATTCAACATGTCAACACTTCTAAGACGGCGTATGGGACATACGTTAAGGTAGCGTGTAGTCCAGGATACTTATTGGAAGGATATAAAAATTCAGCTGTGATCCACTGCACTTCAAATGCTTCATGGTCTTCACTGGAAGAATGCAAAGGTATTTGTGAATTTTGTATCTGAACTTCCCAATGAAGGCCTTTTGCCCGTGCATATTATATTTTGTATATTGACTATCATGCACTCATAGTATTGTACCATTGTATCCTTCTTGTACATGGCTGTCCAAAATTGTTAGACCTGATCGAATGAAGATTTCATGACATCGCTTGTGAATGTAAAAACCTAATTATATTTTATAATGATTGTGAGAACAAAAATTCAGAAACAAATAACAAGAACATACCACCCGTAGTAACGAAATTTATTTTGCAGCGGTTGATTGTGGTACTCCACCTCTGTTGAACTTCAACCAACCCTTGATCTCACTGCCAAACTTCATGGCCACCACATTTGGATCAAGGGTGTCCTACCAATGTTACCCAGGTCACTGGTTCAGAAGAGGAATTGAGGTTGAGACAGTATCTTGCCTTGCTAACGGAGATTGGGAATCTACCGATTTCAGTTGTGAAGGTATTGGCTGAATCTTGATCTTCGTGTGAAAAGTATCAAACTAAATATTCCACAGAGATCGTTTGTCATGATATTATCCAGATTGATGGTAAGCTTGTGGACTCCCTAGAAGTCCACCCAGGCGCTGAGGTTAACATCAGCTGCCTTGAACCCGCTATCTTGTCAACCAAACAGAGTTCCGTAATCGCCAGATGCTTGGAAAATGGAAATTGGGACAAGAAAATACCTGATTGCATTAGTCAGTATTATTCAATTAATATATCCTTCGAACGTAATGTAATTCACAGTAAAATCAAGATCAAAGCCAGTGATTGAACCAGTTGAGGCCGCAGGAGCCACTCTCATTGGTGTGGTCGCAGGTCTGTTCCTTGGACTGCTATGTCTCCTCATCCTCATTATGGATGCTTCGGCAATTGCAAGAGATTGCAAACGACTCCGAGCCAACCTTTGCGGGGAGCAACATGGTCGAATATAGTTTCAACATTGATGCTCAAATATTACTTTTGCATCTTCGTTGGTGTACTAAATATTATTCACTTAGTTTATAAATTGCTAGAAATACCTAAGAAAAGTCACTTTTGACTATTTGAAATTTAATCTTTGGAAGTTATCTTTTAATATTACTTACAGGCATAACAATTGCATTCATTGGGATCGTTGCAAGTTTTTTTCTCTCGGACTGCTTGGTCTGTTTATTCTCGTAATTGATGTTCCGGCAATTGCGAGAGATTGCGAAGAGACTCCGAGCCAACGTTTGTTGAAGGCAAATTTGAAACATTGAGAGGAACTAAGTTTTACTCATTACATGCATCTGGCCAACGATTCATGCGCATTATTGTGAAATGTTGAAAACAATATCATTTTGGGGATCAATTATAGTGGACCACAAAGCAACTAACTGTTATTCGGCCAGAAACCCAAAACCAGCGGTATCAATCAGGCAATAATATAATACTTATTTCGCATGAACATGCAATATGACATAGAAAGGAAGAACAAATTATATAACAACTAAAATCTATTGCTGGAACTTGCATGTGAGAAAACCTATGGATTATTCCCCTGGGCTAAACACTCATAGATTCTGTAGTATGGCACATAATCATTACCATGGCGATTCTAGAGACTTCTGGAGGGAAGTAAAATAAATGAAGGGTTTTCATAATTCGCTGCCGTCACATGTTGATAACGCAGTTGGTGAGGCTGACAAATCTGAGCTATTCTGCAGAAAGTATGAGGAGCTATACACAAGTGTAGAACATGATGATAGTGCCTCTAGGGAAATTCAAGAGATTGTTCAAAATTGCATCAATTGTCACGGTCATTGTAATGCTCGTGTAATTTCTGCTAATGATATTAAACTTGCTATCACAAGATTGAAAAGAAACAAACATGACGGTGTCCTTGGGTTATATTCTGGCCATCTAATCAATGCTCTAGATCGCCTGTATACAGTGTTGTCCAATCTTTTCAAGTGTATGTTATTACACGGTTTCTCGCCTGGCGATTTTAAGATATCTGTTCTCTTTCCGATACCGAAAAATAATAGAAAGTTATTGAATACGTCCAATAACTATTGAGCAATTGCTCTCAGCAGAATTATCAACAAAGTTTTTGATAAAATTATAGCAAAGAAATGTTCTTCTGTATTCTCAACATGTAACACCTAATTAGGTTTTAAAGAAAAACATTCTACATTTCAATGCTCCTTTTTGTGGTAAATGAAATAATTCAAAAATATACAAATGATAATAGTCCAGTGTTTGTATGTCTGTTGGATGCATCACGAGCGTTTGATCGTGTCAGGCATGACAAACTCTTTAGATTACTAATTGAAACCAATACATGCCCACTGATATTGAGATGGATTATGAATGTATATTACTCTCATAGCTCTGTTGTAAAATTGGGTGATTCAAACAGCCGAACTTTTGATGTGAAAAACGGAGTTGAACAGGGTGGTGTACTGTATCCAACCATGTTCATAATATATCTTGACGTCCTTATGAAACGCTTTGAGTCTTCGTCTGTGGGATGCTATGTATGATCTGTTTTCTGTGGTGCATTAGCGTATGCAGACGATATGATTCTGCTTGCGCCATCACTTCCAGGCTTAAAGACCATGCTTGAAATTGGCTCATTATATGCAATTGAGTTTGATGTCAATTTTAACTCCACAAAGAGTAAGCTTATTGTTGTGAATAAGAGTGATGTGCCGGTATGTCCAATACAATTTATGGGAGGAATAATTGAACATGTGTCTAACGAGAAACATCTGGGTATTGTTTTAGGTAATTTTACACAACAGCAACCTGTTTCTAAATTATCAAACGAAATTATGACGAAAACAAATATGGTAAAATCACATTAAAAATTTTATCCATTGATGCAATGTACATTCTTTTCGGAAGTCAGTGTATGCCTCTCTACGGATCTCAAATTATCAACCTCCGTCATACTGCTGTAAATATATTATATGTTAAATGGCGTAAGGCTATTCGTTTTTTGTTTGGTTTTTTTTTTTTTTTGTTTTTTTTTTTTGTTAGATTTGCCACGCACGGCACATTGTAATGTTGATCCCCAAATATGTCATCGTTTTATTAAGCTTTTTAAGTCGTTAGCTAAGTCAAATAACCATGTTGTAAAATTGTGCTCCTCATTAGCTCTGACTGGAAGTAGCTCTCCTGTTTCCAATTCTTCAAGTCATGTTTCATATAAATTAAAAATTCCAAGAAATGACCTCTCAATAGAATCGTCCAAATCCACATTTATAAATAGCCCACTTGCATCAATCATCCGTGATCTACTATTTTCTCGTTTCTACCTCTCTTTACCAGACTCATTCCCCAACAACGACCAACTGACCTCTGATGAGATTTTAAGTGCAATAACAACCCTAAGCTGCAAATGACCACCTAATTAATATGTTTCGTATTTGTTTCTGTTATTAATATTAATATTATTCTTTTTATTTTTATTTTATTTTTTTAATTTTTTTTTTCTTGTGCATCAATATTTCGTTGTGCGAAAAATAAACATTTATATATAAATTTATTATTTATTTTAACATTTATTATAACACCAAATAGCAACATAATTTAAAACATTTAATTTTACCCCATTGCAGCGGTCGCCAGTCCGTACGGCCTAAGTGTTAACATGCAGATCCTGTGCATGAACGAGACGGCGCCTGGTAGCCCTCAACGCATGCACAGCTTACAAGGGACACACACAAACTCATTTTAGCTGCTTAGCAATAATTGGCATACAATTCTGCTCACATTAATAATGAAAAATAGAAATAAACATATAATGTTTAGATGAATATCAAAATTGAATGATGATAAAGCAGTTAACAAGTCAAGGAGTTAAGATGTAGCCAGATGCTCGATAATACAGCTTAAATTAAAATCCCCAGTATTTTCTCTGAGTAGCATAAAATCTCACAAAGCCGATGCTGTTCGATTAGGCGCAGCAATTGGTTTCTTGAAAGAGGTGGGCAGGTTCTCCCTATCGAGATTGTACTTGACACACATGATCGTTAACGAGTCACTCACTGCAGACCTGCTGCCAAGAATGATTTCTTTAAAACAACGCTGGACAGTAGCGTTCTCCAAAGTGACCTCCGGTGAATCTGGTAATCAGGGTAAAAGTCTTGCACACGAGGGGGCAGCAGGTGACAATGAGTGGTACGTGGAAGTTGAAGCAATCGTCTCAACGCACAGATAACGGTGACCTTATTAATGGTTAGTAAAGTGTGCCATGTTCATGCCTGATTCGGGCATAATTGATTTTGAGGCAGGTAATTGCTCAGGCCAGGTCAAGTCGGATGATTACGATTCTTTTGCATCAGGATACAAAGGATACGTTATGATAATGCTGTTTAACGGTGTCGCCACACTGTCACACAGCACTAAAAACGTAATGATTTCAGTGAACACAACAGCGGTGATATTTACCGCAGGTGAATTGTTACGCTCTTTGTGTCAAACATTCTCTATCAACACCGATGTGGGGTGTATTATAAAAACAAATAATGCTAATGCTAACGTTTAAAAGATCAACTTTCACTACCCTCTCCATCAATGAGAAATGTCGTCAGAACCCTTCAGACACTTCCGAAGTTCTGTTGCTGAGAAAAGTTAGGCCCACGCTACTATATTCCCCGATCGGAGACTGGGACTAACATAGATCCCATCTATTATAGGCTGAGTCCCCGTGTCGATGATCCGAGTGCTAAGCAAGGTTCGGACAGGTTGAGAAACGGACGACGAATATGACTTCTGAACAATTTTACGCACGTTAACAGCGTATTAAGGGCATTTCGCCCAATGTTGGCCTAAACACGGACGTCGCCATGGTAACGGAACGTCGGAATTTATGCGAACGGCGATTTTTCAACGAATATTGCATTACTTTGTTGAACTTTGGCCGATTTCGCGTCATCGTACTGAGAATGGCTGGTAACAGTTGTGAGACTGTAAATGTACCCAATTCAGTGATACTGAGTTTATGCTGAATTTGAATCTGCCTTAAATGGTTGTGAATGCTTCGAATTGTGGCTTGTGATTTATTCGATTTGCTTTCTTCCTTGATGGAGATTGAATGACTTGCAGTACAAGCGAAGAATGACTCGCCGGATCAATGCGCGCGCAGTTGGTACAAACAGCCGTGCCATCCCGTACTTTTGTCATGGTTCACGTTGAACATTTCTTTGGCTATAATCATGGACTATATAAATATCCCAGTAATAAGTGTTGAATGCAATGCTACAACCAGGCCATCCCGTCCCCACACACTGACATCCTAGCTACCTCTGAGGGGCACCGGATAGCGCAGTGGGTTAAACCGCTGACTACAATCCTATGCCGACCGTGGGGGTCGAGGTCCCGGGTTCGAGACCCGATCAGGCCACGGGCGTTATGATTGCGAATTACAATTGTAAGTAATTCTTCGGTGACTCTGCGGTGCTGCCCAACTGCGTAACAAGGCCGGGCGCTGTGTACTACTGTCTATGGTGGTATGCAGGATAAAGAACCCTTGGGATTTATCGATAAGAGTAGGGGGAAACCCCGGTCCCGGGCCTTCTGTTCTGACGCCCGTATCACCCGAACGGTTTGGGTGGAGCCGTAAAACCCCAATCACTCACTCACTCACCTAGCTACCTCTGCGCCGAGTTGCCGACAATGACACCATTACCAGCAGCAAGGATTATTTTGTAAAAGATAAAAGATAAAAAGATAAAAGCCGGATTCCTCTACTGACACTACAGGCAGAGATGTGTACACTTATGAGAGATTTAGAAAAGCCAGTATATTATGCGATGCATTGTTTATTCCACAAGGTATGCAATACCTCTTCTGCATGCAGCATTCGTTCCCGATGGGCAAATGATTTATGTAATAGTATTTCAAATCCCAATGGTGAATTGCTCAAAATTCAGAATTACAAATCCTGTCGGTGACGAACTCACATTTGTAAGTCGTGTGTACTACTTGTAAATACAGTTAAGATCAAACGAGCTTATTTGTAATTCGTACTTTGGTCATGTCAACAAGGTTAGTCTCGTAAAAACATGGTGTAAATTCACAGCTCGGCTCGATATTGAATGCCATAATATGTCCCAAGACCACATGAAAATGCCTGATCCTTACAACAGATCAAATCATCGATCAGTTTCATTGACCCCACTGCTATCTTCAGTCCACGCTTTGGTCGATTTATGAGCTCATTCCTATTGCTGAGCTACGGAGACCCGATATACCGTCCTCGGGTCTTACTACTTTTGGCACGTGAGTACATTATAATCAGAGTGACGAAATAGCACTCTGATTATAATGAAAGACACACAGTTATCCATATAGCTCTATTAATTCTCACGACCTACATAATTATTACATAACAAATTAAAATAATTGTAAATCATACCAGCACAACTTGTTTTCTTCAGTTAAAACTTATAGAAGAAGATTATCCATCTTATGTCACAGACATAATCAATTTATCGCCATGGAGCCAATCCCACTTCACTCTTAAGATGGGATTAGTGAAAGCTAGCTGTGTTGCGTGTTTCCGTGTATCAGTCAATCAAAATCGTTGAAGATTTGAAGAGACAGACAACTGACGAAGTGAGCGAGGACGAGATGGACAGAAAAGTCATTAAACCATTACCACCAGTGAATCCACAGGACATCTACAATGCAGTCAGGACAGGTAACATCGAAGAGTTGGACGATCTTCTTGATCTACCAAAAGCTGACATTAATACCTCATGGGTATAGTGGTCTATCTGCAGCCATTACATATGGGTTATACATCACTTATTTTTTTTAGTACGGAGAAAATCTACTTATGATCGCAATTCGGCATGGACAGCAAGAGATGGCCGAATTTCTCATCGACAATGGCGTCAATTTGAACTTTACAAACTACTCATTTGTATGGAGTTGACATAGACACAATGCAATGTCATACTCCTCTCTTCTTTTCCCTTTTTTTCAGGATAAAAATGAAGACTACCTCAGTCGAGACCGGGAAAGCGCAGAGCTGGACTACTACACCGCTCCATGTCGCCAAATGGCGTATGACCGACACATGCTCGATATCGTTTATCTCATCGACGAGAAAAATGGCAATTTTTTTAGTTATAAACCGAGGAAGAAACCGATGGAGGAGAAAATAAGAGAAAAGGAGGCGAAAGAAAGACTGGATAGGGAACGTCTTGAGAGGGAGCTTAGATCCATTCGAAGATTGGGCAGCATGGAATCAAGACGAGGCTCAAAGGTGATGGACTCAAGACGAAGTTTAAGAGCGACAACGATAGCCACAGAAGTGACCAGAGGTGAGTACATCCTGACCACGCATTTTCAAGTAATTTAATCCTCCAAATATAGTAAAAGTTAAAGCCTGGCCGACTTCAGCAACCAGTCGAGCGAAAAGCGCCGAGGACAAGCGAGCAAAGGCAGCGCCATCGCGGCCTACAACTCCTGGTTATGTGAGTGCCGATTTCATGGATAAGAGAGAGCTCAGCGACATCAAACAAACACCGAAATACAGAAATACACGGTCCTACCACGCGCGGAAAATGTCTTCCAGAGAACGGATGGAAAGTCCGCAGAGGGAGCATCTTCCACGAGCCTCCCCTCAAGTGAAAACCTCGATTCAGGATTACTCAGCTGAAATGCAAGGTTTGAATAAATCCCGCGTGATGTCTGCTCAGAGGGATATCACGAGAGTTGTGTCTCCATGGAAACAGGATGATCCTAAATACGTGGCAAATCTGCGGTGTCGCAGTGCCCGTTGTGTGCAGATGAAGCACCCGATGAGGGGGTTCGCGACTGAGGTCACCAACCACTTACCGTGTTTGGACCAAGTGAAGCGCACCAAATCAACCCTTCTACACACACATCGCAACAAAAGACACATTCATAATCATTTCGTAGACTGCCAGTGACTGATAATGTGACAAAACTGAGCCCTGGTCAACAGTGCATTGCTTCTTTGATGGTAACTGTGTCGCCACAGTCCAGGCAAGGTCTAGCGGGTAACTCTACCGGTCCACGGTCATCACCACGAGGTGATGTTAGCATGCCCAGGGTTTCGGATGTTGTAAACCTGATTGTCCCAGACTGCCAACGGCATTAAATGGGTGAACTCCGAAAATATGGATAAAGACATTTCGTTCCCTTGTTTTCCTTATATAATTAGGATGCATTTAGGTAATATCATTCCAGATCGAGACATGTTGCATATTTTATAATTCTGCTATTGACCAGATATGCACTTATCAATATTATGAATGAAATTCAACAAGGAAGTCAAAATGCACAAACATTGTCTCAAACGCATGCCTTTGGCAGCAGTCATGATTATCACCAATATCCACAACGGTAAACCACTGAATCACTTTTCATTTTTACTGTATCCATTGCTGCATTTCTGGGTACTCTTCGAGTACAACATGAATTTTGCCACTCCAGTCGCTGCATCCTCATCTCCATAATCATCGTGTACTTCTCTTAGCAGCTCTCCCCGAGCAGGTAGCAGCACTTTGTACTTAGAGTCGACAGCAGCACGCGCTTGGTTATCCGCCATGATATTCAGATGACTTTTCCACTTGCGTTCTTCAAGTATATCATTCACCTTCTTTGCACATGTTTGGTGAGCTTTCCTCTGCGTCACTGTGCCTCTAACTGGAGGCTTACGAATCAGCTTCAACTCTTCTTGCAGTCTGTGTATTTCTTCGCGGTGCCCCACCAACGACTTCTGCCGGGCTTTCTCGTTATCATGCAACTCTTTATTAAGTTCAGTTTGCAGTAGAGCGTTTAAAGCCTTCGCTCTGTTGATAATCTTATGTTCTTCCTGCTCCATCCTGCACGAAGAGCACACAGCCGACTGACTGTCAACCCACTTTTGCGTAACGAATCAATATTCTTCCATAGACCACTGACAAAGAACCGGAACTAAGGATGACACACTGTTATTGTGATGTGCAGGGAAGGGAAACGTTGAAATCGATCCGTCACCGAATGTCAGGGCATCGGGTTTTTCTAAAGAATCCTATAGATTAGTGCATGTGAGCCCAGAGCCGGAGAGACCTTGTATAAATATTGCACATCCTGAGCGCGTATGTGAAAGCCGGTGAATAATTAAGAAACTTTGTTCCGCTTGCATAATGTATTTCGATTGACCATCTATTAGTATATCGCCATGGTGTTAGTATTCAGGCTTTGTACATACAATAATGAACAGCCAGAGCAGCCTTTTAACCCGCCCCCTTTCACCTTGTCATTCACATCAACTGGGTATCCGTTCCGCAAAGTAAAGTATGATCCCACTGGTGTGTCACACCACTGTTCCAGCGTGAAAATCGCGCGCATCAAGGTATTGTTGTCTTGAGAAGACTTACGCAGTATTTCATCAGTTTACTATTCTTCCTTCCACATTATGATCATCAAGTTATTATGCACATACACTTAGATATAACATAACATATTTAGTATTAACCCACAAACACTCAATTTATAGCTAGTAATATATAGTATTAGTTGTAATATTTGTACCCATCTTATATTTGCATGCCAAGTCCAAAGGGCGCATGGGTCATGAAACTCTTTACTGAAACTATGTTACATAAGGTACTATATACTAGCATAACGTAACCCTCCCAGAAAGCGGGTCATTTATGTGCTTAGTTCGTTTGTCCAAATCTTCCTTGACAGGCTAACGTCTCCTGGTAGGCGAGTTCCCAATTAGCCCGCCCACTCCAATCGACAGAAAAAACATTGGATTTATCTTAAAGAATAGGGTGAACCCCAATCCTGGTCATCTGTTCCGGTGAGTCTCGTATGGAAGCCTGAAATCTATGCAAAAGGCTCAGGTTTCTATGTGCTCCGTGGCGTAAGGAGCAATTCTTCATTCACCCATGCATTCATCAATTCATGAATAATTAAAATATATGAATCTATCTATTAGCTATCTAACTAAAGAAATTACACAATTTAATGTTCACACAAGTGACTATGAGAATTGAATTAACCAATTGCCCGAAAATTGAAAATACAAGGCTAAGTAGGACCTATAAAAAAGATAACCTGTTCTGCTGGTGTTAAAAAGGGAAGTTAAAAGCGTACTCATGATCAACGTGAAACAAGGACTAGTTTTATAATTGCGAGGCCACGGCAGCAAACAGAGCACCTGAGATCAAATTGTGAGACAATGTGACGCTTCTGGAGGAAGCAGATGAACGAATTAACTTTTCTGATCGCTCAATTTAGCAACAATCTACTGTCATACTCTGTTTACGACGGGACATACCATAGTTGGTTAGATCTCTATTAACAGCGCTCAGGCTGATGACCCTTGCTTCCGGTTGGTTTATTGACCTTTGTGATCTACATGTTGGCTGATTGCTGTCGGTCTCGGATTAAACCAACTTATCGGCACCGTAATTTTTGCTAATTAACACATTCAC
>KB312473.1:0-33714 GCA_000328365.1 Capitella teleta | reverse complement strand
AACCTCATGAGAAAGAATTATTTTGATCTCAAATTCGCTGCGTTCCTCGTTTTTATATCGAAGGAATCTGACATATAGTGATATATTATAATTACACTATATATATTATATATTATAATTATGCGATATATTATATCGGAACTTGTGGTCCTTTATTGCTGGATATGCAATCAAAATTTTATTCATTGGCAAGAGATCTGTGAGTTGTAGAAACAATGCTGGTAGTGTATACGTGTATATATGCTTATTTTTGTCCATACATTTCATGTGTATTTACACACGGCCGAAAAAATTTGACGCAAGCCTTGATTGAGGGGAGGATGAATATACTAGTACAGGACATATACATGTATACGAGGTAAATACATCGTACATACATATCTTCTTATTTTTTTCAATAACTCATCACATAATTATACATTTACCAGTACACCAGCATTCAAGCTGAACACCCGCATTGCCCAATTGTTGTGAAAACTATTCGCTTCACTGCTTCACCTCTAGTCGTGATCGCTTCGCTGCATACTTTCGGCAGCGGTCTATCACAAATCAATCGGTAACTGCTATATAAACTTCAGAAGTACAAGGATTATTGATTGGTTTAGGAACATATATCCGTAAAATCATGATATAATCATAGATGCACACGGTCAAGCTCTTTGATATTTTCAGAGATGATGCGCAAGAGGTTATAGCACCCGTATATAGCAAAAAGTGCAAAACACGGAAATTTCCGTGTTTGGCGGAGAAGCGTTGGGCACGCAAGCACGGAAATCTCCGTGTTTGGCGGTGAATGTGTTAAGTGGAGTTCTCTGGTATTTACTTCCAGCAATCGGGGATTTTGATCCCTGCTTAATTCAAACTCTGGTTCACAACATTCTACTTCATGGCAGTTCATGAGGAGGCTGCGGAAAAAATGTTCTTTCCATCAACATGAACAATACAAGTTGGAATTGGTCCTAAATTATGTGGTATTTATTACTTTTCATTCGGTGATCTATGTTATCCGTTTTCATTGTTGAATATTTCTTTATCTGGCATTCGAAATTGTACCGTGATTTTGAATTCGAATTCGAATCCTTATTTTTTGTCATCCATTCATCATTACAAAAAAATATTATGGTACAGTGGAATCACTAATAGTTCAAGGCTTAGATCACATGAAATTAAAAAATGCTAGATATGTATTGTAATGTTTCTTTGGGAGATCAGGCAACGTGAAAATAGTTACTTTTATGAATAACTAATGTTACACCAAACAAAGTAAAACTATAGAAATATAACCCGACGAAGACAATTATCCAAATGATACATATCCTTTTTATGCCCACGCTAATTGCTACAAACAGGGTGAATAAACCGATACATGGGTGACTATATATGATGCTTGTTAGCGTATTACAAACACAGCAATTATTATATTCATATTTTTTTTTTCATTTCATTCAGAAACATTTATGTCAGCTGTATGAGAAGACAATTAGTGGCTCTTAATTAGCAAATGTGATAGCCATTTGACGTAGTGACTCCAATACTACATCAATTATGCACTAGTTGGATAGTAAGCTCTAAGCGCGTAATATCGAAGACTCAACCTCTCTCTCTCTCTCTCTCTCTCTCTCTCTAATGGGCAATTGTTGCGCAGGGAATCCGAGAAGCAAAACTACGATAATATTGCCAAATTATTTGTCTTGAATGGTTGGCAAACAATGTTTAATCAGCCAAGGCAATTATGATGATTATCTCACGTAATCATGCCTTGCGCGAGTTTATTTGAAAGAAAAGGACATTTTCGTAATTTCCCAAGTGATTGTAAAATTGAGCAACACAATATGGTTAAACATTGTGACCAACTTACCTAGTTCTTGACAAGACCAGAATGCACCGCGCGTTTAATTTGCGAAATTCTCTACCCTAGTTGTATATTGTCTCTAACATCCTCCAAAAGACTGGAACCACAATATGTACATTATAATCGAGACTTGAAATAATTTCAAATGATTTCAATTTCAATTCTCAATTTTATTGGTGCTATAATCGTTATCCATAAATCGACACGATCCCATAACGCTGTTTTGGAAGACCAACTACAGTGTAGGATCCTGAATATTTGAACCTTGCGTCCTTGGGTAAGGCACTTAAATCCTGCTTGCCTCCTCGGACCACATAAGCCTTAACTGCTTCAGGATTCCGAGGTTAAATAAAACCACCCCAAAAAAATCGATCACATGATGTGCATTTATTCGAAGAAGGGCAATTAGGCGGTGCTCTGTGATCTGTCTCTGCTTAACTGAGTACCAGATATAGATATGGGTTGATACGCGTTGTAATGTCTCAAGTGAAATATTAATCATGTCCATAATAGACATAGAGTCTTGGATAAGAAGTTTGTTGTGGCTTGAACTCTCTCAGATGCATACTACCATGCCGATATTTATGCGTCACAATTTCTTCAGTGCTATCGGCCTATCTGGTATAACAAGTCAGCCCTGATGGTAATGCTAATCGCAGAACTTAAAATGCTAATAGCCTAATTACACATCACGGGTTGACCCTTATACGACATTGCATGCGTCGAATAAGGTTTGTTTCAGGGAATGACAAAAATAATATTTTCCGCTGTGCCACCCACTAAAGCGATTGTCGTTAGGCAGACGTAGAGCCAGTTGGTCACGGTTGTATTGTTCTTAGCTGGACACTCTTGTATCCATGTAATCCAATGCTATTTAGCATTCTTGTTTTAATCTTCAGTTGTCGCTACATCGACATTACACGAATTTGAAGGAGCAGATTACAAACAAAATATTCATGGAAACTTTATTGACATGTTTAAGTAATTTTAGCGAAGCTTTTCCCCATATTATGTTACATTGTATTCACGATGCTACACAGTTTTGTTTCTTCAGACACAGTTTCTTTCTCCGTTCAGTAGACAATTATGTTCACATTTTAAAGAGGACCTCTGGTTGTTTTGAACCAGTAACGGATGATAGAGGATGCATCCCAAAAGACAAATGCGCCTTTTGACTGACATATTTTTAGACAATACGCTTGCTGTGAGCTAATTTCTCGATACATCAAATTTGAGAGGTTTAAAATCTCGCTTTCTTCTCGCCTTCGATTTCATACCGTCGTGACGGCATAAAAGTAATTCTCCTATTGTTAATAATGGGAGCCATCGAGTGAGCAGATCTTTCAGCAGTTCTCATAAAAGAAATCTCGCACTCATCTCGTTTCAAGCTATTCTACCCGAGCAGGAAATTTGTATTTTAATTTGTCTTGAACATCATTCACAATTGACCATTTTTTTCAAAAACGGTCTCTCGTGACTCAATAAAGCCCACAGAACCGATCTAAAAAAGTTCCGAAATGAACAGAGGTCTTCTTTAAAGTAAATCTCACCACTCAATAAAACCGAATATTACACAAAGGAATTACTTATATGGAGGTGGAATGCACAAACTCAGATCATAACAAAGAGTAGTTCCTCAAGATTTAACCGACGATCATCCTGAATCCTCGGTTACATAACTGCCTGGGCGGAATTTTAAAATAGCTAGTGTTCCGGATACAGAAGACTCAGCATAACGATTCTTGTATCAATGAGTGAGGAATGTAATGACATTTTCCACTCAGCATAAATGGGATTTGCAGGTTACAGATTGATATCGTGAGAAATGAAAAACCGCTCAAGAAAGTCAGCATTTCTTCATTCCCTCGCCTCATTAAATATGTAAAGCAGTAGATAGAGCGCAAATAAAGTTAAAACAAGCTTTGATTAATGGTGGAATTAATCACAATATAAATGTATGCCAAAGTTATATAACGTTCAGTCTTCTAGATCTGGAGGACTGGCCATTTTCGCCCAGGGAGCAAATAAGACAGAACGTGTCTGAGCATTTGAGCTCCGATACCGCCGGGCTTAATCAAAGAGCTGCACCATTTCTGTATGAATGGTCACTTGATATCAGGAAAGTGAACTGCGTATAAGCCAATGGTGGCTTCCAAACATGCTCACAGCAATGGGCGAGTTGATCTCTGAGACTGAAAGATAATAAAAACTGAGAATTCATGTCGCTTGGCTTAGTGAATGAGCTGCGTATCACAGCTTCACCGAACCAAGCATTCACGGAAGATTGATCATGACGAAATACGATTGTTCGTCTTTACTTAGTTTTGGCGATCACTCATCTGGTTAACTATGAACATTGAAAAGCTTTGCTATCAATCTTAGCGTTTTGGGACCCTCTAGGCAGAGAATGGTTTGTGCTAGGAATATACAAGGAGAAAGATGGGGTGTTATACGCGCTATGGATTATGGGGGTTGTTAGGGTAAGTAAAGTCAATATATTAGGGCACACAAGTGTTTACAGGGCATGGCTATAGGTAATTTATGAAGATCACCGCATTTCCTGAAATCCACACTTGTAACTTTTCTTTGCATGTGTGTTCAGTATATCGATTATTGTACAATGGTCATGTCGCCTTATATAACATATTTTTGAAATGACAATGAACTTTGTAACCCAAATCGTAACACTGAGAGGTGGTAACCTTAGGTTATTTATAAAATTATTCGCGCACGTACATTACCAGTGAAAAAAAAATGTGAGACAAAAATATTTAGAAGCTCTCTCAGACAAATCCCATTTATGAATGTTGATTGCGAGGTATTACGATTAAGGAAAAGCCTTGTGGCTAATGATTTGGACGTAGGTCAAGGTCAACGCTGACCGGAAATATAAGCCAAACACCCCCATAGACTCCCACGAATTCCACGTCAAGTGTTTCAAATGAGAAGGCGTGTATAGTTATGGAAACAAAACGTGAGAGAGGCGACAGGTGCGGGAATACACACACGAGGAAAAGAATTGACAGATTCAAGCTCCCTCGTGTACGTGACAATATGTCGATGCCTCAGGCTATAATTGTTCTCGGAAGTTATTATTTTTTATGCTACTCAGTTCCGTATATGCGTCTTTATGACTGATAGAATTCACTATCGAGATGACATAACTTCACGTTTTGTCTCTGTAAGGTTAATTTTTAATTCTTAATGGATATAAACTCATAACCGACAATCGTGCGACAAAAAATCACTACGCTGATTAGCTTTAAAGGTCAGTAAGGTCACTACTCAATAGACAATCAGTTTACCTGAAACTCACCTGTGCCGACCGGTCATGTCTGACTAAGGGTATATTTGGGGAGGCATGGCTAAGCGGTAGGCGTCGGAAAATACGTAACTCAAGAGGAATAAAGTGGACAATTCCTGTGTTATAAGCTGTCATTTGTTTCCCTGATTACCTAGGTCTTCTACCTCTACTTCCGTTGTCACCTCCCATTTCACAAGATGTTCACCTCTTTCTATCTCTGCCAGTGCCTCCATATCGAGGCAGGTCATCATTGTGCAATGTGCATGGTGTCAGTTACATTGTAGAAGGTAAAACTGTAGAATAGCCAGGAAAGGCGATTTAATTATTCTACAAGGTGAATTGTCTGCCAAACGAAGGCCGCTGTCGATTAGCGATATCGATATCAACTTTGAGTAGTTTTCCATACGAAATTATTGGACGGGAGATACGGGGCATATTCGCATAAACATAACCGTCCACGAATGATAATACATGTGTTATAATACTACATGTATATCCAAACATCCATACATATAAATGTCCATAATATATCCGTAATGTATATAGTCATTCGGAAAATCATCAACTGCATGACATCGTGGGACAGATAGGCATTATCTCAATTCTGCCCAAGAAGTCAATGGATCAGGCTCAACCAATCAGCGAGGCTGTCACATTTACAGGCCGATAATGGGGTAATCAAATCCACCATAACAAAGAAGTGACCAATGATCTCATATATTTCAGTCTGCATATGATCATTATTGTATTATTTGTATAATGGTTGCTTGCATCAGGTAATGTTTCTGTGATGTTGGAGAATATTTTTTAAGCATTTACAAACCCCCGGTTACAAGATAAATCACAACCTCATTATTTCATGTGTTGTTGGACAGAAATTAAAGCAAAACGGCAGAGAAATTATGCAGCGCAAAAAAGTCCTGACGTAATTCCACCTCCCAGGATAGACAAAGTCTCATACACATAATTATTTGTCTCCGATTGGGAATTCCACTCCATAGAAAATGACATCATTCTTTGATATTTGTCTCCACACACGAGCAAAGGGGACTTCCGCGACGTCGCACTACAGTCTATTGTCCCCATGGAATACTTCACCATTATGTAACGAAATCTGAATATTGTATGAACATCCACCGAAACCTTTTTTCCTCTATTTTACCGATTTGTAAGTTATTCAAATCTGGTTCATCGAGGTAATAATCAATCTCGGTATCAAAGAAATATTTCAATGATAAAAAATATGTAGACAAATGCAATTTTTCTGAAAGCTGGCGATTCCATCTGCTCAAATTCAGATGCTCGTGAAATAATTCTTCAATTTGGCAATTGATTAGGCTTTAGCCAGCCGGAAACTCACACACTGAATATCAATTGTTCTTCTGTCCATGTAAAAGAGAACTCTACATACGGCGTACAAGGAAAAAAATGCAGATTGCTGCAATTCATGACCAAAAGCGATACCGAATAAATCATTCCTGTTTCTACGCCTGGTTACATCCACCTAACTTTGCTTTTCATTCGGGTATCGCAACGTCATTATGTCAAAACATAACACCCATAATGTATTCCAACTGGTTGGCAGGATCAGGACTGAGATATTATCATACATCACAGCATAGCTGTTGTCCGCTTTTGGTGTCAGGGTAGCCGTGCAATTTTGCACGTGGATTTCGTATGACACCCTGATAATGGATAATTGTATGTGAGTGTGTATTTCCGCAAAAGGAGAAGAGGGTCTCATTGATGATTTCAAATTGGAGCAGGTGTCGTGGAGCTTGAAGTGGACCTTGAAGAGGTTGGCAACATCCGCGCTCATTTTAAGAGGTTTATTTTTGTTACCTGTATTATTTTTCTCAGCCTAATGTGATCCGAATTTCTTCGATTAAAATATAAAGATTTAACATAGAAACTCAAATTTATTAACCACAAGCATCATGAGGAGCCAATAGAAAGGATATCTTGCCTCGTTCAAGCTCCTATCAATAGCAATACAGTTTCGGTCAGCAGGTTACATGCATTCCAGTTTATAATTCTTTGGAATTCCTAAGCAGAACGATGACTATAGTGTCATTCATACAACATATAAGTCTTAATTAAAATGGCAATTCAATTACCGGCACAAGTGGTATCTGGAAAGTGCCATGCACTCACCATTCAACTGCTCCCAACTGACATTCAAACGGCACTGATTTCCAATCAATTGACTCGCTGATCATTCTTGGTGTCAAAATATTAGAGTTGTTGCAGTCATGTGAACAAGCGCACAGCTGCTAGCCGTAGCAGCATCTTCTCACTAGCCCCCTCTAGTTTAGAGTATTCAGGATTGAGCACGGTATCGAGGCCATCCACTAAGGGCAAGAGTATCGAGATAAATATACAAAATAATATAATAATTCATTTTGTATAGTGCAATATCTACCAAAGTGCTCAAAACGTAGTCACCCAGGGCAATCGAACCCTTTTACTTTTGAATTGAAAGTACAGTACAACGCTTTGCCCCTGAGCCAAACAGGTAACTTCTTGCATCAAGAAGCGGTCTCAACACTTGAGCTCTCTGAACATCCCTCAAGTCACTGACATTAATAACATGCATGTCACACACCTTTTACCGCGTATTTTACATAAGAACTCTCCGGACAGGTTTATACAATGGTTCTTTCAAGTTGTTTTATTAGCACAGGTCACTCTGTACGTTGAAGGCACGCTCTATCGCCGCACTTTAAAGCTTAAGATTTCACCTGTCTCGCTTCTCATTGCACCTAGCACATGCCATCTAGCACCGCACACCAATAATAATATGGTTTACAAAAATTTATTATTTATTTAATATTATTAATCACACCATTGTTATTCGCGTTGTTTTACTGTTCACATGCACCTCGGCCAGGGATACTGATGGCAAATGGACGATGATCTGGCCCGCCCTTCTTTATGTTTGATTGTCACGTTGAGCAGTGTTCCATTGCCCCCAAGTAATGTCTGTCACGTTTAACGGGAGTTGTCGGGTCCCTTGCGTTTAATCGTTCAAAATGGGAGTTTACTGCGTCCGTGGGCGCTGCTGACAAAAGCCGATAAGAAATGGGGTCAAAGCTGAGAACCATCTCGATGGTCTTTTGCTCTTCTTGACCAACAATTGAAGACACCGTGTCTTTATATGGTGTATCTGATACTACCTATTGGCCCAATATACTACTCGGTTTAATTACAATCCTTATCTAATTATTGGTAACTTGACGCACAATAACTAATTAATCGTAATTATGCCCCGATGGCGCTGCGGTAGCGCGCTCGCCTATAGAGGGTTGTGGGTTCGACATTGGTTGGGCAACTCGCAGGGTTCAAATTCCGCGGAAAAATCCTCATCAACCGCAGCATGGCACAGAAAAAAATATTCATGTAATCTTACCAGCTGTGTGTTGGTAGAGAACATTGCATACTGAAGTGATGTACTATGGTCTCAGTGCCACTTAGCTAATATAAGAGAACATCCTACTCACATCGCCCCTAATTACGCATTGTGCTAAGTGCACGATAAAGATATTATATTCCACGGTCACACTAGTTGACATTTTGCACTACGGCATGTCTTATATACCCTCGAGCAGGTATCTAAGTGCATTTTGCTATCACAGAGCGGACTATATCATAGTTAATGGAAGTCGTACGATCTTTCACCAGTGGTACCAGCGCATTCGCCTGTGCCAACTCCGGGTGTCATTTGTCATTGCATGATATTCCTTCTGTGTTGCTTTGTTTAACTGCAGGAAGCACTAGTTTTTGTATCAGAGTGCCGTAAAATTCCACCACACATACATATTGAAGAATTGCAAGTTGCACCAACAACAAAAAATCCATGCAAGGAATTTACTTGGGTGCAAATGACACAAGATGTTCCTAGCTCACAGAAAATACTCCACTGGCATATTGGTATGCCAAGACTGCTCCTCACACGACTCTTTAAAGACCCTTAAGTCTAAGTGGAGAGACTTAAGTCGGTGAGACTAGGATTGATCTCTGAGAGCAGAAGATAATCTCTCTTACTCCTGTAACTTTGCTTTGTTCCTTCCTTCTCTCTGATCTTGCTTTCCATGTTACCGATGATGCTGAAATATATAACTCATAATGTCCATGTTTGCCTGTTACATAGATCACCCACGCTTTGTTTTTGCTTTGCAGGCAGGGCCGGACAAACAAGTATTCTGGCCAGTAATTCACAAGAAATTTATATGGCAAATAACAATTGCTGGTATTAGCGCTCTTTATATAAAGTGAGGCAACCTTATTAAATACTGGCTGTGGTGACGAAAATGCAGGGTAAAGTTGGCGTCGACTTGATACGTGGTCATGTGTATAATTCAATACGTGGATATTCATAGCATCTGAATGTCAACAAGCAATACGATTTGTAAAGTTAATTGCGTGTTCTGATTACGATCCAGCGTGCTGACCAATACATGATACATTGAATATATAAGTGATATAATGAACAGATACTGTAAAATACGATCTCATTACTGTAATTGGTAAAAATCAACGGATACCTTAAAATACAATCTCATAACTGTTATTGGTAAAATCAACGGATACTGTAAAACACAATCTTACTAGTACCATGTACTAGGGAGGGGTACCATGTCTAACTTTAATAACAGCCTGTATCATGGCTTCGATGGATTAATGGTTGATGTAACAATGTAACAATTATATAAGCTTTCCAGATTAGTTTCCAGATTGCAAGTTACTGTGAGAGCACATACTTTTACGTGGAAAGAAATGTTGTTGAGGTGGTTAATTTCTCCAATAAACAAAGGAAAAAAGCACTGTTATTGCACATACAAAACGTGACCATCTTTTTCATATGTTACTACATACTATACGTATATACACGCGAGAACAGTCCAAGTTCATTGTAAACATCGTTCGTGTTCGTGCAGCGATGTCACTTATGTGCTCCATGATCCATGCCATGAGGAGGGTGGACTGGAGATCCACTATCATTCATGCATTGAAATACAATCGATCACGCTGAAGAAGCTCACGTTGGGCTCAGAATGATGCGGTAATGAGAAGGGATCCGTGTCTACCATAAATAGCAATAGAGAACCTTGGGAGGGGCGCTTTGCCTAATCACTGCCGAAGTCTCCGCGTGTTAATTGCAAATCCACTTCTATTTTGTCTCAAATCCATAGCACATGGAGGCAAGAGCTTACACAACCATCGCTTCGAGTCAACAGTCTAAAGTTACCTTCCACAAGGTCGTATTGGGTACCACGTGTGGACGGAAGTCACGTTTGTTGCGATATTTCCGATCGTTGACACGTAACAAAAAGGTCACAGCGTTTGATTGAGGTTCTCGGTTGGCACATGATGAATTACTATTGTTCGAATCCTCAGTATAGATTCGGATTTCTACGATTTCAAAACCTTCAAAGCAGAGTCATGCTTGGCCATAGTATAGAAATTATCGATCATAGACATTTTCGCATAATATACTGAAGTGCAAAAGGACGCATCGATCTATACAGAGTGGATCAAAAGTAGTATATCTACTCCATGTTAATGATTTCAATACTTCTCAGTGCCGCTGCGCTTTTCCGAGAAAGTGTTACAAAACAGGTCGCTGTGTAAAATCGACACAGATGAGAGCAATATATACTTGGTATAGTTAATCCAATATTCGGCGATGGTTTGACTTTGGGTGGCAGGGCCCCGGACAATGGATGGGCCTCATCTGACGCCCAGATAGGGCAACGCACTAGCACTATTCTTTTGTTTGGAAGTGCTGTTGTTTTGATTGTAGCTAGCTCATGTTTATTTCTTTAAATCAAAGCAAAGCAGAGAGTTAGCCTTTAAGTGTTATGCAGCAGATGTCATACCATAACGTTTGTTCGGGGGCTCATCTGATTCAGCTGTCTTTGTGATCACACAATGCTTACTTTTAAATGTTTCTTCCTCATTCAAAATAGAGTTTTAATTCAATTTCTTTGCATACATGGACGCATAAGAAATTAGTAAATCCATTCCAGGTATTCAGTTATAAAAATATATCCTCAATTTTAGCACAATTTAGCACTACTTTTGGCCCAACTTTGTAATTGACTTAATAATTAGTTAATCCATGTTTGCGTCTACAGGTATATTCTACACAGTGCGTAAATATACGCTCTTAAAATATAAACCGTTCGCGATCCACAATTGATCTCCTTGGCCAGTCAATCCATGAATTCTAGTAAACATTCCTCCAAACACTCTCATACCAAGATGACTTTGATGGAAGATGAAATTGACCGGAATGATACTCCAATGAATGCTTTACTCGAAAGCAATCAGACTTGAAAAAAAATCGCACTTTGGGAACGTTGACAGCTTCCTGAAGAGTGATATCCACAAGCTTTTCGGGGCTTGAAGTTGATCCAAGGGTCACAAACCGCCAAATCGGATACATTGTATCAACCACACAACAAATGCATCAGTCCACCCTGTAGTCTTGTTCCGAGTTTAGTTATAACCGAAATGCTTACCCATCGAATAAAACAAATAACCCCAAAACAAACGAACCTGAAAAGAAATTATTTAGTGTTGCATGTTTTGATAACAATAATATATACGTATATAATTATCGCAATGAATATAATTTCGTCCTACGCGAGATAGGAAGTTATTACGACAATGCACAGCTTAGGTCAATGGCTGTCACAGTCAATTATCCCATGAAAAAAAATCTCATTAATCTACTCTGCAATGTTCTATGATACTTATCTTCACATAGGAAATAAACTCAGCCTCTTCACTGGGGTGGCTAAACATATCCACCTTGAGGTGGGGCTGGCATCGTATAAAACGAATTGTGTATTCTCTGAACGATGTCGCCTGTGGCTCTATCCGTCCAGGGTCCGAGACACAAGCATGGTACACCTACACACAGCATCATTAGAATGGTTGCACAAGCATGCATGTGTGAAAGTGGCATATGGCGTCAATGTCTTATGCATTATAACACACGCAAAATAATGATTACCGGTATAATGTCACACGTTGCAGTGTCTCAAGCTTACAGTACGTTCATTGGCATTACTTAGATTTCTGGATTATTGGGCATCTCGAGTGTCCCCGAGGGTATGACTTGATAATTAATACCATTGGTTTGTTGCACACGAGACTCTGATTTTCTTCAGATTGAGATTCTCCAGTGGAGTCTGAAGTGGCCATCATCAACGGAAGACGTGGGATTGCTATGAAGCAGTCTGTTTGAACACTGCAAAAATACGTATTTACAGTTACGGCACATTTGTTTCCTCGTTAATCATCCAGGGTCTTTCTTGCCTCTGCCTTACAAGGGTTGTCAAAAACATTGAATATATGAATTTCGGTCCACATTATTATATTATCCTGCTCAGTGAAACATCCACCGAAGGCGTTCAACCACACGAGTGTTATGGTCCTATGGATATAGTTTTGTGAGTCTAATACCTCGGGACACCCTCAATGATCAGATCAAAAGGTCTTTGATTAAATGTCAATTGCTACTCTGTTCAAAATAGTGATACCAACGGGTAATTCGGGTAACCGGATATCCGTCCTTATATTTTGTATACTCCGGTTCATACTTTGCAAACACTTGTAGATAATTAAAGTATAGTACAACTGATCAGGTAATATATATGCACTTATACATGTACGTTGTCTTATAGGGCTGTCACTACTATGAATATTTCTCTCTTCTTCGCAAATCACTAACAAATTGCTGGAATTATTTCGAGGTTTGGCTGCAAGAAGTATATGTCTGTATGCCAAAAATATACTTTCTGATCATTCGGGGGTATAGACATCAAAATCTCATTTCGTAAATTGGCACTTTTGTTTTGGCCCGAGATCCGACCGCCAACATTCAATTCGGCATAAAGACTTCAATATGAAAGCATGCCATGATCTAAGACATGTTACGTAGTTTGGTTCGTGCGTTCGACGAACATGTGCCGATCAAACATGACGGCATTGACATGCAATGATCCAACATTATGCAAGTCTGGAGAGCACTGCGCGATTCACAATATTGTAAAGATGGCTCCAACGTACTTAATGCACAGACAGTGTTGTCGATACATCTAAAAAGGAGTCATAGTCCTAGTGAAGTGCTCCAAATTATTTTCTCACATTTATCATTTGGTTGATTTTTAAGAACTTCAATTCTATTACATGTATAATGAAATAAACCGTCCCTTTATTAAATTTCCCTCCTATCTGTGTATTTGCGTAAGCTTTGGAACTGAGCCAAATCATTGAACCGACCGAAGCGCGCTTCATATCTTGCATGAACCATCAGAGATGATCGAAATTTCCCACCTGAAATATGAGCGTATCTGTTACTGTCAATGGCAGGACTTTCTCGTGTTTTCCGTATCAATGTCAGGTGTCATTTTCTGATCAAGTGTAATGTGCATGAATAATGCATGAATGCTCATGTTACTCAAACGTTTGAGTCACAGTATTTCGACCCGGTGTCGTCTTTTTCTAATGTATTTGTCTTGTGCGTTCTCTTGAAGTGCAGGTTTTACGTATCATGACCCCTAATCCTAGTACACTGACCGAAATAGTATTTGGGTCACACAGATTAGAGTCGCTCTTCTAAGCGCGGATTTGAGTTATAATTCAATGGCAATATCTCATACTAGTATGGAATTTTATGCATTCATTAGGATTTTTTAGGATGGCAGGAAATCGGACAAAGTTCAACAACAGAACAGAATATTCGTTTAACAATCACCATTTGTATTCATTATGACGCTTCGTTGCCATTTTGACTCTAGGTTAAGTGTCTTAAAATTAATACGCTTTTATTGTGCATAATATCACTCAAAAGTCATCTTGTTTGCCGGACTTAGACAAAACCCTGTTGTTGATTAGAGCATAATTTCATAGACTTCTTGGCATAGGCTGCTCGCGATGCACTCTGGTCTTGTTAGCAATTAAATCACGGTGTTAAAATATCTACGGGGCAGAACTACACGAGTAAGGCGTGTTACATGTCAATATTATAGTGCACCCCATTGTACCAAGTTCATCCTGTAATTACCGGAAAATTCTGATTAATATGAAAATTATCTTTTTGTCTTTTTTTTTTTCTCTTTTTTGGAATCTCATTCTATGAATTTGCAATGCAAAAACCTCTTGAGAGTTTCTCTTTGAAACACAACACATTCTGCCTCAAGCGATCACTCAAAACTTTATTTATGATTTTTATGGCACAATGATGTTGTTTACGACACAAACAGCTTGTCTAAGATGTCATAGCGTGACTCTTGCTCTTACTAAGGTGAGTTGGGTCAAGTGCACTTCTCACAACATGGAGCTAAGCATAGCATGCATGATAATAGTACTGTTGTTGGTATTGTAGCTCATTGAGCTAATGAAATTTTGACATCAAAGCTGATGACCACAACTGACATATACAATAGCCAAAAACAAATATTAAGTCATTGAAGAAAAAGGTCAGAAACTTTATTAACACACTAAACAATGTTACCATACATTGCAACATACTACAGCTGGTAATACCGTGTACTTGTAATGTTTACACATCATTGGATAATGGTACAAACAGCAAGACTTTAGTTCTGCTGTCTTTACCGCCAGCCAAACACATTCAAAGTCTCAACACCTGTAGAATTCGAAAGGTATTTCTCTTGGTTCCATTTCTGCGGCGCCATCAGCTTGATACAGTGGGTTCGCAGGATCAGCCCAAGTAGAGAACTCAGTGTCGTCTTGCTTGCTAATCTTATCTAGTTCCTCTGGTGTAAACGGTTTGTCGGCTAGGAAGTTAAAAAAATATCATGTAATATACTTTGAGATATCGTTATCAATTATACTGTTTTCTTATTTTTTAGAAAAAAAGCGTTGGAAATAAAATAGTAAGATTTCGAATATAACAGTTTGATAAACTTGCTTTACCCCATGCTGGACTATCCTCAAGATTAGTATGATGGTGTTTTTGTAATTCATCCTCTGCGAACGGTTCTGTATCTGCAATACAAATTGAAAACAAATTACTATTGGATCAAGTTTCTAGAACGCACGAATGCATGTAGTCCTATGCTTGGTGTGGCTGTATATATATTTTTTTTCTTTTTTGGCGACTATCGTAATTTGATTAATGCATCATGTCTTATGCCCGGTTGGTCTTTTACAAATTGCATTGTTCACTCATTTTTTATTCAGAAGTACAGTGCATAATTAAATGATGGGTTGGTTTCATTACTTAGACCACCATGTGTAACAATGCGGATTCCCAAAGCTAATACCCCCTCAAGGAAACACCAATCTCTTACACTGGCCGTCTTAAGCTCGTAATTTCAGCAATATTCATAATTAACCCGTTGTTAGACCAATAAGAATTTTTTATCCTTGGGGTGTTAAAAGTAAAGTAATTTCTCAATCTCAATTAGCCAAGGATTGACAAGTCATTATGTCACGATATAAGTATTGACCCATAACACTAAGCTAGACCACACGGCAAAATACTCCCTCGCAATAAGCGGAGTGATAGACATATTAGCAGCATTAGGTAGAAGCATACTTAGTTAATGCATTGAGGGGCATCCACAGATTGACCATTTAGATTGCAACCACTAGCGTGATTTGTATAATACTTTTTCTGATTAGGTCAATGCTCTGAACCATCCAATCCACGACCCCCTGGTTGCCAACGACGTAAAATCAACGCCTTTTATACCTAATTCATAAATATATATATATATCTTCGGTGGGACAGTCACTCTGTAGAACAACGGAGAAATGAATTTTCATAGAGAAACAAAACGTATATTGGGTGTGAAACTCGAAGCGGACACTCACCCCAACCATCGCTAAATCCACTTAAAGCCTCATATTCAACCTGAAAAGAAAGCACAAACGATTCATAAACACAAACACATATAAATATAAATATTTAATATATAAATATAAATATATATAAGCACAAACGATTCATATTACAATAATGAAGCATCGACCGTTTGCGTAATTGGTGCATCGGGAAATATAGAAATGTCTCGTTGACGTTTGGCATTATACCCTGCATGATTTGACTTTTTTTTTTTTTTTTTTTTTTGGGTGTCGTTTGAACATCGTAAAAGGCGCATACTCTATTATATTATATTTATTATCAAGCAAATTTCCAAAGTCTTCAACGGATTAATTAATCGGCTATCGAGGCATGGATGACTTCATTATAAGAAAATCTGGTTGCAACAATTCCTGAATAAGGAAAAATTCTTAGGAAAGTCGTCAATTTTAACCAGTTTATATTGCAATGTTTACTGTAATGAAAAAAAAAAGGTCGATAACGGCTCATAATATCAAACAATCGGTTAGCGCATTCTGATCTTAAACCGATATTGCACACGACGCTGCCTGACTAAAGTTGTTTAAAGCTGCCGTTATCAATTCACTGGAATAAATTAACAATGTATCACTATCAGGAGACTCTTATATTGTGTGATATTATGCAAATGAATAAAACAATCTAAACATATGGCAAGTTTCGCTGGCCTGAGAGTGAACGTGTCGACGGTGACGTAACATGGGTTTTATGGCTTCATGAGGAAAAGCACTCGACTCAGATCTTACATATGGTAGGCGTTGTGACCCAGTTACTATAAATATACTTAAAGATGTACATAAAAACTGCCATAACTCAAATGTATCAGTTCATCACTGATAATTTCGATGCTGGTGTAATCAAACCTTGGTACCAAAGTATTTTTCGCATTTTATGCAGTGATCAATGATATTCTTTTTTTTCCAGAGAAAGTCAGAGATAAAGGTGATTGCAATACAATTTTTGGTCATTTGTCTGGATCAATTAGCTAATTAATAACCAGAGGGTCATATAGTTAACATCAAATAAATGTATGTATCATTGCTTTAGCAAAGAAATATCATTTATAGAGAAACCTTCCACACACCTTATCCGCAAATGAGGTCGGATCAAACTTGGACACAGGAACATCAAAGTTAGGCCCCTCGAATCCTGGTGGCATATCCTCGTATTTAACATGAAAACCCGGAACCCCAACGTCATAAGCAAAGTCACTAAATCCCCGGAAATCAATCGAGCCGGCGGGATCCTCTGCTCCATCGAAGTCACCAAATGGTTCCCCAAAACCAGGCGTTTTGAATCGTCCACCAAATACAATTGTTTTTATTTCAGGTAGGTCATCTGTGGAACGCTTCTTCCTCCTAAGACAAAGTTTAGGTGATTCTTGAGTAGAAAAACCACCTTCGTCTAAACCACCATCTTCAACCAGCTTCTTTCGTAGTTCGGTTCCTCTGTTATCGTGCAAAAGAACTCCAGAGCGATGCAGCTTCTCAACGAGTTCGTGGAATGAGTCGGACACGTCGAGTTGGAACTGTTTCCATTGTTTGTATTTGCTGAGTCGGGTCAGCGCGTTTTTAAGTTTGTTCATCGTTTTTAAGTTTCTTTCCTGTACACGAGGTCTTCCATCAGGGTTCGATTGTCGATTCTGAATGCGCTTGATGAACTCTTGGATGTTGCTGATGCGTCTCGAGTGGTTTGCTCGCACCACTTGCGTCGATGCCGGTTGGAATTCGTTGCTTGTGGGTGTTGCTGAATCCTGTACCGGGTACGCCAGGGTACAACTGAGCAAGTACAGGACAGTCACTAGCCTCCCTACCATTGTAAAGTATTTCATAATCTGCTATGTCACTAATCCATATTGTATATGCAACCGACACAGCATATCGTCTATATGCTTGCCGAATGTGTGCTCTTCGTGTGATTCACTCAGAGGCCGATGCCATCTGCGGAACGGAGAGCGAAGGCAGCATCCTTTTCTACCCGTGCCACATTCACCGCCGAGCCAACTAACATCCCACGTTCTACGCTCACTATAATCTCTCAGTTGATTGGTTGTAACTTGTTTGTCACTTCTGACGCACTTCTCTCTTCCCACAACACTCCTACTCAAGGGCAACAAGCTATAATTTATGGCGCCTTCCTCTTTAATCCCCGCTGATTTTCCTAATTATTGGCAAATTAAAAATAGTCTGTATGTTGCATAATTACGTGCTGCAATAGAGAGCATCACGTGGAGAGCATTGTACTTTTGATTTACATGCCGTGACAACTGCAATTATAAAATCCCTCAATTTAACACACAAAAAACCCACTCCATTCTATTCATCCTTAATACCAGACTCAGAAATTCACAACTCAATCTGAAATTTGATAATACTCTAATCGACACAGTAAGAAAATTGCACTCCCTTGGAGTTGTCATCGATAGCGCTTTGGCATGGTCTCCGCACATAACACATATCTGTAACAACGTATCACAATTTTTAACCTTTCGCACACTTTGCTTTCTGTATAATACGTTAACATAATCGTATATATCAGACTGTAACTTAATTTGGGGCAAGGCTGCCAAAGTGCATCTTGACCGCCTTCTTCTGGCACAGAAGTCCATGTGGACCAAATGGATGTTTCGTTGATCATAACGTTCTCGTATGCCTGACGTGACCACGGATTAATGAGACCAAATCGCACGTAAACTAACAAGCGACATTACGTCTTAAATTTTTTTTTAATCTAATGTATCAGTAATTATTGTTAGGAATAGCGTCCAAATAAAATTCTATTAACGAGGTTCATTATCAAAAAACGTGATGTTATCTTTTCTTTAGACAGTTAGTATATAATAATATATATATATTTAGCAATGCCCATTAATCACAAATATTTATTGATTTGATTGTGAAGTCCATATTTGATGTCCCGACCTTAGAAACATATAACTGAGGTTGCTTCTACTCTCACAATTCCCCCGGTTATTGGACCCCCCAAGGTGACACGTCAGCCCTAAGCGAGCTATGATCACAAGCGGTGCATCAACTTTGAAATGAGCAGCCACTAAGGCGATACCATCTCCGTCCAACCAAGTACCACAAATCGTCACCATGAATACAATGTGTCATGCTATGGTGGACATGGGGGTTCTCGATTAATTCAAATAAATTTACTTCAGTATGCTGTCACTCAACGGAATCGAGCCCCTCACCTTTGGATTGAAAGCCCAACGCTCCATCGCTGAGCCAAACAGTTCACAATAGGAAGACAATCGCTCGGAATTTTTCATCCACAGGAAATTCAAAACATGTGGCTTGGCTTATTGAAGGAAGCCCCAAAGTGAATAGCTGTGAGTCAATCAGATCTGTCGTAAGAAAACGCTGCCTCCTATCTAAGCATTACGTTTTTTTATACATGCATTTAATAAATGTTTCTCATCTTTTGGTAATATTTCAGTGTTGCTCGGGCATAACACAATATTACACTGTATAGTACGGTTTAATCAGATTTATAGATCTCACTCGGTTAAATATATTTTAATATATTCTTCAACCAAATCAATTCAATTTAACCTCGTGAGACCTAAATCTGATATTGTACAACCAAAACCAGGAAGGCATCCGTGCATTGAGCCATCGTTCTTTGGGTGCGTCACTCGCAATATTATTGAGTTTACCATGCTCAATATGCGTGCTGAGCACATGTAATGGAAGCTGTTCGGAGGAAGTCCGCGATTCTTGTTCTTGGTACGCGTTCTCTACGGATTACACCGATGACCACAATCGCTGTGCTCAACGTAATCTCCAAGGAGGACGCCGTGTTTGAAAGGCATGTGCCTGCAATGCAAGAGGCCTCTCTATCTACACTGAAAGGCAAACGTTGTATCTCGTGTGCTTGATAATATTCCCTTGATCAATAATCTAAGTTTCAATAAATTGGGTCATAATTTTGATGCATCAGTAGTTCTAGTCGAATGAGCATTGGGTCATAATGATAACTCTCACAATCCTCAAAATTTCTTTGTGACTACAAATAGTGCGTGGTGCCAGTTTTCGATTTATGTTTGCACATATATGTAATATAATAATAATAATAAAATAATTGACGAATATTTTCAAAATAGTAGGTTCAAAGTGCTGTAGTTGCCATGGCAATCTTTGCTCACCTCATTATACTCGTTCAGTGCTACAAGGTCATTAATTTTTTCACGTACCTGTGCAGCTAAGGCAAAGGCAAATTGGGGTACTTTTCTTTCTGCGAAATCGTTGCGAAAGAATAAGGAAACCAACAAAAACTGCAGCCAATGATAGCAGAGGGAGTTATTGCAGGCTTAGAATATTAATGTAACTTGCATTCCTCTCTTAAGAACCACCCTACATCATATAATAACTTTATGTACATAACTCTGAAGTTGATAACACAGTCTCAATACATGTGACGCACACTTTAGTGAGTGAATACGCGCATCAGGTTTCATGACTAACGTATTATGTCATGTGAAATACCAATAATCGTTATGTAACTGCTTAAACAGAGACCATGAGGCCTCATTGCATTCATTTCATATCAGATACATCTTTTGCCACTCTGTACCATGCATAGGTGTATACATCACCGGTGTGCGACTGAATAGTACCAAGTCCGCTTTTAATCAGCATCATAAAGGCATACGATGGATTGCATATACGATGGATAATCCAACAATGGAACCTTCTTGGTTAACATCTTCTGTTGCTCAATAACACCATACGAAAGAGACGCTCTCGAATTGTCTGCTGGGCAGTGACCGAGATGAATGGGAAGACACTGCATGTAATTACAAACATTATCCTGTTTCTTTCTAAGCATGCAGATGACGGACACAGCCACAAGTTTGACGAAATAACGTAATGGAGCAAATTAGACCAACGTGGAGCGATATGAAGATCCTATTATCGTCCATTACAATGTTCAACCGCAGAGATCCACAAAAACGCTTTTATTTTGTGAAATGATAATCCAAAGTGTCAATAACACCATTATACACATTAAATAAATTTATCAAACAATTTTCGATCGCAAAATGTACCTTATTAACAAGATATCTAGATCAACAATTATGGAATCTCAAATTTGGATCTGTAAATTATTTCATCCTATGTTTTGACCATGAGCACGAGCAATGGGAATACATTATTCCACGAAATTCCACTTCTATTTGTGACCCTGTTTTATATTACACTTTGGGAATCGGAAATCAACACCAATTGATTTATGTTATTTTATTCCTCTTTTTTCGTTCTCGGTTTTTGTTTTTGTTTTCGTTTTTGTTTTTGTTTTTGTTTTTGTTTTTGTTTTTGTTTTTTTTTTTTTTTATAGCTTTATCATTTAAGGCGTGAATATAATAGTATAGTTACACAGCAAATGTCAAGTGTGGATCGTTTTTGCCTGCTATTTCTGAATCTCAATATTGAGATTGAGAAATAGTAGGCACAAACAAATCACACCTGTCATTTGCATTTCCCCCCCCCCAAAAAAAAAGAGCAACTGTAATATTATATTCTGTATGTGAGAGATTTCTGTGTGTGACAATTACATGTGAGTTTATCTGGAATTCTCGAACCAATTTGTTTCAATGGTTGATGTTATTTCTGTTCAAGTTGTGAAAGAAGAAGAGGTTCAATTCAAATGCTAACGATTTAATTGCAGTGTAGACTTATATGCAGAATGCGAATGAACTGCTTAACAGAGGAAATTGTAAATAGAATGCAATGAGCAAATGATGAATATAAGGCAATGACAAAACAGTGATGCATGATTACAATAAATAGTACAATTTCTATTCTTAATGTGTAGCGATATTGGATTCCACCTTTTACCCTTCAATTATTAAGTATAAATTTATCGATCTTGCGTTTTCTTACATGAGTTTACATTATCGATCGAGAATAATCAAAATTCCTACTCAAATTTGACGAATATAGTTACTATTCTCGTGTAAAGTCTCCCTTGCTATCAGACCTTTTGACACATCAAACTTGGTTGTTAAAAAGGAGTTCTCATTACACTCGCACTCAGTTCAACAACTTGCTCTGAAAATGAAGAACACAAATAAACAAGCAATATGGAAAAATCGAGCAGAGGCAAAATCCTATGTTGATTATAATTTATTTGAAATAAAAGAAAACCCTACATTTCCATCCAGGCTTAGGACTGGCAATTACAGAGTTAATAACTTTGGGCAAACAGTACCAGCAGTCAATTATTTTAGTGAGATTGGAAGATTATATTCAATTCCCAGGGCATTATATTCAATTAGCATAGTTATAGCTAAAAAAGACCAGTGAAACAATTGTGAGAGCATTTTTATATCAGTGTTGTAATAGACTGTTAATGGGGATTTTCATTTCGTTCCATTTCGTTCTTTCGTCGAACCCCACAGCCACCAATGTAGAGGGCTTACTAGGTGCATATAGAACACATTTATTCACCGGCGAATAATCGAAACGCATCACAATTTTATACCTACAACTCAAGTCGTAACTATGAGCCAACAATTACACCTGTCTGCTCGAGTTACGCAAAACCGGAAATGGCTATGGTGAATCGGATGTGCTTTGATAGGTCAAACAATGTTATAATATTCTCAAAATATTGTGCAAAATCTCGGCGTACGAGAAGGGATGGACTTCATTTTTATTATGAGTGCTTTACTCGTATGTTTCGCCATATACTTCTGTCATTAGTTGTGAAATTAGTATAAAAAATTAAGCGCACGAAACAATCAAACGTGAAAGCGTCTCTTTGTATACTTTACAAAACGGCTGTAAGTCAACTTAAATGATTATTTAAACATGGCGAGTGACGGCAACTACTTAACTGATTATAGATTCTGTTAGTGTGTTATCGATTAATTCAGGCTGTGATTCTGAGGACAGTTTTCATTAGCGAGTTGTCGAAAATCCTCACCATCTGTGCGCATCAGAAGACGGCAATACTGATGACCGTAAATCTGTCGTTTGTTACGTTTTTATTGAGCACTATCTAGCTATTATTTATTAGCTATTTAGCTATTATTTATTAGCTATTAGCTATTTATTATTTATTATTTATTTAGCTATTTAGCTAATATGTATGATAAAAAGCTTTTACAATAAAATCCATGGCTATTACAATCACAGACATTTCTTAGATGATGTCCACCCTGATTGTCGTAGATGTCGAGGAAGAGTCTGTCATGGGGAAAGACTCGGTCACGGTCATGGCAGAGCAGAGAGCGTGGTGCTAGTGGTCAACGGTGTGGCACAATAGCATCGTCTTATTGAAGTGCCCCTTGTAATTGGGTATATGATTATCTACCTTAAGACTGAGGATTTCAGTGAAGATCTGCCCAGGACATTTTCCTGAAAAAGATTTGAAGACCCTAAGCACAAGCCAGAATGGATGTTTACAGGAAATGCTTATGGACCACAATTCCTAGAAATAGTAGTCTAAGGACTGAACACGCTCTTAAACCGCGAATGCCAGGTCACGTTCTAAACATCCGGCATTTTTCCTAATTTGTTGCTCGCTATATTATTATTGTATAGTATTCAGTTTCAGTCAATTAAGGCGGATGAAACAGTGAAATATTGCGCACATAAATCATTCATGTCGTCCTGTTTGACCTCGGCCCCAAAGGGCATAATGCAACGCTAACTGAACTCCAATGGAGACCATGCACAACGGTGGTTGTCTCTGGACTGGCCGATGATCATCTCTGATATGAAACAGGATCACGTGCAATCCCCCTGGGGGAGAGTTCTCCACACCCGGTTTGAGTGCAAATGATATCAAAATTATGACGTTGGGGGAAAATTACGCCCGACGTCTTATGATATCGATCCCAAAGCACCAGCAACTTAAATTCACTTGAATCATCATACAAGTCCCCAAGATGTCATGATCTGGACGTTATTATGACATGAAATTTCAAAAATTTAACTTGCGAACTGATGCAAAAAAAAACACAAAAAAAGAAAAATCCTGCAATGATTAATCAATGTCCGCCAAAATGTCCGATTTCACAAACTTTCAAATTTTATTTGATATTCATGATTGGATTTTGTTTTCCTTTAGGTCAGACGAACTTGATTATATTTTGGAGCCATTTGAATTGAAACAAGATTGCACAAGGTCTATCGTCGGGGAGTTTTTATAATTATGTTGGTATATCGTATATGCGGTATATTGGGACATAATTATAGGAACAAAAATTGCTTCTCCCCCTTATATCCTAATACCCCTGTACTAATTACCAGTTTTTATCTCATTGTTCATAATGCTTTCTGTGTTGAACCATACACACCTCACGTAATAGTGCTTCCTTTTTAAGCAATGGCTGTCGCACAGGTCTATGGTCGCATCTCACACGGCAATTGCTTAGTAAAGATTACTTGAGTGTGGCGTGAGAGAGACATTTATTTGACCCCAATGGCATGGATGCTTTGATGAAGCCACTGACTGACATCCTTCTCTGTGACCTATTTTGAAACATGAACACACACTCGCTGTTGGGAAATGCATGAGCGCCAAGAGTCCACATTGAATGCATATAGGACATCTGTGTTTCGTGATTTCCAATGTATTTCGAATCAATTCATGTTGAATTATTGGTTAGTCTTTCTTTTATTAAATAACCAGATTCAACCATAATTAACGATGAAACTGACGATTATAAACTCCATGCAGCATAACTCATAAGAACTTTACAAATATCTCTCTCATCAGCGTTTCCAATGTTAATATTGTAAATCAGTTGCGACACCAATGTGTTTTGACAACACAACCAAGTAAGATGAAATAATAAAACCCCCGGCGTCGTCTACTTCGTATTTCTTGGCACGCTCTGATTCTGTAAAAGTACCTCCAGACTAAAACTGCACACTGACTGCATCAGAGGTGTCATACCACGACCTATTGCATGCAGAGATGGAATCAAAGAGCTATACCCTGATGGATAAGGCAACAAGAGAGCATTTGGTTGAGCATAAAAGAAACTCGATTGCGTGTCATGAAAAGGGAGAACAGATACAACATCTACTCTATAACTACAGCCGTTAACACATTTATAGCGAAATAATAGCATTAGGAAGTTCGTGATGGTGGAGTTTAGCGGTATATATTGGTTTGGGCGACTTTAGCCTCCCATGCATTAGATTTTATTTGTTCTTGTTTATCTCTGAGCATATTGTGGATTTGTGGATTCCGCCAGTGCATTTAAACAGGAGATTGGTAGAATTTTATGATTGGCGATCCTAGCCACAAGTCCACGAGTCGAAGTCAAGGAGAACCTATCAATGGTTGTCATGTAATCCTTGCAAATGATACATAAAACGTTGATGTGTGCTTTGTTTATTTTCTTTCTTTTTATTCATTTTTTCCTTGTCATTTTTTTTTCCTCGTTAGGTTAGATTCTCACAGCTGGATTGGGGCACATCTAATTATTGTTCATTTTCATTTTATTCATCCTTGTAAATATTTCACACATGAATAAATAACAAATGATCTAAATTATCAATTGTATCTCATACATTCCTTCTGATTGGCGCATTCTGAGACACCACACTAGCTGTGGGCGAATTTCTAACGATACAAAATTTGTAGATTTAAACTCTCGATTTCATCTTGAGTTTGATTCCGTGGCTTGATGACGTCATGAAGAAACATTTCTTCATTGTTAGCCAGAGATTAGCCGCAGGTGAACAGCTAGATATATCTCAAAAGGCTTTCGGAGAAAAGGATGAATGTTCTGGTTTCAAGGTATTCTGTATCCCAAGCAAAATGCTTCTTGATATATTTCTAATTAAATCTAAGCGTATACGGTCCTTTAATAATTGGTCTCTTTGCGCTTAGACAGAATACAGCCTGAATATTGTCATTATAGACAGACGGATGCAGGCCAATACATGTTTTATTTATTTATTTATTTATTTATTTTTTATTTATTTATTTTTTTTTTTTTTTTTTTTGTAACTGCCAAGAGTTCTTGAATTCTGACCAAGTCTCAATATAACATGCCATATAATTAAATAATATAATGTCCACACCATGCCATGAGTTTACAAATAAAACAAATCTTTAAATCTTCAGGCCTTGGGATTGTGCTAATGAGTCACGTGATGCTGCTGTCCAATGAAAGGCCATTTTCCAATCGGGATTCTAATCAGCCAATCACAACCTTGGATTGATACAAATTATAAATATATGCGTTTACTATATGTTGTGTTTGCTCTGTGGAACCGCCCGCCCTTTGACCCAATTTGCAACGACATTGCCCTGTGCATATGGAATGATCTTTGCTTCAGTAAAAGCTACTTATTCTTAGATGACTTTCAAAGACACTCATAAGCATTGCCTGTTCTCTTGGGATGCGCATCACGCCTTCACTATGGGTGTGGTTGGAGAGGGAATCATCCAGGGGCCGAAAAATATCAAACCCGGATTGAACGGAATTCAAGAGAGTTATCAGGTTGAATGGTATCAATAATTTTATTATTTAATAAATTTATGTAACAAGAAATAAATTAAATTTTCCCTGTGCTATATTATTATCGTACCGTGAAAATTGAAGGCGCTTTCAAGAGTTATTGCTCTCATATTTACGGGTCTCTGGGATCACTTCCGATTGCGTTTTCATGTTTTTGCATGGCGAGAATGCATGCATAAAATCTTATTTTTACGTTACCATAGTTGCCTGTTTGGCTCAGTGGCAGAGCGTTGGACTTTCAATCTAAAGATAAGGTGCAGATATATGGTAAGTTATAGATAAAGTATTATATTGTAATTTTGGCCTCGCGGATGGATTAAGTCATCCTGATGCGCTAAATTGTTGAGTTACTTTACAACAGGAAGTTTCACATGTTATCCTGCTTGTTTAGATTGTTGAGTCACAGATAATAATCACGAAATATCGCAAGATATGGCAAAAAATCGCGAGTTATTGAGTTATTCACTCGACTCTCACCCTCAAGTCTTATGAATTAAAATAAAGAGCCATTCATATATTCACCGACTATGCAACTAAATAGTTTTTAGTTTTTTTCTTTTTTTCTTTCAATCTGGGTCATTTATGGAAATGTTGCATTCAGTCCGTTTCTTACGACTTATTCAGCAGTTCACATGGTACAAATCGCTCCAATAGGCTAGATTTTTATATTCAAGAGGATCATATGAGAGATTATAGCATCTTTAAAGTTGTGGAATCTAATACTTGGATAGCGTTACGGATTTCTTGTTCGTTAGATCATTTGTTCCATCAGGGTCCTTTATGGAAATGTTGCTTTCAGCCAGTTTCTGAAGACTTATTCAGTAGTTCATATGCTTCAATTAAATCGTTTCAATAGGCTAGCTTTTTTTATATTCAAGCGGATTGTGAGAGTTCATAGCAACATTACAGTCGTGGAATCTAATATTTGGATTGTGTTGCCGACTTCGATATTGTGTGCAATTCATGATACAAAACAGAAGAACTTTATCAAACGATTACATAATTATCAGGAGAGTTTGCTCAACAATAGTTATGCAAGTGACAGGAAACAAATAATCCATGAATAATGTTATACTCCCTTCACTCCACTTGTAGCGCCAGTGCCGATGAACGAAAACGACTTTCCTTTAAAATCCAAGGGCTGTCAATTGTCCTGCGTAGAGTTATCAAATGTCAAATTCCTTTGGGGAGAAGTATGTATCATTTAACCATACAGTTCTTGATTTATCACACAGCACTATTTAATGACTCAATATGTATATATAAATCTAAGTCGCTTCAAAAGACTTCTTTGCCTAATTATTCCCGGCGCAATGCATTCTGGTCCAGCCATGAATTAAATCACCCTGTGTATAAACCTACGGGCCAGCACTACCCAAGAAATTGCGTGTTGCTCAATGGCGGTCGGTGATTCTCAGGCTCGCTTTGGAAATTGAGAAGTTACTTTTTGGTTATAAAACAAGCAAAATCGATTAAATTTTGCGAACTAATTAATTTAATTAATGTTTAAATTCGGTTGAATAATACATTTCGATCTTTGGAGGTAAATTGAACGATATTTTCGTGTTTTAACGATGATAAGCAGGCGTTGTTGCTACAACAATGAAAGCGGAGATAATGCGTCTATGCATACGAATTATTCATGTCTATTGAACATCCTGCCTCCTTCTCCACAGCTATTTCCATCTAAAGCAGAGCGTTCTTAACAGTGTTAGCATGATTTCCCGTTCAACAACACAAGGTTTTAACATGAGTCAATTCTGCAATTTAATCACCACCAGCTTAGATCATATGAGATCAAAGACCCGGTTCATTTCAAGAGGTGTACTCCCATAATATCAAGGGTTGGATGGTGCTGTACTAGGAACGACCCGCTTTATTGCCCCAATGCAAGACAAAAGCGACGATTGGTGATGTTGGTTTCCTATTATTTTTTTGGTCTTTCATCTTTCGTTTCGGCTTTTATCTTCCAACGATGTCAGTTATTTTCCTGAATATGTGGCTAAAATGCAACAAATCCGGATGGTGTGAGGATGTGGGAGTTATTTTTATTGGGAGCAATGATCAAGAACATTATCTTGTGCAAATGGAGACCCTATCTCGCCGTGCTTTTAGATCGTTCGGCAACGTTTGACATGAAGGATGACAGTATTCTCTTGCAGCTATTGCAAGAACAGGAAGTTAATAGCATGAAATACAATGGGGGTGGGCATAATTTACCTGAGCAAGCAAAATCACGTTGAAACGAGATGAAGTTAATGTTTTGGTCGACAAATATAATAGTTTCATGGTCGAAATTTAATCATATCACACGATTCTGAAGTCGATAGGATTGAGGTATAACACCGACCTCGCTGTACACAAATTAGTATATATTTAAGTGACGTGAAATTACCCGAAAAATGATCGTCAGGTTATAATGGTATGCTGTCTTTCGTTGTTAGGGCAAAATTTCAATCTAATTAACAGTTCTACTTAATAAACTTAATTGTATTAATTTATTACTCAATGCACTAAAACTACTTTGAGCACAAATAACCTTCGTATTTAGAGTTTTTTGATTTGCATATTTACTCATATACATGTACTCATTCTGACAACCCATAAAAAAACACAAAAGGGTTAGATATTTTGAAAGTTTAAATCTTACAATCAAGTTTCAGCAAATATTCTAGATACACGCACGATTAGACGTTTACGATATGATTCACCCACTTGATTGTGTTACTAGAATTGCACTACCCATAAGCATGAGCAGGTCAGAGATTGTGTGCAAACTTCTATTACAGCATCCAAAAATAGCACTTTGAACTGTCAATGAGAAGCCCACTACATTAAAGAATGTTCTCAGGTAATGGCGCTTTGGCTTCAGCATGGAGTGGGCGCAGTTTCATGCCTCGTTTTGATCGTCAGAGCATCGTCATTTTGTTTATTTTGCTTAATTCCATGGTCATTGTTACAATTATAGGTTTTATTATCATCTGCCATCTAGGATAATGGACCTGGATATAAGTGAAGGATCTGAGCACAGAAGGTATGTCCCTGAGTATAATGATTGATTAATTGGAATTTTTAAGATTCTAGAAATATATACTTGGAGGCAAAAGAAACGCACACCTGACTTATAGCAGCATAGTTTATGTTGTATGCATTGTACAGACTCAATTTTTACGAGGTTTTCAACGTGGAGTCTCCACAAAGATTCTTACTCTTAACTAAGCCAATTCTTAAGCCTAAGAATTTACTTTTAGCCAGTTCCCTGAAACTGATCGGCGAGTGACGAAACTGTTGCTTCGATTTTTGTTTCCGTGGGTAAGACATTAAAACAGCAACAAGTATATACATATAATTTTATAACTTTCACAAGTTGTTTAATTTACATGTAAATAACGAATTACGTGTATTACGATCCATTTCTACCGATATTTATGGAGAAATAAACGATTTTAATCTTCGCTGAAATCGGCGTCTCGATAAAAATTTCCTTTAGAATCATACCGTTTGAGAGCATCCTGAGAGAGTTATATTGTCACCTTCCTCGACCTTCACTGGTTCTTATATTCATCAGGACTAAAATAACCATTCATTATGCATGTACTTGAATATTAACTGATCATAAATGGTTCATGGAGATATTTAATCAATAAAAATTGTGTAATTGAGAGGAAATATTCTTTATAACGACTGTTTTGTGGCTCTGAACCTCTCAATTCTTAACTTGTGAGATTCCCTCATAAGACTATTAAGAGTTAAGACCCGTTTAACATGGTATTCTCAGAGTCAAGAACCAATTCGGAGAATTTACACTTAATTAAGAGTGGTCTTAGGAATAATTTCTCAGACTTGAGTCTTGAGCCTGAGCCTGAGGATATTTATGAATACCGCCCCAGGTTTTAAATGATTAATTTTCTTTCATATAAGAACAAGGGGTCAAAAGTGAAATTCACAAAGCTCGCTTGCGGGTGCGCCCAACTCTCGCATCCACTCATCCCGTTCATCTTCGGCATACGCTGTTGCCGAGCGTTCGGATTATGAATTAGGGACAGCGACTGCAATCAGTTTTCGGGAATTCTGGAGAAGGTCAGGTGGCTGTCCATCGTTTATCACAAAAATGCTCAGTTGGAGACTAATCGGATAAGTCAGCCGGCCATGACACTGTAAGGACTTCGTAGTTTTCTAAGAAGTCTCTGGTGACCGGAGTAGAGTGAGGCATTATCTTGCTAGAACAACCGGATTTCAGAGTGCCCGTGAAGGAAGAGGATCACAGTTGGTTCCAGAACCTCTGCGATGCACTCTCTTGTTGTCAAGTTCTCAAGAATCATGCCTTTGTGCTGTATGAAATGCCTCCGCACACCATGATGCTGGCTCCAGATCATCGTCTGTCTAGAGGACGCTTCTCCGCCTATGTAGGATCCATCTCTGGTGCAATCGCTTCCACGCTGATGTATCTTAGCATTCCGGATTGGTCCTTTGTAAGGAATCCGAGACCTCAACCTCCTTTCCCGAAGCCGGCGTTGGACTCTTTTTTGAATAGATTAGTCGGTTGCAAGATCCTCTTGCGGATGTGCGCTCACCGCATTTGACGATCTTGTCTCCCTGCCGTCACTTTTAGTTGCCCATTACGAGTAACGGAGTCGGTCGGCGGTGAAACCAGTTTCGACAATGCACTGATGTAGATGACGAATGGTTGAGACATTACACCCCATTTGGCAGGCAAAGGTTCCAGGTTTAATTCCTCGATCTAGAAGGCTTTTTNTGATGCGCTGTTAGCCGTCCCATATAGTGAGGTNTTCGACAATTTATCAATGCTTTCGCGTACAAAAGTTATAGCGTTGTCTCTCATGTCCATTTCACGAAGCTGTATTGTCTACTGTTCACGTGAGTTCTAAAAATGTAGGTTACCAGGATTTCGGGATTGTCTAGACATGTAAACTAATTTTTGAACTCGGAAGGCATGAGGTTGCTGAGCATGTTTGAAATATTCATTTCGTAACATTTCATGACCCACACAAATGACAAAATGGAGCTACTCAAGAATTATTGCATTTATAAACCCGTGCGTTTCTTTTTCCTCTAAGTGGCTGCAAGATCTATGCTTAAAATTGATCCTTATTCATTCTTCAATATGTCTTGTGGCCTTGGTAGCCAATGTGTATACTCGTGTGTCTTTTGCACCTGAAAAAGTCTCATGCATGAATTTCGTTGTTTGGAATGGTTGTATCTTTGGTTTCGGAATTCGAATTTCTACGAATAATTGCTATTTTTTAAAAGATTCAGCTCCAAATTGAATTAATGCCAATTCGAATATCCAAACAAATTTACTCGTGCATTAATTAAGTCTCTAGTCACCATATATATCTAACACTTGCTTTACTCGTATTAATTTCCTATTTGATTTTTTGGAAATTTCGTATGTATATGCGCAAGTGATTTAAATTAGTGTCTATGCAATACAAAATGCATACCCAAATGTGGTGTTTACACAAACAAAGATACGCGTTTCTTTTGCAGCTAAGTATACCAATACTCCTGCAATCAGTGGGTGTATCATAGACTAATTACGTAATTAGTCTATGGGTGTATATTCCGCTCCGATTACGGTGTCGACGAATATCTACTACTCGAACCTTCGGCTCCGGATTATTGGGCATATTCAATATTCGTCCATCCCTAGTCGCCGTGATTGTGCAGAACAAACTGTGCCATAATTAAAGAAAGCAATTTCGTGCTCACCACACACAGAACTAATTTCTTGTAATAACAAATGACACTCGGAGATGGGAACCCCTAAATAGCATAATAATTGGGGGCTCAGCTTACTATGCAATTAGGGTGGCGTGAGTGGTTTGCTCCCTCGTGCTCTCATGGCCTACTCTGTCTTTTGCTCATCTGATTCGTTCAGTTGTTGTACTGAACAGCAAAAGAAGCGGTCAGAAACACCGTAATAGTCGATGGTAGGGGCATCTGAGATGAATAAATAATTCTAAATATATTCTACAGCTTTAATTGTTTCCTTTAAATTTTGTTGAAATCGGTTAAAAATGAAATGAACAAGACTAATTCTACCAGAGGTGGGGTCTCTTTATGTTATCACAATTAAAGCCATGCAATACTGAGAAATGCGACAAAACAGATATCGGTATCGATCGTTTGTGTCCACCCTTTTACACTGATGCATGTATTTCAGAGTGCGTGTGTGATTTGGATGAATATCCTTATCTCAATTGAAGAGATGCATGACTTCACAATGCTCCCTCAGGTTGCGTGTAATAACTTGGCGATTTCCAGCCATTCTGTCTCGCAGCATCCCAATTGCCTACCATCGCTGTGTCTATTTTAGATGTGCCATTGCACAAATCAAGGTGGCAATTATTCGAGACATGGGTTCAAATTACAAAAGGAAGCGACACGCCTATTGTTTGGTCTGTTTCTCTCTAAAAAAGAATGAAATTGACACACATGCATGTTGATTTTGAAGCCTCTCTTAATAGAACAATGAAATTGACGTAGTGACTCCAGTACTGCGTCAATTATGCACTAGTTGGATGGTAAGCTCCAAGCTCGTAATAACGAAGACTCAACCAATCACTTCATATTGGCTTTAATTTACCTTCAACAAAAGATTCCAAAGTATTCAAAAATAAAAGGTTCCAAGAAAGTGTTCTTAGTAGATGTTTTGCACGAGATGGGTGAGCGCGTGAGAGAGAGAGAGAGATGTGAAGGAGTGGAGGTGTAGAGGCGTAGAGGATCAGTGTTCATGGAAAATATTCGTGTCTTATATACTAGAACCATGGATGCGGGGCAGCCTGTGTTTCTAAAAGGAAATGCAGTAGATCGGTGCCTTCCAAGTATTTGCTATCTGACTGTGATGGATGCGCTTGCTCTCCGGTTCTTTGTTCTCGGCGAACTTCTGACCGCCAGTATTTGCTAATTGCATCTTGGCCTTCTGACCTCTCGGTCAGTATTCGCTGATTGCTTCTGGAGAGATGGAAGCAATCCCGTGCACGCGCTGCTCGAAGGTCTACATGCATGGGCAGAGTTTATATAATCATAATTACACATGCTAAAATGAAACATCGTGTAAAGTAGTTAGAACACCCATGTAATCTTAACAGAAATTGACACACGTATCGGGTTGGCATGTTGAAAGTTTTTGATATCTATGACATAATGGCTTTTCG
>KB312466.1:25464-58247 GCA_000328365.1 Capitella teleta | reverse complement strand
GGAACGCTTGCACTGGCGTCGTACTCAAGTTTATAGCAGCTTGGAGTTATGTAAGAACAAAAAGAAACCAACTTTCTCTGCAGCGAGAGAAAATGTTTAATATAGCAAAGATGAACACAGATTTTATATAGCAATTATTTAATATGAAAAAAAAAAAAAAAAAAAAAAAATCTTAAATTCAAGTGTCCATCTGTTAAAATAATTTATTAGCTTTTCCTGCAATGAAACAATATAATAATTAAATTACTGATGTTCGCTTTCACGCAGGCGCATCCCAATATGAGGTTGTCCATCGTTCTTCTGGTGCTAGGTAAGTCACCTTGCCAATCACCACAGAACATCAAATTGAACAATGTAATTATTTTATTTGCAGCGTCGTTATGGCAAGGGTCGAACAGCCAAGGTGAGTTGAGTTGAGCCTATTGTTATAATGACGATAATTTGCGCACGTGATGGAGTTTTCAATTGAATACAGGTTAGACAGGAATTAAAATTCATTTCAAATACACCGCAAAATCCTTTCCTTCAATTTCAACGGGTCTCTGGATAAAATACATGAGTTCTCGTTTAGATGGTAAAATTGGTGAGAAATGTCCCACGTGGCTTTGTGGCATAATGGATAAGACTGCGACCTTCTTTTATGAGTCAAAGTCCGAAAAAAATCCCCATTAGACTACTATTTACGTCTCATGGGGAGCAAGTTGGTACTCAGTTGATAGTAACGTGTGTAAGCATGTAAGCATCCGGTTGCCTATGTGTTATATATATATATATATATATACACATATATAATATATATACATATATATACATATAGGCATATAAGAGAATTACTTCATATAATCGAGCAAGCACTTATTTTCACAATTTGAGGACTGCAGCTAAAATAATGCAACAAATATACGCACGCAGGCTGCGGCAGCGATCGCCTTGATTTGGCTTTCATTCTCGATTCGTCTGGATCTGTGAATGAGGATGATGCTGGAAACTGGGGCCGCATGCTGGATTTCGTAGTCAGCGTCGCCAGCACTTTCACCATTGGCAGCGATGACACAAGGATCGGCGTCGTGATCTTCGGCGACGAAGGAAATTTGGAGCTCTACCTCGACTCAATTTACGATGCAAATACGTTGTACGATAGAATTCGCTCCATCGGTTTCCTCAACCAGGCCACCAACACGGCCGACGGTCTACAGAAGACCAGAGAGATAGTCTACAGAGATGGATATGGCAAGAGATCAGATGCTGCCGATGTCGTTATCCTCATCACGGATGGCATTCCGACCATTCGCGTGGATGACACCATCAACGAGGCGAACCTTCTGAAGGATTTCGCTGAGATTGTTGTTGTAGGAATCACAAACAACGTCGACATCAACCTGTTGCGATCAATTGCATCAGATCCCAATGCTGTGGTGCTCATCGATGACTTCAATGGACTCACTGCCAACCTGGACAATGTTCTCTCTGGAATTTGCCCCAGCGCACCAGCACCACCAGGTTGGTTGCTTTCATACGGTGTTAATCTCATTACATAAGGCAATTATTTACCTCTATGTATTTCTGATACCGGTATCTGCAAGTAGCATTGTGAATTGAAATTCGATGAGAAATAAGAATAATATAAGCTACAAAGTTAATGAATTCTGGTGATTTGCAGGCCCCGAGTGTCTGGATTGTCCAGAAATGTTTAATTAATTTGAACTATTAAAATTTAACTACTCCACCAAATCATCAAGAAAGGCTGCAGTCTCGGGAGAAGTAAGGGAATGAGAATGCCAGTTGGCATTAATCAGCAGCCCCATGGTACATTCATAAAGATATGGGACACCAATACTATGGAATTTAAATTTTGTACCAGCACGGAAGCATTACAAACCAGGGTTTGGGCTTGCATAAATCAGTTGGGATCAAGTTCAACATTCATTTTATAAAAGTGTGGGCTTGGAATACCTTGGAATCCCCCGATAAGGTGTTATTAACTTGTAAAATCAGGACTATGGGGTCAGGACTATGGGGTCAGGACTATGGGGTCAGGACTATGGGGTCAGGACTATGGGGTCAGGACTATGGGGTCAGGACTATGGGGTCAGGACTATGGGGTCAGGACTATGGGGTCAGGACTATGGGGTCAGGACTATGGGGTCAGGACTATGGGGTCAGGACTATGGGGTCAGGACTATGGGGTCAGGACTATGGGGTCAGGACTATGGGCCCATTTACTTTTGACAGGCATAAACTTTTGCCATGTTTGTCTTATCAAAATTATTTTGCTGTTTACTCAAAGACAAAAGAAACAATCTTGGCGACCGCATCTTATGAATTGTATGCCCAACAGAAGTGCTAGTATCAGATTGGCTGATGTTTTTGCTCATTTGGGTCAACAAGAATTAGTGAAATCAGATGACTTTAAGCTAATTTTATCAGAGCAAACATCGCCAAGAGGTAATATTAGGCCTTGGCGGAGTCATCAGTCAGTTATAGTCAGTGTGTCTTTCTTGAGGTGGATATTAATTAGGATTACCCTGAATCACTAATAGTCAATGCATGGTCACTTAAGTAATACTTTCCACCCAAGAAGACTGCTCCAATAAATCCTGATCCACAAAACAGATATCCTGGAAGCACTCTTCTTCGATCCTCCTGCAGACGTCTTTGTGCTTAGAAGAGGTTCTTCATAAAACAAACTACCCTCAGTGATTTAGACATCATGGAACCCATGAAAAGCCAAATCCTGAACTTCAGCGTCCAGGATTGACCCTACTCATATATCCGGCTTACTGATCACGTCTTCGGTGCTGATCTGCTTCGGTCACTCCTGTGACAGAAGCATGCCTTCCCTGCTGATCTGAGAAAACGGAATTTGCAGAGCTGTGCTCATTTCTGTATATCCAGAATATGAACAATCAGTTATGGAGCCCACGTGCATTTATCGATATGTCTATTGTTGGTGTGTTAATGGATTGCTGGCCCCAAATTTTGCGACCAACTGTCAATTCAGACCTGCCTTGATCCAGCCTCTTCTGGATCAAGGCTGGGTCACATAGTCTAAGAATGGTACTGTCTTAACATCTGCCTGCATGTTTTGTTCCAGACCGTAGAACACATATTTCAAATCAGATGGGGCTCAATTCATGATGAATCCCTCCAAGTGTCTGTAACTCCTAGCTTGATCTCCTCTTTGCCTCCCCACCCCTCTTCTCCCGTTACCCTCGCCATATCATTCAAAATCCCTGGATAAATTGACGTTTCTCCACAGCTTGCAGTTCGAATGATCGCCTTGATTTGGCTTTCATTCTCGATTCGTCTGGATCTGTGAATGAGAATGATGCTGGAAACTGGGGCCGCATGCTGGATTTCGTAGTCAGCGTCGCCAGCACTTACACCATTGGCAGCGATGACACAAGGATCGGCGTCGTGATCTTCGGCGACGAAGGAAATTTGGAGCTCTACCTCGACTCAATTTACGATGCAAATACGTTGTACGATAGAATTCGCTCCATCGGTTTCCTCAACCAGGCCACCAACACTGCAGACGGTCTGCAGAAGACCAGAGAGATAGTCTACAGAGATGGATATGGCAAGAGATCAGATGCTGCCGATGTCGTTATCCTCATCATGGATGGCATTCCGACCATTCGCGTGGATGACACCATCAACGAGGCGAACCTTCTGAAGGATTTCGCTGAGATTGTTGTTGTAGGAATCACAAACAACGTCGACATCAACCTGTTGCGATCAATTGCATCAGATCCCAATGCTGTGGTGCTCATCGATGACTTCAATGGGCTCACTGCCAACCTGGACAATGTTCTCTCTGGAATCTGCCCAGATTCGACAGGTTAGTATGAATGATGTAAATAGTGTACTCAACTGCAGAAAAAAAAACATGGCAGAGTGATGGAAAAAAAAAACAGTTGAATATCCAAGGCACTGTAAGGTAGTCTACCAATATGGAAGTTTGTACGGTTATAAGTAATTAGAATCTGACCCAAGTCTTTAAGTTGTGCGACACTTAGCTGGCAATGAATACTCCATAAGCATGCTTCCAGGTCCATCGCCTACGCCATCTCCTCCTTCTCCAACTCCTTCACCACCCAGCAGTAAGGATACCTTGAGCTCATCAGCTTCTAAAATATATTCTTGATGTTTCATCTCAGCTTGCAGTTCGAATGATCGCCTTGATTTGGCGTTCATTCTCGATTCGTCTGGATCTGTGAATGAGGATGATGCTGGAAACTGGGGCCGCATGCTGGATTTCGTAGTTAGCGTCGCCAGCACTTTCACCATTGGCAGCGATGACACAAGGGTCGGCGTCGTGATCTTCGGCGACGAAGGAAATTTGGAGCTCTACCTCGACTCAATTTACGATGCAAATACGTTGTACGATAGAATTCGCTCCATCGGTTTCCTCAACCAGGCCACCAACACTGCAGACGGTCTACAGAAGACCAGAGAGATCGTCTACAGAGATGGATATGGCAAAAGATCAGATGCTGCCGATGTCGTTATCCTCATCACTGATGGCATTGCGACCATCCGCGAGGGAGATACTCTGTTTGAGGCAAACCTTCTGAAGGATTTCGCTGAGATTGTTGTTGTAGGAATCACAAACAACGTTGATGTTAACACACTGGAATCAATTGCATCAGATCCCAATGCTGTGGTACTCATTGACGATTTCGCGGGACTCTCAGCCAGCCTTGGCAATGTTCTGTCTGGAATCTGCCCTGGTAGCTGTTCTGTTTCGACAATTCTGTTTAATTACATTAATTATTCACAGAACTCGGACCAAGTCCAACGCCAGCTCCTCCTAGTCCTACAACTGCACCCCCTAGTCCCACATCAGCACCTTCGCCAGGTTAGGATAAGATAATAAATTTAATGACATTTTTTTACATGTGAATGCAACTTGCAGGTGATTGTGGTTCTGAACACATTGACCTGGCTTTTGTCCTCGATGGTTCTGGTTCTGTCAATGAGGATGATTCCGGAAATTGGGGCCTCATGCTGGAGTTTGTCATCAATGTAATTAAAACTTTCACAGTTGGTCAAGCTGAGACCAGAGTTGGTTTGGTCATCTTCAGCGATGAGGGCCAACTTGTACTGTACTTGGACTCTGTTTATGATGCGAATGATTTATACTCGAAAATACGCTCGACTACATATCTAAATGGGGCGACGAATACTGCTGATGGTTTGCAAAAGACCAGAGAGATTGTCTACCGTGATGGCTATGGAGAACGACCAGATCTTGCAAATGTTGTCATCGTAATCACTGATGGCATTCCGACCATTCGCACAGGTGACACAGTCACTGAGGCTAATCTTCTGAAAGAGATTGCTGAGGTGATTGTTGTCGGTGTTACTGCTGGCGTCGACATGCCAACACTGGAAGCTATTGCCAGTAACCCCGATGATGTGATTCTCATTGATGATTTCAATGGGCTCGCTTCTAGCCTGGATACCGTTCTCTTTGGAATTTGCCCCTCACCACGTGAGAATTGTCTCCAAATAAATATTTTGTGTCGTGCATGATTTGATCTATTTCAGAACCTAGCCCAGGTTCTGTCGGTGCCACTGGAGCGACCGGTCCTTTTGGCCCCGGAGGTCCAGCTGGTGCGACAGGTGCAACTGGACCAGATGGACCTCCCGGTCCAACCAATGGCATCAAAGGTCCTCCAGGCGATAGAGGAAATTCTGGGGCAACTGGTCCAACTGGCCCAAGAGGTAAATATTTCTAAACATAATTAAACTTGAACGTTTCAACAACACTAACGATTCAAGGTTCTGATGGTGGTCCTGGGCGAGAAGGTCCCACAGGACCTGATGGGGGTCCAGGTAGAGAGGGCCCCTCTGGCCCCGACGGAGTACCTGGTCCTAGTGGTAATGATGGTCGCGATGGTCCTCGAGGAGCCACTGGTTCACCTGGTCCAAGAGGACCAAACGGTCTAGATGGTCGCGATGGTCCACCAGGTTCCAATGGACCAACCGGAGAACCTGGACGCAATGGTGATCCTGGGAGGGACGGTGACCCTGGAAGAGATGGTCCGGCTGGACGTACTGGAGCAACTGGGCCACAAGGTTTTGATGGTCGTGATGGAGCAACTGGTTTAAGAGGCCCCACTGGTCTGACCGGTGCCACAGGTTCTCGTGGGCCACCTGGAAGCACCGGAGATACCGGACCGACTGGTCCTGGTGGGCCACGAGGTATTACTGGTAAGTTAGAGTATTTAAACTTACACATACAGGTAATATGCTAATGACCCTTTTTAGGGGCTTCTGGACCTAGAGGTCCTTCTGGGCCCCGAGGTAATCCAGGACCACCTGGAGTAAGAGGAAACACAGGAGAATCAGGACGTCCAGGTCCATCAGGACTACAAGGTGAGCCTTTATATTTGACCCTCCTAGAAAGGCTAATTTCTCAACTTTGACTTGAGGTGCCACTGGAACATCTGGACGAACTGGTTCCCCTGGAGAAAGAGGTAACCCTGGACCATCTGGCCCAACTGGAGCTGCCGGTAGAGGTGGACCAAGAGGAGATGTCGGTCCTGCAGGCCCCACAGGCGCTACAGGACCCAGAGGTGAAATCATTGTCCCCTACTTTACAAAGATATTTTTAATACCATGAAAATTTTATTTTACTATAATAGGACCTGGGGGAGAGCCTGGAGAAACTGGTCGCGCTGGAGCCACAGGAGAAAGAGGAAATCCGGGCCCTGAAGGAGGACCAGGTCGACCTGGCTCTGCTGGTTCCAGAGGTATGATTTTATATTTAGTACTGTTCTGGAAGGTAATTTCCGTCTGAATAAATGTGAATAAGAAATTGCGTGCATGGCCTTTAAGTACGTACATGTGCTAATGTAATTTGGGACATTTTTTTTATGAGAGAAAAAATACTTTTAAAAACTATGACGAATGGGTGTGAAGGAAATGCACTGGCAAATTTCAATATAGGTTCCCACGATTTGCATGAATGTAATGTTACTGAAGCATGTCGGTGTCTGTAGCATTCATATTTCTCTCACAACTATTGCCATGGGTTGGGTGCATCTTTTTTTGTTAGTAAGCAATGCTCTTGTGCATGCAGGGGATCCTGGCCCAAGTGGTTTGACTGGTGCAACTGGACGAAATGGACCTACTGGGGCTACTGGATCAAGAGGTTTAACTGGTGTCCCAGGTCGAGGTGGAACCACTGGAGCTACGGGTGAGTGATAATGGTTTTTGTGAATGACTATCCTGAGTGTGGGCCTTTTTTGTAGGCGCCCCTGGATTAAATGGAAGAACTGGTGACACTGGAAGGGATGGCCGCGAAGGAGAACCGGGAAGGGCTGGAGCAACTGGTGTTGGACGCACAGGATCCACAGGTCAGTTTCAGTGCTATTACCCGTACAATCAAAATAAGTAATTTGTGTTTAAACCTTTCCATGCTTTTAATATCATTGAAATTAATCATATTTGCCTTTTTTAGGTCCAAGAGGTCCAGATGGATTGACAGGAGCCACTGGTCGGGAAGGTGTTATCGGACTGACAGGTGCAACTGGAGACCGTGGGCAAGTTGGAGCCACAGGTGAAATTGGTAGAATAGGTGCAACTGGTCGTGATGGAAGCGTGGGAGCTCCTGGAAGAGATGGCAATCCTGGAAGATCTGGAGTTGTTGGTGCAACTGGTGAACGTGGTTTCACTGGATCAACAGGTTGGATAGTCTCAACTCCGTGAAGAGTCGGAATAAACCTTTCGTGGATTTTAAAAGGAGAGCCAGGGCGAAATGGACCAACTGGCAGTAATGGAAGAGATGGTCGTGATGGCAACCAAGGTTCCACTGGACGTAGAGGTCCCGATGGAAGAGATGGACGAACCGGATCAACTGGTGAATTAATCTCTCTCATAAATAAATAAAATTGTCCCTTTCTGTGCTTTACAGGTGCCCCTGGACCCACGGGTAATACTGGTAGAACTGGTTCCGATGGAAGGCCTGGTAACCCTGGTTCTGATGGTCGTGATGGAAACCCCGGAACAACTGGAGCCACTGGTAGAGATGGCCGTGATGGTGACGTCGGTGCCACTGGAAGCAGAGGACCTGGAGGTCCACAAGGAGATCCCGGCTCAGATGGTCGCACTGGTTCTACCGGACGAGATGGCAATCCCGGCAGAAATGGCTTAACTGGTGCAACTGGCAGAGAAGGCACTATTGGTCGCACTGGAGCCACGGGCGAAAGAGGTTATGATGGAAGACCTGGATCACAAGGTGGCGTATTCGTGCATCCCTTTGGATATGAAGAAAATGAGCATATTTAGTGAAATAGTTGGTCTCATTATTTTTAGTGCCACTGCATTCAAATGGAACAAAGTATAACTAATAACGATCAGTGCAGTCATTTAAACATAAATTGTGAAGCTAAATATCCCAAGTTTTCAGGTGCAACTGGTTTCCCGGGACTCACTGGAGCGACTGGAAGAAATGGTCGGGATGGGGCGACTGGTGCACCAGGCAGAGGAGGTCCAGATGGTCGTCCTGGGCGTACAGGATCTACTGGAGAATCAGGACGCGTAGGAGCAACTGGTAAAGCATTCTGATGCATGCCATAATTTGCTTGATTCTGAAACATCCAGGCGAGAGAGGATTCCAAGGACGTCCTGGTCAAACCGGTTCAACTGGTTTACCTGGAGTCGGAGGACGTACTGGCGCAACTGGACCTGCTGGACCACGTGGTAATCCTGGTCCAAGTGGGGCAAATGGCCGTCGTGGCGCAACTGGACCCCGTGGTAATCCTGGTTCGGACGGACGTCCGGGGGATACTGGAGCACCTGGTCGTGATGGAAATGTTGGTGCTACTGGTATGTTTCACCAACATATTGTGCAATGAACGATGAGAGGTACATTTGTCACAGGATCTCGGGGATTCACTGGTGAAACTGGAGAAAGAGGTTCCCCAGGAATAGTGGGAGCAACTGGATTTGATGGGCGGGATGGTCGAGTGGGTGCTACTGGTGTCCCTGGTAAGTCAAGTCAATTAGGCGACGTTTTGATTAACTCAATTTACCATTATGCGTGCCACAGGCTCTGATGGTCGAAATGGATTGACTGGAGCGACAGGTCGTGATGGTCGTGATGGAAACCTTGGTGCAACTGGTACCCCTGGAAGAAATGGACGTGATGGAGATGTAGGAGCCACTGGTCGTGATGGCACACCAGGAAATAATGGCAGGACTGGAGGCACTGGAGAACCTGGCAATGCTGGAAGAACTGGAGCAACAGGATCCCCAGGCTCAAGAGGAGATCGCGGTAATCCTGGATCTGATGGCAGACCAGGTTCTGATGGTAGAGATGGACGTGATGGAAACACTGGTGCAACTGGTAGAAATGGTCGAGATGGTCGCCCTGGCCTGACTGGAGCCACTGGTCTGTTTCCCATTCCCATGGAATGTTCCCATAGCAATATTCCCAAAATGTTCATGCTTATCCAGGTAACGATGGCAGAAGAGGTGTTACTGGAGCTACTGGAAGAAGTGGACCTGATGGACCTCGTGGAGATCCTGGTGCTTCTGGTGCAACCGGACGAAGTGGTCCACGTGGAGACAGAGGAAATCCAGGCAATGATGGACGTCCTGGCACCACAGGTGCCACTGGAAGACCTGGCAGGGATGGCAGAGATGGCAATCCAGGAGCAACGGGAAGTCGTGGACCCACAGGTTTGTGTTATCTTAACTGCTCTGTTCACTCCACAATGGGCCGCATTTCTTTAGGCGATAGAGGCCCAGGTGGCCCAAAAGGAAACCCTGGATTTATTGGTGCAACTGGTGCTCCTGGCTCGGATGGCAGAGAAGGAAATCCAGGAAGAACAGGTCCAACTGGAGATCCAGGTCCTGCTGGCAAAACAGGAGCAACGGGAGAAAGAGGTTCACCTGGTCCTGGTGGTCCTCGTGGATTTGATGGTGCTGATGGAAGACCTGGAACTACTGGTTTGTGAAAATTTAGTTGTGAGGAATTTCATTATTGTTCGATAGGTGCTACTGGTTTATCGGGAAGAACTGGGGCAACTGGTCGCCCAGGTGTTGATGGAAGAGACGGGCGAACAGGAGCCACAGGTAGACCTGGCTCACCTGGATCTCGTGGAGACAGAGGAAATCCAGGAGCGGACGGAAGAGCTGGTGCCACTGGTGAATGAATATATACTGGGTTTAATTAGGTCACCCGGGACCCCCCCCCCCCCCGCTTATCATAGAACTATGTACTACTAGCTTACTCTGCATGTAGAGTTGCTTACGTAACTGTGTTAGCTATAATTATGTTCACTCTGTGTCCAATTTTTCAGAACCAGTGACAAATTTGTAACATAAATCAAACTTCATTATAGTATTCAATTATAAAAAATGTTCAAATTTCAGTCACAAAGAAACGCAAGTGAGCAGCGGTAGTGTTTATAACAATAGGGGAACATTTTTTTGGGGAAAAATAATTCATTCATTTCAAATTTATTGTAATTTGAAAGGGTGCCCCCTGTGAAGGTCAAATTTCAATATCCTGTGTTAGGAGATTTTTTGCTATAGGTTATGAACCTTCCAACTAGTTTAAATTACCCATGGTGACTTAGCCCGTTTGTTGATATTGCGCTTTATACTAATAGAAATTATTTTATATACATTGTATTCATACATAGTTGAACCAATTTAAGCCTGCCCTCAATTCAGGCCAAACATGCATTTAATGTCTCTGCAGTGATCACATAACCTTAAGTATGTAGTAAGTAAAAGGAAGCTATGAAGATGCATGGTCTGCAGTAAGAAGTTCTAAAAGTCAACATAGACGAATTATGTCCAGGAGTAAAATTGATCAACATTTAGATTAACAAGTGTTATTTTTTTGCAAGTTTGACAAGCTTTTCAGCCAAAGTATCTCCTTCTCAGGGGAACGTGGTTTCACTGGAATAACTGGAGCAACAGGTGCTTTCGGACGAGAGGGAGCAGTCGGACGACCCGGTCCTAGTGGCCCACGAGGTAACCCCGGGCCATCTGGGCCACGTGGTGATGATGGAAATGATGGAAGGCCTGGAGTGACCGGTGCTACTGGATTCCGTGGTCCATCTGGACCTCGTGGTGATCCCGGAAATCCTGGACCTGATGGAGGAACTGGTGCCACAGGTCAAAATTTAATCCGGTTGTTTGGAGCATATTTGCAATGATATTTCGTTACAGGAGCACCAGGCTCAAGAGGTTTCAGTGGTGATAACGGCCGTGATGGAACTACTGGGGCGACTGGAGCCCCTGGATCATCTGGTAGAACTGGAAACACTGGTCGCGATGGAGCAGCCGGTGCTACAGGTATAACTGACCAAAGGACGATTGACGTGATACTGCATAATCAAACATTTATAGGACGTCCTGGCCCTGATGGTCGAACTGGAGAAACAGGAGCACGTGGTCCTGGAGGTCCTTCTGGGTCGAGAGGAAACGATGGACGTGATGGTGAACCAGGCAGGGCAGGTATGTTAAGATCTTTGCTATACACACCACCTGGCATTATCTTTTCTTATCAGGAGCCACTGGTTTTGCTGGTCCAAGTGGACCGAGAGGCGACCCAGGTAATCCAGGTCGGGGTGGAGTAACGGGTGCGACAGGACCAAGAGGAGACCGAGGAGGCAGGGGCGACCCAGGAAGTGCTGGGAGAACCGGAGACGTCGGTGCTACTGGTCAGTATATCCCGAAAAAGCTGAAACCTGCATGCCCTAATCCGACATCACAGGTTTGACCGGTTTTAATGGACGAGATGGCTCCAAAGGAGCGCCTGGTCGATCTGGTCCTTCTGGTAGAGATGGCGCTGTTGGTGCCACAGGATTTGATGGTCGGGATGGTCGACCTGGAACAACTGGTGCGACAGGGACCCCTGGTAGGACTGGACCGACTGGATCTCCTGGTGAAAGAGGAGATAGAGGCGATCCAGGAAGAGCTGGAGCAGACGGAGATCCTGGATCGAGTGGTGAGTAATCGATCACACATGAACTGAGTGGTGAATAATTTGTGTGATATAATTGCTATTAAAGTAAATAGTTTCGGTTCCATGCCTCATTGAATCTGAATTAATGACATGTACAAATTGTACATGTAACATAATATGTCTGCTCAACGCTAGAGACACAGAATAGCTGAGTCAGTGATGCTTGACTACAATTATATGTCGCCTGGAAAGATCGAGGTCCCGAGTTTGAAACCCGGTCGGCCCACTAGGCGATATGATTGAGTTATGATTCATTATAACGCAATTCTTCTGTTAAGCTACAGCGATACTCAACTACTTGAAAAAACCTGGCGCTGTGTAACTGCCATAGCATGTAGGATACGGACTGGACTATCTGAGGATCGATTAGTGCATGGGCCCACGGGCTAACCTGGTGCCTGTTCTGGCCCCATATAATATTATATGCTTGCTCAAATGACGCATTGCTTGATCAAAATCTCACCAATTTACTTTTTCCTCAGGAAAAACTGGAGCAGCTGGAGCTGATGGTAGACCAGGAAATCCTGGTCTTGATGGCAGAGTTGGCAAGACGGGTGCAACTGGTGACAGAGGGTCACCAGGTCCTGCTGGATCCAGGGGCGATCCTGGACGTGCAGGACCCACTGGGGCCACTGGTCAGTTATCTTTAAAAGGGAACCAATCCCTTTTGCATTGCATGTCTTATTAACAGGTCGACCTGGACCGTCGGGTCCAAGAGGAAATCCGGGACGGTCAGGTCCAGATGGTAATGATGGAGCTCCAGGTGCGACGGGATTATCCGGTCGCGTCGGAATAAGAGGGGCTACTGGACAAAGAGGTAACCTTTGCTCGTGATTTATTTTTCCCTAATTTTGCTTTCATTATTTTTTTTTTTTTTTTTATACAAGGACCATCTGGACCAACCGGTGCTCGAGGAGACCCAGGACCTGATGGACGTCAGGGTCGTACTGGAGCTACGGGTGCACCCGGAGATAGAGGTCCAAGTGGACCAAAAGGAGATACGGGAGATCCTGGCAGAGAGGGAGCTGCTGGCCGACCAGGAGATACTGGCCCACGAGGCTTTGATGGAGCAACAGGTTCACCTGGTAGAGATGGTGAACGTGGACCAGGTGGACCGGATGGAAGTCCAGGAAGAGCTGGAAAAACTGGTGCAACAGGAGTAGCAGGACCAAGAGGAAATCCTGGAGAATCCGGACGGGATGGCAATCCTGGAGCCACTGGTTCCAGAGGTTTTACCGGAGATAGAGGTCCTAGTGGACCAGCAGGAAAAACTGGTATGATCTGCAATCGTGTCCCAAATAGTACTAACTGTGATTTTTAGGAGCTACTGGTGTGATTGGACCCACTGGGCCTGGTGGACCCGACGGAAGAGATGGAAGTGATGGCAGGCCTGGAAATGATGGACGTCCGGGCGTCACTGGCGCAACTGGTGATTGAATTCACCCAAATGTCTACTTTAATCTATAACACTTTCCTGATAGGCGAAAGAGGAGACCCTGGACGATCTGGTCCTCGAGGAAATACTGGACCTGGAGGGCCCAAAGGATTTGATGGAAGAGTTGGAGTAACTGGGCAACCTGGAGGACCAGGACCCAGTGGACCACGTGGACCGAAAGGATTTGATGGAGTGACTGGGGCAACTGGGAGACCTGGTGATAGAGGTGATCCTGGTCGATCTGGTCCAGATGGAAGAGATGGGCCAGCTGGAAACACTGGAGCAACTGGAAGAGATGGAAGAGATGGTTCACGAGGTTTGACAGGAGCCACTGGGGTGACTGGAGCGAGAGGGAATCCTGGAGATCCGGGACCTGCTGGACCACGTGGAAATCCCGGACCTTCGGGACCAGATGGCCGAAAAGGAAACGACGGCTCACCAGGTGCGGAAGGTTTCCAGGGTGCAACTGGAAGAACTGGACCTCGGGGACCCGATGGTAACACCGGAAGGAATGGCTTACCTGGAGCTACTGGTGCCAAAGGTTTCACTGGCAACGATGGTAAAGATGGTAGTGATGGTAGGGCTGGGAAAACCGGGGCTACTGGACGGGATGGCCGAGATGGAAACGACGGAAGAACGGGTCCCACAGGTACTTGTTGGTTCACAGTAGGGTCTTTTAATGTATTGCTTTGGTTCAAGGAAATCCTGGCAGAGCTGGTGAAACTGGTGCTACTGGACCAAGAGGAGACGATGGACGAGACGGTGGGGTCGGTGCAACTGGAGAAAGAGGAGACACAGGATTCGGTTCTACTGGAGTGACAGGACTCAAGGGAGAAAGAGGAGATCCTGGAACTACCAACGAATGCTACGACAGGAACGGAGGATGTGACCAATATTGCAGAGACACTTATGATAGCTACTTTTGCCACTGCTTTGATGGGTATGAGATCCGCAGCACTAATTACAATTGCCCAGGTAAGCAGAGATATGATCGTCAGTAACTACTCAATCTCAAAATATAGGTGTGAATTTCCGCCAAAAGAGATCTGCTTTGATTACCGCAGAAGCCGAGAGAAGTGCGATGGAAGAATTGAGGAGAATGAAAAGAGCTGCAAGTATGACCTATTCAATATGATGTTGAAATTCTTGCCAAAATCGATATCTCTGTATAGAGGATTGCGAGCTGGATGTGGTATTTGTAGTGGATGCTTCTGGTTCCATCGAGTTCGACTCTCCCGACAATTGGGGCCGCATGATGAACTTCATCGCTGACCTGGTCGAGGACCTTGGTGAATCCGCCCGCGTTGGAATGGTCAAATTTGGAGACAAAGCTGTCAACGAATTCTACCTAAACTCCTACACTACAATTGAGGCTAATATCAATGCGATTCTGAACGCAGAGTACATTAACGGGGCGACCAACACGGCCGAGGGCATTGAGTTCATGCACTTTCAGCAGTTCACCTCCAGTCGAGGAGATCGCAGCGGCGTCCAGAACGTGGCTGTCATCATCACGGACGGTGCATCCAGCATAAACCCAGACAAAACCGTTCCGTCCGCAGAATCTGCTCGAGCCGACGCCATCAGCATCATCGCAATTGGAATCACAGACAATGTCAATGATCAAGAGATTAGGCAAATCTCATCGGATCCTCAAGAGAAAGATTTAAACTACTTCTTGGCGCCCTCTTTTACGGTCCTCGATGTAATTTCACAGAAGATATCTGAGAGATCCTGTGACGGAGGAGGCGGCGAGACACCTTCACCACAACCAGCCACCACCCCTGCAACACCGATTAATGAAGGTGAACAGTTCTAGTCAATTTAGAGGGATTAAAGTGTTGGCCTTGTTTAACAGTTATGAATGTGTTGGTAGAGCAGAGTAATTACTTCTTTGCTAGAATTGGAGCTTGGTCGTCTTCTCAGTCAATTATCATGGGATTTTTTTTTTTTTTTAACTCTGACCATTTAATTAAATCACTCCTTTTTTTTTTTTTTTTTTTTCATCAGAGGACTTCTGGTGCCGTTTTTATGGAGATATTGGCGTGATTTGCTTCTGTCGGAACAGAGGTGTAATCGAAGCTGTCAACTCCACTTCCTGCCAGGATATAAACGAATGCAACTTTAACAACGGCGGGTGTGAACATAACTGTTTCAATTCGGAAGGAAGCTACTCTTGTGGCTGTGACAGTGGATTCCAGTTCGGAAACGATCGTCATTCGTGCGAAGGTAATACATTACATGTTTTTCCCTTTCCTAATAATCAAAACGAATTTCAAGATATTAACGAATGTGTGGACACCCGAATTTGTGACCGAGGAACTTGCGTGAACACTTACGGAGGATATTATTGCATCAGTGACGTAGAGAGTGAGTTTTCTCTGCGCCGGATAAGCGTCTGTTTTATATAATCTCTCCGCAGGTTCGAACGTCGCTGAGCGTCAACTTGCAGCAGTGGCGCCGGCGGCGGTGGCTTCCAAAACGATGACTGTGTCGCTGGTGGCGATTGCTTGCGTGTGTGTTGTGAATCTGGTCGCTGGAGTCGGTCTGTGGCTGCGCAGGAGAAACATGATCCGTAACAAACGACGTTCGGCTCAGTATCTACCTGCCTCGGGCCAAACAAACAGCGCATTTTATCCGGAGTCTGTCCGCAGTTTAAATTCGTTAGCTTCAAAGTTTTCAGAGGATGGTTTCGAAGTCGATCTTGCGGATAGCATAGATTCTTAGCGATGAGTTACACGTCGCATGACGTAATTGCAATCGACGTTTCCAAGGAAACTGCTGATTGTATCCTACAAAACAACATCTTATTTCATCTTCACGCTAATTTGAACGTAGTATCTTAAATTGTGCTAGCTTAGTCTTAACATCCGTCCTACTACTGATAATAGAAACCTCATCAAATTGCACATTTTCATTAGTTTATTTGGTGATATTGATTTTTTTCAATTTTTTTCAATTTTTTATCAATTTTTTTTTTTTTTTTTTTTTTTGTTGTTTTGTTGTACCTTTTTGTGTGTAGTTCATGCATCATAATAAATACCTAATATGAAATATCTTCGTTCTCATTAATTCTGTACGTAGAGGGCTGACTAGAGAATCTTAATTATTCTAAGATTTCTACTCGGCGCTATACAGTACCTGGTACGGTGGCCGGGATAGGACATGCTGAAAAAAGGATAAAAATTTTTTTATCCCGTTCGCATGACATCGTAAGTGCACACGTCATCGTAAGTCGTGTGCACGACATAGTTATTTAGTGGGAACGCTAACTAGTGCGCACCAGACGGCTATCTCGTGCGCACGAGATAAACAAAATATCCACATGTCCTAACCCGGCCACCGTAACCTGGAGACCCTGCAACAGATGTGCAGAAGCTTAAATCTTATCCAGGAGTGGTCAACTATCTCAAGAGACACGGTTCTGAACCAACTCAACATGAAGGTGCAATCAGCACGTAAGTGTATCGGGATAAGTCAGGGAAAATAAAACCTCAAGCTAAATTTTTGATGTTTGTTATGAATTGCAATTTGCCGCCAATATCAGCATATCAAAACTCTCCGACGTTGGATCTTGTGCAAAAAGAAACTGTTTGAATCGTTGATGTAGTAACTATAATTATCCCATACATGCATATGAAACTTGTTATAAAACAAAGATATGAATCGTATTATACACTTAATAGAAAATTATGCACCTTCAGAAAAATACAGTTCGCATAATTCTTATAACCCAATGTTAAGCCCACTCAATCACCCTCTTTCGTGACCTACATTTTCTGAAAATCTCGAGATATCGACAACTAATTTTTCTGTAAGCTATATTTAAACATGTTTACAAATGATTTTCATGAATCTTGTTCTACCTCGTTGGTCATAGCAGCACACACACTCAATTACAAATCACTCAATGAGTACACCATATGCTCGCACCAACTTGAGACAACGCACTCTCATGCACATAGCCCCACATCCTGTGAACACCATCATCAGAACACATTAACTCGTGGCACTCCACCGGTGTCTTGAAGCGGTGTACTACCCGAACTAGAATTTTATCTTCGTATGTAACAAAAAAAAATAAAAAATAAAAAAATTGTGATATTATGAGAAGAGAATTTCTTTATTTCGTTTGTTATTATATCATATACTTTTATTATTATGACTCCATTCCTTATTATATTTCTACTTATGTTTCACATAATTCAGGCGAAACAAGGGGTTCATTCCCCCTGGTCATTTGATTCGCTCTTCTTTATACCTATGTTGCGTTTTGTTCTTGTATTTGCCTTGAGAATAAAAATTAATTTAAAAATGAAAAATATCGAAATAAAAACTACTAATAATGATATTCTTATACGTGCAAAAGAACCACAACGATCAAAAATATCTTAATAATTAGCTAATCAGTGTTAGGGTTTACATGCCGGTATATTCTACACAATACGCAAGTCTACTCCCTTCATTTTCAAACCGTTCGTGAACAAGTATTTATTTCCCTGTGCAGCCAATCCATGAATCCTGGCAAACATTATTTCGAGCACTCCCATATCAAGATGACTGATAGGCGATGAAAATGACTGGAAGGATACTCCAACGAGTGCTTTACCCGAATGCAACTGAATATTTACTGAATATGCGACAGTGGAAGAATACAACCGACCAGTATCTGCAGAGAAATTTTTATTATTTGCTCAGTTAATTAAAGGAGATAGCGGCCCAAATCCCCATAAAAGACCCCAAACCGGGTTACGAATATCCAGAGATCCGAAAATTTCAGCAAATTAATGCTCACCCATACCTTTTTATGATCATCTCAGACTTCTCGAAAAAGCAAAATGAACTCACGGTGCTGTCATGGTTGGCACATCCCCGATTTGTCACCAAATGAACATTCACGGGGTCAACTAAAGACAGTCATTTCTCATCGCCTCATGTCTCCCCACAATAGCAGAGAGCTAATTCATGGCTGTAACAACATCCCACAGGGGAGGATAGGGTTGAGAGTCTCACCAATAAAATTTGGCCCAAAATTCCTCTCATTCCCTATTTGCATGTGAGTCAGAGGACAGAGAATATCTGAGCATGAAAATCGAACATTTTTATTTTGACCCCTGTCGGTTGTTTCTCAAGTTAAACCAGGCTAAGTCCATTTGATTTCTTTGAAATTTCAGAAATATAAGCGCAAATGGTTTAACTTATATTTAAAAATAAAACGGACAAAATTGCAACAGAATTAATATTTAGTTTACCCGATGCAGAATTGGAAGCTGCGCAACATATATAAAATCCGCTAAAATCTGCATTGCGGAAAATACCTAAAATTGGGTATGAAACCATGTCATGGGGTAAAAAAAAGTTTAGTGTGGTTTCTTAAAGATATCATTTATGCCATGGTAGAACCAATAGTACCACTGTTATTATGCCTAAAATGTTGAATAGGTATTACTCTCAAGAAATGATCCATTATAGCACGTAATTTCCTGCTAATTTTTTAATCTAGTTCTGAGAGATCAATTTCGAAACTCTGACATCGCATCGTCACCCATAATGTCAAAATTTCTATAAATAGCGGCTTGCAACTTACATCAGATTGTAGCTCACATCATTTACAATACGTGCATATTAACTATATTAAATACAAAGTTAACCATAATGGAATAAAATCCAAATTACATACCCTACCCCCTAAATTCTAGCTTCGGCTATTTTTTTTTTTTTTTTTTTTTTTTTTGTAATTGACGTACATATTTCAAGATTGGGGAGATGCATTAAAGGGAGGGAGAACTGGTTGAAAATGGACTTTGAGTCGTTATTTGATGCACCAAAGATGATTCTTATGGCTGGCCCACACAAGGAATATCATCGCTAACGATTTCGCGGGAGATATAATGCTAATTAGGCGTGACGTCAGTCGCTGTGATGAAACACCGAGTTCCCCATCTTTTACAATGGGCCTCGTCATATCACCGTGTCCTGCGACTAAACCCCTGGATATTTTTTTATTTTCTTTTCGGAAATAAATAGAATAATCATTTTGCCACCAGTCAGGCGCAAACAAAAAATATTTTTCGCTATTTTTCTTATTTTAACAAGCGATTTTCTAGGACACCTACCACGTTTCTCATCCTGAAACAGTAAAAAGGTCAGCCAGAGTGCACCACGCATAATTATATAATAAATAGCCGAAGTAAGCGTTCAGGGGTTAGGGTAAGTAATTTGGATTTTGTTCCAGTATGGTTAACTATATATTTAATATATTTGATATATATATCAAAATATATTTATGTTTTTTTTCTTTTTCTTCTTCTTCTTTTCTGCAATATATATTTAGCTAACATAACATGTTAGCCGAATATTGCAGGAAAACAAAAACATATATACTAATATAGATTTGGAAATTTTGTGAGAACAATCAGATATTCTAACATACAATCAGAACCGTTTAGAGACTAGCATTAAGGAAAGTTGATTTGGACTATTGTCTCTCTCAGTATAATGAATAATAATGATAGCATATTGTAAAAATGTAATGATTAAGAAATGCGTGTTTCAAATAAGCGGTTTGATGCCCAATTTCCCACGCAGCTTGTAGCAGCTGGCTTGAGACCGGAAGTTGAGAAGCTTGAGTGTTTTCGTAAAGGCCGGATAAATTGATATTATCTGTAAGATTTATGCCCCTGCTTCGTCTTAGTTTCTCCATACTGATCTTGTACCACACATCAAGCACTACTATGATTTCTCAAACACCATTGACCCATTATTTATGAGATAAAAAGGCTTAGTAGTCCACACCCGCCCATTGTTCCCTATTATCGCTCATGAAGTCACGGCCTGACACTTCGCAAAACAGGTTCAGAAATATGATTACAGAAATCGCCGCAAAATGACCCCTTACAAAAAGCCCTGGTTGGGGCACTCAATGATTACGAAGTTATTTTTTCGTTAAGCGGTACATTTTTTCTTAGTTTCTTCTTAGTTTCTTGGTGTCCAGACAATAAGTTCGCATATTAAAATTTGACGTAGGTCCTAAGGCTAAGCTCACTGACTTGAGTCACGCACTGTTACTGAGTTACCCTACTAGGATAGTTCTGCCATTAGAGTGACTGAACTATGAACTATCTGTTTGCTTAAATGCATGAACTCCCATTATGGGCACAACTTCATAGTGTTGCTGCATTTGTTGTGAGCCATTGAGAGCACTATTACCATACTATACTGTATACACCTTGGAAATCACAAACAAGAACTTATTTATACTTAGTTTCAGTGTTTCACCACTTACAATTTTCCCGAGCAATTCGCGGGAACGAATGCAAAAGTCGTTGCGTTCAACGCCAGAATTCCCTGTTTAATAGATCTCCTCTTTCCCATTTCCTTTTTCTTTTTCCAGAATTGCATCATGTCACAAGGTGACACAAAGCAAAGTTCGGCAGCAACGTCATTATCGGCGGCCACAGAGCAAGAACAGGAGCAGGCGAAGAAAGCGCTTCATGAATTCGAGAGAGGCAACTTGGAGCACTGCATGGGAATCCTGAACAAGCTTTGTTCGGGAGGCCATGCACACGACCCCAAGGTCATGCACAATAAAGCGGTCACCGAATACCTCAAATCAAAGAAAATGGATGAATTCACCAAGAGTTTGAACCACGTGTTTAGCAAGGTAGAATTTCAACAAATATCTGCTATTGATTTTTGATTTGGCAAATTATTCCAAATAGGATTATCATATTTCTTAGGTAGCAAATTGACCATGCTCTTACCTGTATTGTGTAGTACAAAGGAATTCTTAATTTCCTCTGATTCAAAATGATTTGTTTTCTTACAGAGTCATGTGCACATGGAGAGCCTAGCAGGTTTGGAGGATGTCGACCAGTGCGTCATGTGCTACAACTTGGCTCTGATTCACGTTCGCACACGTCAGCCTTTCAGGGCCCTTGCGTTACTCGATAAGCTCATTCAATTTCTAGAACCCCTTGGTTAGTATTCGATGCATAATTGATGTATTTCTCTTAATTATGATTATTTTTGCAGAGGAGAATTTCACACGGAAGATCCTATTTCTGACCATTGAGCTTTTCCTGTGCACTCAACAGGTCAGAAATTCTTCTTTTTCTTCCAACTAAAGCGGTTGCTGGATCTCTATTTTTCTTTGCAGCCTGAACGTGCCTTGGGTCTGCTCACACTGGTTGATAAATCTTTATTGAACGGCGCGAAACAGCAATCTCCCGACAAAGATGGTGTGAAAGAGAACCCCGCTCCCTGTGAAACATGGCGCGTCAGAGCCAGTGTGGTATGGAATTATAATGTTTTTTGAAACTGGGATTTATATTTTTTTTTTTTTCAGTATCGTGCTTTGTCATACCTCATGCTCAAATCTCTCAAATCGTGTCGCCGCGAATTGAAATCTCTGGTCAATGTATCTACCATGGTGATTAAAACTTTATTTTTGCAATTTTGCAATTGTTAATCTTTGTTTTGGTTGCAGTCGTTACCGGTTACCTATCTCAAGGCTCATTTTGAACACATGCGAGGGAACTACCGGAAAGCTGTGAAAATCCTCAGCTCGGCTCCGAATCCAACGTCTTCGGATAGCTATCCTAGCATCTATTACAATAACATGGCCGTGCTGCATTTCCACATGAAAAAACCTCACTTGGCTGCGTTTTACCTGCGCAAGGCATCACAGGAGAACGCTTCACGCACAGGTTACACCGATGATATAGCAAGTGAGTTTACTTCTGACCACTACGACACATCCTTGTAAAATTGCCATACGTAACGCATTGACTACTGTGATATTTTGTGGGTTGCCCTTGAAGTGAATTTGCCGTCATTTCAGATGGCGTGGCATTTGGATTGAACGGAGGACTCAGGCCCAACATCATGCTGTACAACATGGGAGTCAGTCTGCTGCACTGTGCGAAACCAAAGCCAGCCTTTGAGTGCCTCATTCAGTCTGTACATGCTTTTCCCAGCAATCCTCGTCTGTGGCTTCGCTTGGCTGAGTGTTGCATTATGCTGCATAAAAAGGTTTGCTCGCCCTATTTGAGAATTTCATTTGTGATTTCTTATTTTGCATTGACAGAGTAATGATAATGATCGCGATCTTTCCAAGCGCTTATCCGTCATACAGGGATCGGTTGGTTCCGGGGTCCACCGGAAGATTCTTCTCGGTTCTAGCGTGTCCTCTTCCCGCTGTGCCAGGTCTGTCCCTTGCCCTCAAGCGCAATGTTCTGATGCCCTTGCTTTCAGTTCGGATCGTCCGTCGTTGCCTTCTCCTAGCCTGGAGTTTGCGTCCCTTGCGCTGAGCAATGCTCTGACGCTGTTGACGGAATTCACTAAAGACAAAGCAGCTCCATCTGAGGCTGATGTGGGTGAAAGTGGCGAAATGAAGTAGGTGTTTGCTTGTACTCTGTGTTATAGTTAAGAAGGCAGAGAAATGCTGTCTTCAGATTCATAAATATAAATGTTTTTGCTGGCATATGGTGATTTTACCAAGGTGTAATGAATATCATTTTTAGTGCCATTTGGCTCAATGTTGTTATTAATTGATGTTTCCCTTTTGCTTTTTATATCAACTGATGAACCAATCAGCGCTAATTCTCTGTGATTCTTCTCAGGACTGAGGTGAAGCTGATGCCCGCGATGCCCAGTGCTCCAATGCGCTGCTCTGAAGTGCACAACCTGCACTGCTCAGTGCTCGCATCCTCTGCCTACGTGGCGTTGTGCCTCAACAATTGCGTCATGGCGCTGGAGTACTCCTCTGCCCTGTTGAAGCGCCCTCGTCTGTCAGGCGCTCATCGCTATCTGGGTCACATGTACAAGGCGGAGGCCCTAGTGGCCCTCGACCACATAGCGGACGCCGTTCAGCACTTGAACCCTGAGGCTGTGTCGGAAATTTCGTGCGCTTTTCCCGAGCACAGCCAGGAGCAAGGTGGGTTCTGAGAGTGAGCGTGTACAGTCAAAGCTCGCGATTACGAACTTAGATATATAAAACTTCCGGTTATATAGAACTATTTTGGCGGACCCCCCTAGTAGATCAAGTAATAAATTATGTTCTTTCACAATTGGAGTAATTTTGATTGTGAGAGACGATTCTAGTTGGCTGATGGTGAATCATTTTATGTTTTCTGCATATATAGAACTCTTGATATTATGAATTATTTTTTATGGCCCCTGAAGGTTTGTAATAACGAGCTTTGACGGTTTTATTTTATTAATTTATTCACTTTTTTTTTTCGTGGTGGCAGGCGATAAGAATGGAGATGAACCGGGGGAAAGCAGAGGTTTGTTGTATTCTCGTATTTATGCAGTTTTTAAAGACGTGCCTCCTCATGCAATCGTATGCATTGTTGCATCATCATCTGGAAATACCTATATTTATGTGTTGAAGTTTTATGTTTATTTTTTTATTTTTTTTTTGAAACGTTTTTCTTTCTAAAGATCAACTAGATATTTTCTTTTTATGGCTTTCAATTCGGCGCTAAGTAATACTTGGCTCTGAGTGATTTCTTTGCATTTAGCGTTGGTCTTTTGCAGCGGCCTGTGCATTGTACCCTTGGTATCCGGCTGACCTGTCTACAGCCAAAGCCCTCATGCAATACAACCTTGCCTCTGCTCACGCCATAAGAGACGAGCAGGACAAAGCATTGCAGAACCTCTCCATGGTGAGTTGGATCATGTTGTCTTTGTTTCATCTGACCATTGCTTTGTTTTGCAGAGTATGCAGACCGTCGGTCTTCCTTTGCCAGCGCAGATGTACTATCTGAAGTTGTATCTGGAGCTGATGGACGGTCAGTTCTTCTCTCTCCTTGAACATGAACAGATTTTTCGTTGAGAAAATTTCACTTTTGGATTTGTAAAATCTACAATTTTGAATTTTTGTTTTGTTTCGCAGGAAGGAAGAAGACAGTACACAACATTATCAAAGAACATTTCGGACACGTGACCCCCAGTCGCCCTTAGCAACGACCTCTTGACCTATTTTTTTTGTTTATGTTGAATATTTTCCTGCAATCATGCAAATTAGAGATTTTCATTTTTTAATTAAATGACAATGTTTCCTCTTCTCCACTTCCAATTTTTTGTATTTTCCTCTCTGTCTGATTATTCCATACATTAATAATATTCTTTATTTTATTTTGAGAAATATCAATGCATTGTAACTCAGACCTTGACCCTTGTACTTCCGATATGTTTTCTGGGTTTCTCTGCTACTAAATAAAAGTGTGATCTGTTTACGGCTCTTTCTCTTTCTTCTTGTCATATTACTAATCAAATTTGATTCTGGATGAAACCAAGTTTTGAGATTTGTTAAAAATACCTGAAGAACAGTTGGTGTGTGAATTCTAAGGAATAGAAATTTATGAAATGAAATTTTATTCAAGTGACTTTTTCTTCTGTTCTCACTTTCTAGAAAAATGAACACAATTATTGTACAGTGCAATCAAAATATAACAAGAATGTAGTTAGCCAAATTGAGTAACCTTAGATTGTTATAATAATAATTACCAGGTATATCATATAATTATAGTAATTAGTTAATTACATCATCAACAGTGCAGATTATCCCGCTAATCCGATGGAATATTCGGAGTTACTTCAAGCATTTGTGATCCGAGATATTTCTGTTGTATATTTTTTCATTTACATAGCAATAATTATAATTGTGGATTTCAGACATTATCAACAGGCCATATTTAATATAGGGCAGCGAACACTGCGAAAAAGTATGTAAGATTAATCTCATTTCGCGGCCGAGTGTGAAGCACTGGATGCACATCGTTGACCCGCGTGGAGTTCTATACAGGTCCGCTACCTCGGACAGACTGAGGGAGAGTGGTGATAGATGTTGGCTCATTTCTCATCAAAGTCGTACCACTCGATTGCGCATCCAGGCTGACAGAACCGATACATTCGACATGTGAAGTCCGTAACCCTGTCTCACCTCAATGGGAATTTTTACCATATCATATCCATACATCATTATTCAGGCATAGCTCATATGCTTAAAAAAACAACAGCGCTTCTGGCAGCTCATTAAACTACATTAAAATTCATGCATTCATATAAATTTCACGATCCTCTCCTTACGGTCGGCATATGTACGGACAGCTAAAGTTACATATTGACACAAATTCCTGAGGCCACACCCACCGTGGTGCACGTGTGTAAGGTGCAATTTTCTGCACATGCAACAAACTCATTAGCATTTTTCATAATAGATTGATTGGCGTTTTCCCTTCCCTTGGCTAATTATGCCATTGTCTGACTATGAATCAACAAGAAGCCATCTTATATTTAGATCTAGGACAACTATTCGAGGGACAGGATCTGAAACATGGAAAACGTCGCTCTTCTGATGGGCACATTGTTAGTTTTGCTTCGGACAGCAGACGGAACTTACGCACAAAACATCAGTAAGTCATTCACTGCGTGTATACTTTGAATAAATACTATTGTATAATCGGCTTGAGTATACGCGTACAAAGACGTACCATATCAATCCAATATATAATTATATGAATATGTATATATGGATATCAAGAAATATTCACAATGTTTCGCCAAGCTAATATTCCCCGAGCTAGTAAACAACAAATATACCAGTCGCGATAGAACTACACGCTTAATCGGCACATAGATGATAGATATGGAGATCGAATATACATGTATACTGGTATATACATGCATGAAATCGCACGTGTCCTAATTCCAGATGAGTGTTTCACTCCGGTTGAGGCCACGCGGTCCAGCCAGACGGCCTACCATCGAACCAACAACTGGATCGGCCTCTTCGACCAAAAGCCCCTGAGGGCGTGTATGACGCAATGCCTGAGTGACGTGCAGTGCGCGGCTGTTCTACATTACGCCAACAGAGGGCGTTGTATCCCAGTCGACGGAGACGCCGAGATCTTCAGAGACCGCGACGTCGTTCGAGATCTTTCTTTTGTGTTTATCAAGCGTCCTGGTAGCTCACTAGCCGCTTGTGCGTATATTTAAAGACCAGGGCTCGATTCTTTGACGAAAGTTAACTTCTGTTGATGAATCCTGCCTAGATGTTATACCGAGTACAAACCTACTCTCGTTGCTCCACAGGTTCAACCTTCAGCACCAACACCGTGTCCCCAACGCCTCTCTTCCCACGGCGTCTCCGGCCAGCATCTCCACTTCGAAACCAAAAGGACATTGTCAATTTCGTCCAATCGCTGACGCGTCTCAACAGCCAAGCATCGTCCTCCGCCAGCACAACAGTGCCAACCCTGCAGGAAATATCCCACACATCAACTATGCGTCCTGCTACCACAAGCACCAGCAGAAGTGTCGCTGAGTCAGACGACGCTGAAGAACGAGATGAACTCGACGTGCGGCTTCCAGAAGGGGTCGAGTTCGCAGGTTTCGAGGCAACCGTGCAGTTGACGGAGGGTCCGAGTGCAGCGCCTGACATCAGACTGCGTAACGAAGAGGACGAGGAATTGATTCGAGTGGAGGAGTTTGCTGAGCCTGCAAGCAGAGCACGTGCTCTTGCAAATGAGAACTGCACACGCCCTATTGGTCAGTTGCTGTGCATAAATCACAACACATACTAATATTATATATATATAATATTTATGATATAATATTTGTATCAACGTTCCTTTCAGCCTTCTCAGCTACTGTCACACAGCCCTACAACATCACCAGTCCAAGCAGCAGTCGAGTGATAGTCTTCGACGACATCGCGACCAATATCGGCGGCTTCTACAACGCGCAATTGGGCAACTTCAGCCCTGCGTGTGGCGGCGTCTTCTCCTTCACCGTCGACCTAAGCAGCCAGAGAGGAACTTTGGCCTCGGTTCATTTAATGCACAACGAACGAGTGCTTCTGCCTCTGCGAGCCAACGGTCGCTTCACGGGAGACAGCGGTACGGCCAGTGGCACAGCCATGGTGCAGTTGTTAGAAGACGATCACGTGTTTGTGGTTCTGGTGTACGATCGTGGTTATACGTACGTCTTGCCCGGATACACTCGTTTCTCAGGCTTCATGGTGTGAACCGTCACAAACAATTATTGAAAATGTCAGCAAAACAAAACCAGTGATAACTCCAGTGAAATATAATAAGTAAAATATTCACACAAATGAAAAACGCCCAAAAAAATGATATCAATTCAATTTATAATACATAAAATAAAATCACGACTTTTTCTTCTGATTTCGTTTAACTTTGGTGGGGTCGTAGGCGTATGTCTTCTCAATGGGTTGGATTCCCGCTTCTCTGAACCGCACTGCGTCGGACTTTTTGCGCTGTTCAATCTCACTGATCAACTTGGAGTTATGCATACCTGTTAAGGCAAAAATGAAAAATATAATCAAATACACAAACAAGAAAGAAAAAGAGAAAAAGAGACTGACTCTCTTTGAAGCCTTCCACGAATCCTTTCTTCTTCAGCTCAACGTGCGCTTTCGAGTGCGCTGCGTATTCGGGGATGTTCAGCCGCTGCCTCATCCCAGGGAGTCTGAGGAAGCCGACTTGGAACAGAGACACAACGTTGCTGGTGGCCCAGTAGCAGAGCATGGCGGCAGGCATGTTGATGGTCACAGGCAGCATCACGAACGGAATCACTCGCATGACGGTGCGCATTGTGGGCGTCATTGTTGAAGACCGCTGAGCGTCAACTCCAGACTTTAAAAAAAAAAAAAAAAAAAAAACGTCAAATAAAAAATCACAAATTTCACCTTCTTACCTCCAAAGTCAACAGCAAGGTCAAACTGGTCATAACAGGGAGGAGGAAGTAAGGGTCAGGGATGGTGAGGTCAGTGAACCAGAGGAGGCCCCCGGTGGTCATGCTCTGGACGGGAACATTAACCATGCTGCGTATTCCATAGTAGACGGAGAGGAAAATTGGAGCCTGTGAGATAATTTATGAGTCAACTGATGACTGATCATTATGTCTGACCTGAATCAATGGCATCACCATCGCTTTCAAAGGGTTGACGTTGTTGCGCTTGATGTAGCTTCCCATTTCGTTGCTAATTCTGTAGACTTCACTGGCATCGCCAGAAGCTCTGGCTTTGGTCAAATCCGCCTGCAACTTCTGAACGGTTGGCATGTGATTGGAAATGTTCACTGCGTTTCTCTGGCCTCTGATCACGACGGGAAAAAGGCAGATGCGAATGGCCACAGTTGCTGAGGAAACCAATCGAATACTTCATATGCGAGAAAAATCTCAAAACTCACTCAGAGCAATAGCGGCGAACCACGGCAGATCGAAGGAGACGTGCAACATCTCCAGGAAAGATTGATACAATCCAGGAGGAGTATAATTACATAATCCCAGTGAGGACAGCGTTGGCTCAGATAAGATATCGGTGGCTGCCGTGAGGATCTCATCTGAAGTGGTCACTTCATTGATTGCGGAGGGAGGCTCTGGGATGTAGCCAGCAGGCATGTTCTACAAAACATTGAAATCTCAATCATGACCTTTGAACTTTAGAGTACTCACCTGTGTAACATCGTTAGCTGTGCTTTGATGCCTGACTGTGATGGCACTGCTAGAGATGCGCAGGGGTTTGAGGAAGAGTGTGTCTGTCTGTTTGTGAGTGGGGCGAGGCATGTGGCTGAAGGATCGAACGCTGAAGGATCGAACGCTGAGGGAACGCAGGGCTATGGAAGGCAGGCGCCTGCCCACTCCAAGGAGAGACATCTGGAAGGAGCAAAAGTAAACTTTTAACAGGAGGCCACGGGACTTTGACCTGATTAATTTAGACATGACCAGTAGGAAGGGCTGATTGAGCCTAATTTCGTGTTCAAATTGACTTCCAACCCATGGCATTGATGCAATTTTCCCCCTCATGATGTATCTCCCACCCAACTTCCACACAAATAGAACTCCCTTCACAATCACAATTTCACAATACAACGATTGCAGCATTAAGCTAATTTAGCAACCATGCATCATAAACAAATGGCACTGTACTCGAGTGCTTTTAAAAGGTGGCCAATTTTAAAAGCATCGAAAGTTTAAAAATTTGTGACGAACACATTGCCTGGAGGCCGTCACAGCTGACACGTAAGCAGTGCTCGCTCAGTCACAGGCAACAAAACCAAAGCAAAAATGCTGAATCCGTACGCAAGGAAGTTGAAGGAAAAGGGGAATTACTGGCAGTACTACGGCCGTTACATCTGCTGGCGCTACGCCCTGGACCGCGTGTCCATTGCGTTCATTTGGATCTGCGTTCTGTGGCTGGGAATCCGTCTGCGTTTTGAGGAAGTGAAGGAGACGCCACTCGATCACTTGTTCATCGATCGAGCGCAGATGGAAATCAAAGAAGTGATGTACGCGGATGTACTTCTGGAAGACAGGGAAAAGCACATGGGCCAGTACAAAAACTGGGCCAAGCAAGACGCGCAAGGTTACAAGATTGTCCGAGAAAGGGGGAGATGCAAAGGATTCTTCTCGTACAACGACAAAGTCGGGAATGAGATACCCGTCGACCGGGAGATCCAAGACACGCGCCCAGAGGGATGCTTAAAGGAGGATTTCCCGGTCGGAGATTTGACAGTGAGCGTGGTGATTCCGTTCCACAATGAGCAGCTGTCCACCCTACTGCGAACACTGACCAGCGTGGTGAAGCGGTCGCCTAGTGCTCTGCTGAAGGAGGTCATCCTTGTCGATGACTGCAGCACTCTGGACTGCAGTCGTGAAGAATTAGAGAAGGCGCTGTGGCAGTGGGGAGGCCTCGTACGAGTGGTGCGAACCACACAGAGAGAGGGCTCCACCAAAGCAAGGGTCATCGGCGCCTCTTACGCCACCCAGGACGTCATCTCGTACCTCGATTCCCACGTAGAGGTGAACCAACGATGGCTGGAGCCGATCGTATCTCACATCAACACCAACAACAAGGCAATCGTCATGTCAACACTCGACACAATTACAACCGAGAAATTTGAGTTGCAAGGAGCTGGATGGGGATTTCACGGGGGGTTCAACTGGAACCTCGAATTCTACTGGAAAGGTTTACCCGATCGCATCCTCAACAAACTGCAGAGGACCTATGACCCGGTGCCTTCTCCTATCATGCCTGCCGGGGCATTCGCCCTACACCGGGAGTTCTACATGTGGCTCGGCTTACTCGACCCGGACATGAAAATCTGGGGAGTGGACGATGTCGAGTTCTCGTTCCGCGCTTGGCAGTGTGGGGCGAGCGTGGAGATCCACCCGTGTTCGCACGTGGGTCACATCTTCCGGCCTCATATACCGTACACCTTCGGCAACGACACATCGCAGCGTGTGGTCTTCCACAATTCAGTACGCACGGCAGAAGTCGTTTTAGAGCATTACAAGAAATTCTTCTATGCGCAGGCCAACCACCACAAGGTAGACGTCAACATGACGTCCCTCAGGGCTCGCAGGCAGCTCAAGAGTGACAACAACTGTCACGACTTCTCTTGGTTCATGCAGAATGTCATTCCTGAAATGCCCCTGCCGCCCCAAGACGCAGTGCACTACGAACACATCATGCCAAAGGAAACGAAAGACAACTGCATTGACGTAGATCAAACAGACACCATGTTCAGCATGCAAGAGCGTAGACCGCTCAAAAGGACTCAATTCTTCTACATTGACACATCAGGAATTATGCATCACATGAAGTCTAACAAGTGCGTTGATATTGATGTTGGACTCGTCCTGAAAAACTGCGAAGAAGTCAGCAGAAAGTGGACGCACAATCGCTGGGAGGGAAAGCTGGCGTCAGAAGACATGTGCGTGGTGAGGAATGATGAGGGCAAAGTCAGTGTGGAAACATGTCCTGATAAGTTGTCAAATAATTTCAAATGGCAATTTACTTATCACTTTGATTGGAGCAAACCCCTAGATCCATACCCTCTCGATTAACACTCATGCTAAAATGTTTGCTTACACAAATAAAAGCGTCAGTCAGTTATTACAAACGTTTGTTTTTAAGTACAGCCGAGCGTGACATACATGTACTTCTATTAGTCGAATGCTACTAATATCATAGACTTAGTAGTACATAAATATACCGTAGACCAATTATTGCCGTGGAATCTCCGGCATGCAGTCGAGCGAATTGGTGAAGCGGCGGTGTGAAGAGGTTTCCATCTCCTCTGCTGAAATAATGTGTTACCTAAAAGTAATTTGTATTATTTGATATCAAAACGAATTTTGCCTCCAAATGTTTTGCATTGTGACTTGAGAGAAGAAAGAGGTCGAGATGAAGGTTATTTGGCTTTATTTGAATACTTAAAAATGACATGGACTATGAAATAGGAAATATCTATGAATTTAGCTTGTTATTTTCAGTATGTCACAGATCAAGTTTAACAGTTATGACCATAGTATTGAGTCAAACATGTTGTGCAGTGTAATAAGTCAAGAAATGCGTAGTTAAATGATAGAAGGGAATTAACATATACTTCTCCCCAAGGGCATTTGATTTACTTTGATATAGCTTTCCTTTGATAACTCTACACCTTGACACCTTGCAATTGACAGCCCTTTGATATCAAAGCTACGTTGTTTTCGTTCATCAGCTTTCAACGCCGATTGACTGGCGTCGCTAGTGGCTCACAATTGCATAATTATTATAATAGTTAGTGAAGCATATTGCCCAGACCAGTCAAAACAAATCTCATGGAACTGAATCTTTTCAACATGGCAAGCAAGCTGAAATTCACTGTAAAAGAGTAAAATTGCTAAGATTTATACTGTAGATAATGATATTGGATTGGATTCGAATGATTATGACGATTGGCCCCTCACAATCACCGGGTGACTGGGGCCTTGTTGGCCGGTTACAGAACAAACCAGTTGCCTGAGCCTAACGCTTCGTAACAAATATGTTGATACGGTAGAACAGGAAATTTCCGCGGTTTTGAGGCTGAGGCCTTTATTTGCGGCACCCAAGCTCACAAGTGCCTGAAATATCTGTTTGCATAAATGCACTACTACAATTACAGGCACATATCAGATTCATTTAGAGCCACAGCGTTTGCTCGTTGAGAGCCATTGCAAGCACTGCACAGCTAGGAATGCACTCAATAGTTAATAGAACCATTATATAATTAGTTAAAACATTGCACCATTTGCAAGCACATTAAATCGTTGTCACCAGAGTTTAATGTTAACTTTAAAGGTAACAACAAGAGAGAAGCCAATTCTTATCTGCCTGTCACCGATTGTGAAGTAGATGACGGCGAAAACAAACGAGAACATGCAGCATGTTCAGCTTCATCCAGAATCATAACTGTCATAATGTTCACGACATCTATGGTCACAACGTCAGGTGCCCAGGAAACGTGCTATTGTTTACATCTTCTGCGCATGCTCACAACACCAGAAACTCAC
>KB312466.1:2159-15743 GCA_000328365.1 Capitella teleta | reverse complement strand
GGCAAAAGCGCTGACTTTTGCTGTATTAATTAGAACTCCCCCACAATGTATCACTAATTACTCCCCTGGGAAAGAATCTTATTCGCCGTAAAAATCACGCAAATTCAAAAGAATTTCCAAGGGTGGAGGAGAAATACTCTCTGAGGGATCACCATGAAGACAACTTTATTCTTGTGTCAATTAATTGAAGAAATCACTGTACAGTACGTGGGCCAAGCGCAGTATGTTACTGTGTATATCAGGCATGGGATTGGCTTGAGGAAAAAAAACCATGAACATTTTGTAGTGTTCAAAACAGGTGCTTTCGGCACCTGCCTCCTTGGGGGGTCCGGGGGCATGCTCCCCCGAGAAAATTTTACAATTTGGAAGATTAAATAAGGCAGTTTGAGGCTATTTTGAAGCAGTGTTGATGATTTGCTGGTTAGTCAACTTCGCGGCAAAATTCTCAACATGTTTTCTCGATTGAGAAGCATGGATGACAAGGGCCTTCTTGCCACTTGAAGCGTATTTAATCCTTGCAAAGGCATAGACGGTACCACACTGATCCTGGCTCAGCACATTTAGAGAAGAACTGCCCAATAAGGACATCGGCAGTAATATATGCTAGGTAGGTAATTTATGCACGCCGACACAGCTCGGCTCCACAGCAACAGCGCGCTGAGTGAGAGCAAGCTAGGCTCGACGGCCCCCAACGAAGCGGCAACGCTGAGTCCACCACCCCCCCCCCCCCCACAATAATTCCTTCACAGGATCTCCCCGGATTTGCATCGATCTCAAAATGACCCTGACGGTCTCAAAAAAGCCGGGAACTGGCAAAAAAAACCCGGAGAAATCCCATGCCTGGTATATATAGTGGCATGCAGAACAACACCCCTTGGAGTCCACCGTTCGAATAGAGTAGGGGCTAATCCCCCGGTCCCACTTTTCTGCTACGACCGGCGCCCGTATAGGCCTTTAAAGCAACCGATCGGGTGTTGGTGGAGCTGTAATCGACAACCGCCAATTGCGATAAGATGCTAAGTGCACGACAACTTAGTAGTTACATTTATTCAACAATGTGTGTCTATAACACCTTTATCACATCAACAAAATATTATCATATCACATAAGGCACTAAAAATATGACCAACAAAATATTACACCGAGTCATTAAAGTATTATTCGCCACTTAAGCAACGCCCAAGTCAAATGTCTTCCCCATTCTGGAAGCATCCCCAAAGACGCCGATCTTATCAGGAAGCGAGTAGCCAGGGGCCCGAATTGTCACAATCTCCTCACAACCCGGAAGTCCAACCACCAACGTGTTTCCGTCAGCGCTAATCTCTGCGCAGGTGATGCCATTTTCTGAGCAATAACAGCCGATTGTTAAACCTGTAACGAAATAACGATATAGGTTAAAATATCGAGAAAAATATTATTAATACCATTGTTTCACGAATTCGAGGTTTATAGTATGACTCATTTTCAATGGTCAACTCTAGCTTTCGGATTGTTATGCAAGTATTGCTTCCACCTGATGGCTGGTGCCACCATTGAAGTTTAAAGGAGTATGGTACATAACTAGAATAACTTAACTGTGCAATGTTAAAGCGCCTATTCACTATAGCTTGGAATTAAGGGGAATATATAACATATAAAGCACCAACATTTCGAGCTTTCATGGACCTTTTCTGATCGCGACGCCACGGCATTCAAGCAAATCAAAGATATCGTTCAATTAATTAACTCGTTCATTTAACTCTGTTCATTTCGGAACCTTTTTAGATCGATTCTATGGGCTTTTGTGAGTGACGAGAGACCATTTTTTGAACATTTTTATCAAGTGTGAATGATATTCAAGACGAATCGAAGAAAGAACTTCCTGCTCAGGCAGAATATAGCTTGAAGCGAGATGAGTGCGAAATTTCTTTTGTGAAAACTACTGAAAGATCTGCTCACTCGATGGCTCACATTGTTAACAATAAGAGAATTACTTTTGTCACTTCACCACAGTCTGAAATCAAACGCGAGAAGAAAGCGATATTTCAAACCTCTCAAATTCGATGTTTCTAAGAATTAGCCCACAGCCAACGTATTGTCTGAAAATGTGTTAGTCAAAGGGGCTACATGTATTTGTCGTTGGGGGATGCATCCTCTATCAACTGTTACTAGATGTACTTCAAAACAATCAGAGGTCCTCTTTAAGCAAATGTTCCCTTTAAATTTGGCTTGCATTTTGACCAGTCACGTGACCCCAATAAGCATTCTAGTAGTTCTATGGGTGCCACTGCCCACCCCCCCAAATTGGTACTTACCATCTACCACATGCCAGAACCAAACAGTAGAATCCAAGCCTGTACTGTCATAAGTGATGGCATGAGTGCCAGTTTGAGACAGTCTGATCGTATCAGGTCCACGGCTGTGTCCTTTCAGGTGGAATCTGAAATAAGAGACTTTTTAAAACCCAGCTTTGGCTTTCATACTGTATGGCCTCACTTTGAAGATCCACCTATCAGATCCCAGATAACGACTGATCCATCTTCATGGCCGGATACAACAAGTGAAGTCTTTGATGATACTGCTATGCTTGTAGTGTTGAAGTCATGCTTCCACTTGCGAAATACAAGACCAGTTTGCAAATCATACACCATAATGCAGTTAGGGTCAGGGTCCTCTATTTCCTGCCAGAATAGTTGGTGTGGAATTATGGGTTGATTAATTGAATCATGGTATGAAGCCTTACCCTGCATACCACGACAGCGTACTCTCCGGCAGCTGTAATGGCAGCCATCTTAGTTAAGAACTCGTGCCCGGTTATACGTAAATCGTAGATGAGTTTCCGCTCATGCAAATTCCAGACAAGCAGAGGGAATGGTTTCTGGACAGCATCCCCGCAAACGCAAATGTTGCCTTGCTCGCTGACTAGCAAGCTGTTAAGGAACCTATCTTCACCAACTTTGAATGTGGTCACCATCTCTCCAGTGACATTACTCATCATATTGACGTACATGCGGTTCCTAGCCATTGCGATGGTGTGGTCATTATCATGTATTCCAAAAAACGGCATCTTGATGTTCAAGACACCTTTCAGTTTCAGAAGCTTCTTACCCGCATCTAAGTCATACAAAACCAGCTCTCGACTACACAGCATGACAACCTTGCCAAAGTCTAACATCTTCAAATCCTTTGGATCCGGTATTCCCTTAAAAGTCCTAACTGTCTCCTTACTGTGCAAATTCCATATTTTGACTTCACCTTTCTGCGTGGCTAAAGAGATGATGTGGTTTTCATCCCCTTTCACAGTGTGTAGATTTGTAATCACTCTCTCTTGACTGGTAAGACCAAAAGTGTTCTCACCATCTGGAGTTAGAAGCTTAGGTAGTGACCTTAAAGCAGCTTCATAAAGTTGTTTGCACATCGGGAGGTTGTCCTCTAAAACCAGACTTCCTGATCGAATCTTCATGAAAAGTTGAGATCCAAATTGGGAAGGGTCCATGCAGAGTATCCAGCTCAGGTTTTTGATCCACTCTTCCAGGAAAAGAAGTTCTTTCAAGTTAATTTCGTTGTCCCCACTTAATAGTTGTTTTTGGCATATATCGAGATCAACATTCAGCTGCCATGGATTTGAGGTCTTGAGTCTAGCAAATAACCAATCCCAATTGAAGAGACATTCTTTCAACATTCTCAGGAGATCCTTTTCATGGTTGGTCAGCAATAAAGGCAGCTCTCCAAGCTTTCTCCCATTGTAAACAACTCCCCAGTTAATTGGTTGGCTCTTGAGGTGAACCTTCCTTCCTTGTCGATTGTTAGTGGATTGTTTTCCGTTAAGTATGCAGCCTTTGCCACTCGATTTTTTGCCATCAAAGTATTCCAACAATTCTTGTCGAGCACTGTTCAATTCTTTAGCATATCTCTCAAGAACAAGTTCTTTCAACACTCTTGAGTCTATTGACGTGACGAGGATGCCACAGTGCGTCCTCTCTTTTAGGAGAAAGTCCATTCTTATTTTAATAATGGACCAGTAAAATACTGGCATCCTGAGTAACACAGGCGAATGCAGTTTGTAGACTTCGTGCATAGATGGTTCATGTTGAGATAGTATATCAATCATTTCAGGATCACTCAGCCCATACCTAGCCACAGCCATGTAGGTCATTGATCGTTCCACTATACATCTTCCAAAAGTCTGTTCAAGGTTCACTAAGGTTTTCTCCAGTAAAGATTTGATATCGTTGCCTCCCATGTAATCATCAATTTTTTCAAAGCTAGACCATTTGGCAGCGCATATTCCATAGAGCTTTGCAGTCGTAGGCAGCATGTTACCTTCAAGTGAAGTCAGGATTTTATCCATCTGGTGTTCTGTGATAGAGTGTTCCACCATCTGAAGTTCCTTTTTTATCAAACTTTCTGTAACTTCATACGACATTTTAGGGATGTCCACATTAATCACATTTTCTGCCAAATAATGCTGTGGATATGAAAAATATGAAATCAAAATGTATGACCACAAAATTTTCATTCTAACTAACCGAAATGATTTGTTGAAATTTGGTTCCAGCGGTGACAGTCAGTACTAGACGAACATGTGCCGGAAGGTGACGGGGAAGCCAAGTCAGACCCTCCGGTTCCAAATTCAGAAGGTCTAGGCCATCTAGGACTATCAGCAATGGGTTTTGTGTTGGCACTTTGGGCAGCAATTTATGTAATACATCTTTCAGTGGCTAGGGAATTGAAATTCATAAATGTGATACAACCACATTGAAATGCCTACCTTGTCCTGGACTTCTTCTTTTGGTTGTAGCTGGCTGAGCAGTGAAATCTGCTCTCCAAGGCTGATCAGAATTTGGTCTAAAGTTTCACATTCAATGCTAGCTTCGATGAACCTCAAGACACATATTGAACTTGTCCATCCTTCAATTGAACACGAGTTCTTAGCAAGAGTAGCAGCAATAGTTGATTTTCCACTTCCGACTGCTCCAATGAGGCACAAAGGTTTGACCACCTCAGATTCCACTTCTTCCTGATCTTCATTGATGAGCTGACCAGTGCGCACGTAAGATTCCAGTCGTGTTATAAGATCATCATGCCCTAGGACTGACTTGACCAATTGCTGGCATTGGTAAGCATTTTGGGTTAAATCTGCCTGTAAAATATTGGAAACCCCTACAAGAAGAGAAAACTTTCGTGGTGAGTTATTAAATAAACTCTTACCTTTATGAGCAAGTTTAATCTTGGTCTTGTGGTGCTCCTGCTTTTTCTTGATGATGCTTTCAATCATCTTTTGTAAGATTTTCTCGTACTTATCACAAACTTCATCCAAATATTGTGCAGGCTCTAGATTAGCTGACGTCATTACTTTTTCATCCCAATCCAAGGAAACTTCAACTTTATGTTCAGGGTTGATGCGATCCCCAAGCCGACCGCTGAGTGATTTCAGCTTGACTTGAGCATTATCATCCAAGCGATCGCGGTGTAAATCCAAAAAGTTACACAAATGTGGACTTCCACTTTCCATGTTTAACTTTGTGAAGGTCCTTCGCAGCCAAAGAATGTTATCTCGGTTAATTTTGTCCGAGAAGACTAATGTTTCCATTTCTTTCTCGATAGCTGTGAAGAAAACAAAAGAGATGAGTTGTTACTTCTTAGTTTTTAATTTTGATCACTGTGCCAACCTGACATGCAGTATTTTTGCTGGAATTCTGGTCCCGTTGCTTGCACAAGAACATTCCTCAGCCTGATTAATTCTTTCTGCCACTCTCTGAAACCCCCTTGATATACATCCCGCTTGCTATCTTTATAGCGTGGAACTTTCCACTCAATCGGCTGGAGAACATAAGCTGGCGGAGAGAGATTGTTATCCAATTGATACCATGACAGGAAGAAATGTTTGTCATCCTCCGTGACTTTTTTCAAAATTATGGACACACTGTCTAGGTCGATATGCAGTGGACACCAGAAATTGCCGTATTTCTCATTAAGAAAAACCTAAGAAGGCAAACAAGTTTGGATGTTAAGTATGATAGTTTGAAATCCGAACCGTGACTATAAGATTTGGGTCTCGTTCACATAGCTTTGCCAAGTGCTGCTTTGCCGTGCTCCTGATTATATGCCCATGAATATATTCATCTCGAAGACCCCACAAGAAATCCACCACATGCAGCTCACACCCATTCTGGGCGCAGTACTCTCGAAGCTTTGGGTAAACCTTGAGTTGCAAGGCGGTTCTCTCCTTTTGGGAATCTACGAAGCATTAGAATTCAATTAAATTGGAATTCCCAAATTGTTTCTACCATATAGAGACCTGAGAAGTTGGCACAGTGGTATATGTAAATGATCTTATCCTCCACACAAGCGTCTTGGTCCAACCTGCCACAGAGGAATTTTCTGAACTTTGGAGGTATCTCAGCTAAGGATGGAATCTTTGGCTGAACTGGGGTGGGGCGTGGAGGTGGCTGAGGGGAAGGGGTTGCTTGTGGTTCTTCTGGGAGTTCCTCAGGACTGGGTATCTTTGATGGTACCCTGGACCTGTAGCTGTCCTCATTGTCCGAGATCTCTTCATCGCTTTCCTCGCTGGAGGAAGGGAATAGGTTGCTTGATCTGGCTCTTTTACCAGCAGAAGAATGGACAGACCTGAAGTCAAAGTTCAATGGGGTAGGAGGAGGTTGGGGGTAACATGTAAGTCTTTACGTTTGCGGTTTATCGATGGTGTCGTATGGAACTGTTGATACCGAAGAACAAGTTCCCATGGCAACCGGAGAACAATGACCTAATCAAGGATCCATCCTGAAAGAGAAGAAAATCAATCTTTCATATCTTCATATCATTCAATCATACACCAATACTATACATATCAAATCTATATGTTTATCAATTTAATATAGCAGCACATGTATCCCACATTTGTATAATTAGATCCTGGTTATAAACAGTACTCACTCAACAAGTGATATTCTGAGTTATATGCCATCAACAAAACTCGTGTGCGCTGATAAAGTTCAGCCTAATCGGATTATCATCGTAATCTAAATATTTCAACGATGAAACTTTCAGTAAAACGTGAGAGGTCAATTTCTAATCCTATTTTTCAAAACCACGTATATTTACGACTTAAATGTGATCTTATTTAAACCCTCGGAACCTCGCAGGTTACCTATAGTAATTTAATATGCATGCCGCATTTAATATATTCGCAGTTAACAATATAACAAGCACCCTTAATTTACCAAACATCATCGCGTTCGTCGTTTAATTACGAGTAAACCAATGCACCTTCTTATGTTACTCCATATTGCTTGCCATTGCGTCACTAATGGCCGCGTACACACGTACCTTTGACACTCCAATACAACGTTCCCCAATTCACATACCTGGTGATTCCAATGACAGGTGAATTGAAGCAGATTGCAATCTATATAAGCAGCGTCACTGTTCTTCGCCTTAAACCTTATCGAAGACAGACGTTCACAGCATGCATGCGAGCTATTATCCCACCTGTAGCTACGTCTTCGCGTTGCCTAGCAACACAATGATAAACATCGATTGGCACTGCTAGTCTATATTTACACGGATTGTTTAACCAGAGTCGTGCTACTAATGGCGTCATTCTCTTTTTCCACAGGGGTAGTTTTATTGGTCCCTGTCATCTATATTGGTTAGTGGAGGTGCATATTCATACCTGTACGTTAAAAGCACGTACGTGTACATGTGATGATAGGATACATACAGTAACTAATAAAATAATGTCACCCTGACCTCCCCAGGTGTGCCATTGTGTGTGCATCACAGACCTCGGGTGGGGGAGCACAGAGGGCATAATGTTTTACAGGGAATTGTGATAATATAACAATATTGCTACTTTTGTTAAACAAATAATTCCTGTCAACTGGGTTTGAGCAATATGAATAAAGGACTCAACATATCTGTCGGAGCATATATATATATATATATAGTTTAATTATAAATTTTTATTACTTATATATGCTTATTACAATTGTTACTTATATATATACATCATTATTATATTTACGCAAGCTCAGAACACTAAAGCTGGAAACACCATTTATTTATTTATTTATTTATTTATTTATTTATTTATTTATTTATTTATTTATTTATTTATTTATTTATTTATTTATTTATTTATTTATTTATTTATTTATTTATTTATTTAATGTGGGTTATTTTTTTTTTTTTCAATGTGGCGTGAATGTCCCAGGAACAACTATAGTGCATGCGTTGAAACTATATTGAACATCGCGGAATAGGCAATTGTGCAAGATGCATTGCAGCATAACAAAATGTGTCATCAAAAGGAACATCAGCAATCCTCGAACACCCTCTAGTCGAGAAATTTACTATAGACATGTTATAGAAATAACATGAGTGGGATTTTCTTCGGGAAAAAAACCTTGCGAATAGCGATGGGGGAGGGAAGTCGTTTCGCCGAAAGCCAGATTGCCCCTGGTCGAATCGCCCGATTGCCTGTTCGCCCGAATACCTTTTCGCTCGATTGCCTGTTCGCCCGAATACCTTTTCGCTCGATTGCCTGTTCGCCCGAATACCTGTTCCCCCGATTTCAAATATATATTAATTATTATGGGTATTATGGTAATTAATAATCATTTCATTCCATTTCATATATTGCACTTAAAGATAATTCATACAGTTTGGCCACAAACTTTACATGGTCAGAAAATTATGAAAATTTTCAGGTAGCACCAGGCATCCCTTCTGAGTATAAAAAGCGAAAAAAAATGGGGGTCACCAAACTTATTTGTTTACTAGAGGCTTCCTTATGTAACAGGGTTCATAATGGAGAAGATATGACTTTCATAATAAATTGGGACATTTTGACAAATTAAAAATATTTCTAACATTCAGAACATTATGAAATTTACAGAAAGCTTCTTTGGAATAGCCTGAAGAGGGCACTGCAAAGAAAAGAGGGGGTCACCTAGCTTTTTAATTAATTAGAAAAAAATGTAACAAGGGTTAGGTAATGAAGGGGGTAGATGCTCTATAAATTTTCATAATTTAAAGTATTTAACCTCTTCAGAAAAATCTAAAAATTGACAGGAAGCTTCTAAAGAGTTCAATAGATGTCGAACAGTAAAGAAAAAGGGAGGTCACCGGGCTTAATTATTTACTAAAGACCATTATGTAACAGAAGGTCATAATGAAACAAAATAGGAATTTCACTGTTTTGCCTAATTACAAATACTATATCCCGTGGGAAAAATCTAAAAAATTACAGGAAGTTTTCAAAATTCACCTAAAGGAAATCGTGTAGAGAAAAAGGGGAGTCACCGAGCTTCTTCATTTGCTAGAGCTTATTATGTAATAGGGGGGATAATAAAAAAAAAAATCAAAATTATATTATTTTGCCTAATTAAAAGCATCAATCCACATCAGAAAAATATGAAAATTAACAGAAAGCTTCTAAAGAGTTCCATAGATGTAAAACAGTAAAGAAAAGGGGGGGGGGTCACCGGGGTTAATTATTTACTAAAGGCCATTATGTAACACGGGGTCATTACAGAAAAAAAGGAAATCCATGGTTTTGCCTGCTAAAAACCAATTGTCACTCTCAGAATATTATGGAATATTGCAGGTGTTACCAAATTCTTCAATTTTTTTGTCAGAGGTAATCAAGCATGATTTTATTTAGTGCTCGGCAGGAGACTAATTGGCCATATGGCCTAGGTACATGATCTTGGTGATTGCATAGCGGTTCTTGCGGTAGCTGATTAGGAAAATGAGTGAATAAAAGCTAAAAAAAAGTGTCACTCATCGTGTTATAATGTTGATGAGGAATGAATCAAATAATAAAATTTTAACAGGTGAAGAGTTCTATCCTGAGACAATGTCATGACATTGCCACAAAAACACACCTTCAGCGGTGTCCTGTTACTGTGTACCCTGTACTCTCCCAGAGGAATTAAGGCTCTTCCAGGATCTGCTTGCCATACTTATTGCAACCACAGCGATGTAGATTGAAGATCTTTACCTTCTCATTTACCTCGCCTTTGTTTAAAGATATAAGGGAAAAGTCCACATGAAAGCTCGTTGGATTCGGAAAATGATTTTATTTCACAAGACAATGAAGGAAGTAAACAGGGAATTGGGACTTTACATCACATTCGGACATTAGATCAGATTCCTCTGTAGCATGCATTCCACTGTTAGGGCCATGGGGGCTCTCATCATCAGTGACCAAGGGCAAGGTGATATCAAGTTGATGAACATTATCGTGACCATGCCAGATCCTTCACATGCTTCACTGCCTTCAACTTCGGGGTCAATTTCAAGCACAATCGGAGAAGTCTGTCTCTTTCTTTCTTCTCTGCTTCTTCGCGCAAAGCTGCCCTTTTTTTTTCTTTTTTTTTTTTTTTTTTTTATCTGGTGCCGCATGGTAGTATCAACATAAGACTCAGTTGAGCTGTCAAAGTGTGAGTTTCGGTTTCGATCAAAAAACCAACCCGGTTGAAGTGTTGAGATTCGATAGAGGGCGCCACCGACCATCCGCTAGGGGCGCTAGTAGACTGTATGAATCAAAGACTCTCTATCTTAATAGAGAGTCTATGGTATGAATTATCTTTAATTAGCCCATTTTCAGCAAAAGTAAAACGTTCAAATGCGCTTTAGAGCATAGAAATTACATATATTTTTCAAGTTAAGTAATGATCGGCGCAGCTTTATAAGAGCCATGTTCTACTGATTTCGGCTGAATTGATCCTACATTTTTCAGCATGTGTGTGTGTTACTCTGTTAAAGCGAAAGTTGGCACCTTCAACAGTGATCGTAATGCGCTTGATGTTATCGTAAAACGCATGTTAGGCCCGCTGACATTGAACATGCAGAGGCGCTCGCCAGTCCGTGTGTCGCTTTCAGCGAAGGACGTGTCGCCTCTCGTCTGCTAATAATTCCACTCAATCTGGTTTAATATTAAGTATTACTCTAATCACTGTGTACCTCTGTAGAGGCTCTCGGTCAGTATTGATCGGCGCAGCTTTATAAGAGCCATGTTCTATTGATTTCGGCTGAACTGATCACTACATTTTCCAGCATGTGTGTTACACCGGGAGAGGGCTAACAATTGAGTCAAGCTCATCGCTGCTGTTTGCCATCCAGCTCACCACTCACTCACCATACTCATAAAATAATAAAGGGACCGAACCGTGTCCCCATATTCTACATTTGGAGGTTGTACCGTTCGCCTGCGTCGTGATTCGTGTGAGCTAAGTGAACCACACCAACTTTTTATAACATTGTGATTTTATTTTAATGTGTTATTTTCTTCACATAATTATTAGCAGTTTCTTGTGTCACTCTTAGTTTTGCTTTTGTCTTGTGTCACTCTTAGTTTTGCCTTTGTCTTGTGTCACTCTTAGTTTTGCCTTTGTCTTGTGTCACTCTTAGTTTTGCCTTTGTCTTGTGTCACTCTTAGTTTTGCCTTTGTCTTGTGTCACTCGGAGTGCTCCCAAATTTATCACATGTAGGCCTCTATACCTTAGTTTGAATCAATGTCTTGGTTATTCTTTGAGCAATTTACATTTTCTAGTTCTGTTCGCAGATCCGTTTTCTAGTGACTTTATTTGTTCGGGGTATTTCTTTTCCATTTGATGATATCAAGTCTAACAGCTATCACTAGTAGAGATTACATCAGCACTTAGTTTCATGCACTAGATGTTGTATGGGGGTTCTGGGTGGACTTAGGGTAACACAAATAGTATAGGTCTATCAAATAGTTCAGAACACTGAATTTTCGTGAAGTTATGTTGTTTGATGCCGCTTCAGATTAACCGGATATGCACCAGGTGACTGCAACGGTGTATGGTATAGGCCTACCATGTGAAGGAGTCGCAATCAATGCGGGTGTAGTCGCACTGAATTGCATATACAAGAGGACTTTAAACATTGATTCGTATATACGAATCAATGTGCTATCTCATTGTAATGATAGAATACATCAATTCCAAAACAGACGTAAATGGGTTAACGGAGTCTATGGAGAGCATGAATTCATCAAATATTGAAACTTCGGTTGAATGTCTAACGATGGCTGCAACATGAAGGTATTGTTTTCGTCTGGAACTCAGAAATCGAGATACAACATTGAGAGACTTCATTTCTTCTCTAGCTCCTTCCTGTATGTGTACATTCTGGAGTTGAAATTGATGACCATTGAGAATTTTTTTGTTTAATTGAAATGGAATATTTTCCATATTGTATGTTTTGAATGCTTCACTGGAAGTGAGAGCACGATGTTAATTAGTAAAACATCATCTTCAGTAAGTGATTAATTGATTTAAAGGGATGGAGAACTGAATTTTAAGTGATGTTCTGTTGACTCATAGCACCAATTGATAACATTCCGTGCCATAAACACCATGCCTGGATGCAAGCGTAAGGAAATAATGCATTCCGAATATCGGGGTTAGCATTGGGCCTATGGGAAAATGGCTTCGATTACGAAGTATAGGAGGCAAACGTCAGCTGAGGGCTTGCCGTGATTGGTCCCGTTCCCCTCGTGAAGCTATCGATTTCAGCCAATCAGAGCAGATCATCTTCGCCATAAAAGGACATGTTTGTTGTTTACGAAACGAAAGCGCATGCGTGGTGCACTCTGGCTGACCTTTTTACTATTTCAGGATGAGAAACCATGGTAGGTGTCCTAGAAAATCGCTTTTAAAATAAGAAAAATAGCGAAAAAAAAAAAAAAAAATTCGCGCCTGACTGGTGGCAAGATGATTATTCTATCTATTTCCGAAAAGAAAATAAAAAATATCCAGGGGTTTAGTCGCAGGACACGCTGATATGACGAGGCCCATTGTAAAAGATGGGGAACTTGGTGTATCATCACAGCTCCTGACGTCACGCCTAATTAGCAATAATTATATCTCCCGCGAAATCGTTAGGGATGATATTCCTTGTGTGGGCCAGGCATAGAAATCATTTTTGGTGCATCAAATAATGACTCAAAGTCCATTTTTAACCAGTTCTCCCTCCCTTTAATCATAAAGTTTTGTTTATCTATTATAAAGAGTTTAATATATGACAGTATTAAAGGGATGGGGAACTGAATTTTAAGTGATGTTCTATTGACTCATAGCACCAATTGATAGCATCCCGTGCCAAGAACACCCTGCCTGGATGCAAGCGTAAGGAAATAATGCATTCCGAATATCGGGGTTAGCATTGGGCCAATGGGAGAATGGCTTCCATTGCGAAGTATAGGAGGCAAACGTCAGCTGATGGCTTGGTTTGGCTGATGGCTGATTGGTCCCGTTCCCCTCGTGAAGCTATCGATTTCAGCCAATCAGAGCAGAGCATCTTCGCCATAAAAGGATATCTTTGTTGTTTACGAAACGAAAGCGCATGCGTGGTGCACTCTGGCTGACCTTTTTACTGTTTCAGAATGAGAAACATGGTAGGTGTCCTAGAAAATCGCTTGTTAAAATAAGAAAAATAGCGAAAAATATTTTTTTTTTGCGCCTGACTGGTGGCAAAATGATTATTCTATCTATTTCCGAAAAGAAAAGAAAAAAATATCCAGGGGTTTAGTCGCAGAACACGCTGATATGACGAGGCCCATTTAAAAGATGG
>KB312451.1:19415-34130 GCA_000328365.1 Capitella teleta | reverse complement strand
AATAAAATAAAAAATAAAAAATAAAAAATGTTGACGTCAAAAGTGAGAGAATATTCAATGAAACATCGACTAGTTAATCAAAACGTTTCAAATAAAACGTTTGCTATTTACTGAACCCGGATAGCGTCATGGTAAAAATATGGATTAATTGTGACTAAAATGCAAAGCCATACAAAGTGAGGATTTCGGGCGATATTAAGTACTGACAGCATTTCAGTACATCACTGATTGATGCATGTTGTTGTTTGCGTGTTCCATGATTCCTTTGTTAGGATTCTTGTTGTTAGATTTCAGAATGACAGAACCGTTGACATTTCATATTCAGCTGGCTTACGATCATATCATGGTATCAACATCGACTTCATCCTCATCAGGCTCTAGCCTTGTTTTGTTTTTTGTTTTGTTTTTTCCCATATATTTTATATTTTCATAATCGTTCTTCTTACCTTGGTATTACCTAGCCATGATATGTTCACCACAAACATTAAATTTTATGATCTCATCTAGCCATGATCCATCTGTTCGATAAAATCCCTTCCCCTGCCTCATAAATCACTATTTTCAATACATATATGTCATACTACATATCATTAGTAGTACAAATATAAATTTCAACTGGGTACATACATTCAGACTGTTTGGAATAAAATATGATATTTCACAATGTGTTCTTCAATGTTATATTCATTTACACACGTATTCATAAAATGCTTTCACTTAACGCCAACCTTTTACTTCAAATACTTGCTTCAGTATGCATCTCTTGGTGATCGTTTCCTTCGTCTGCCTGTCGATTGCCTCCGATGTAACCGAGGCACAAAGGAAAGCCTGTCGGGAAATGGCTATAACATACGGCCAATCTATCATTACGAAAGGCTATTTGAGCGATAACTTGTTCACGCATTGCACAAACGGCTCCACTGCTTCGGAATGACAATGCCCAGAAGGTGGACTTTGCATGGTCAGGATCCATGCACCAGTCGAATGTCAGAAGTTGACAAGACACGCTACTTATGCTAATTGTCAGCATGTAATCGACAAAGGATGCGAAGAAGGGAGCCTGGAGCCGGTATGTCGCTGCCAAATGGGTTGGCGGTGATGATATCAATTCATCACTCTCAATAAATCAGGGATCTTACCGATATCATTGTTTGTCGTCTAAGATTACTTGATACACACAACTAACCACTAGTTACCACAAGATTAACGGTTGTTTCACATAGTATATTATAGCTATATAATACCAACATAGACCTTATGGTGGAATTCATTTTAAATGGAATTGTAAGTGCGTTGAAAGAAAAAAAATCTACTAAAAAACGTTAGTACCCTAGTGTTTATGGTGGCGTGATATGACAGCATAACACTCTTGCATGAGAGAGTGGGGTTAAAGAATCTTTTAAATGAGCACTTTGAAGCCGCAAATTACTCAAAAATGATAATATATGTCCTGTGTCCGAACCAAAGCCCAAAATTTCATTGTTTTACTTGTGTTGATCTTAAACAGAAATTGAGAAAGTGAGATTGGTATCCCAAAACGAATTCATGCCCGATCTCAGAAAGAGCAATTCCCAGACCAATTAAAATTCCTAGGAAAATTGTATTGCTTCAGGTTGACGACACGGACGGAGACAATAGTCACTTGGATGACTGCATATCCAAATCAACCCTCATATGATAAACGACACACCTTTATATCTAATGTTGAATCAATATCTCAGAGAAGATTCAAAGCGAAGTCATTATACAGTTTTATTTATGAGTCATGATTGATGGTCATACAGGGCATAATGAGTATTTTCTTTTACTGTGTCAAACCTGATCCGGGTTAATCCAACTTGAACCAACGCAGGAGCCATTATCGACGTTATTTTTTTCACCCTGCACGTGCTCTCAAGTCAATCGCAGTGACAAATCGTCATACGCATGCGCGGGAGGCTGACTGCAACAGGAAACCATGTCTTATAGAACGGGAAACACAAATTGCAGCAGGAAAAAAAGACGAGAAAAGAACTGCACAATAGTTTTAGCGTAATGTGTGCTTTAAAATATTGTTTTCATCCACGTGGACATTACCTGCTAAGATGTAATTAACAAGCGAAAGGTGTTTGACATCAAATCTTAAATAGTCACGATGCACAAGCGTGCATGCTTATTAATCAGCCTAGTGTTTTCTATTTTCTCAATTGCATTTCTCATCTCAACTCATCACTATTTTGGACTAAGTGCTTCACCTCATCTCATTACACTTATAAATCCGTTTGTTTATGTTTTCATTGCAGTTTAATAAACCAGCCTCAGTCGATATCTGGCAAATATTCTATATCTGACAGCTTGGTAACACGTTTAGAGGATTCATACTATTTGTGAGTCCTAGATGTAACATACGACCTCATTTATTGGGCAATACATAAGCGAAATTCCTTGTACTCATCGCTGAAATTATATCATAAAACTGAATTTTGTTTCGACAAATCACAGTAAGCAAGGTGTCCTGATTAAGAATCCGAAATGTGAGTCATTGAAATCCCTAAATCGATCGATGCTTTGAGTTGATGAAAATTGCGAATTCTATATGATTGAAAAGTGGCATCTATCAAAGTGGTAATTGCAGATTATATTATCAGATTTGGTGGGTTTTGTTTTAAAGGGGGTTGTGTTGGAGGAGAAGGAATGATGCAGACGCATTGTTATGTAATATTCATTGAGAGTCAAGTAAATTTATCTCAAAGAAGGGTCGAACCCGGGCATGATTCCAACAGATCCGAAATTGACACTATTCGACGCATAAAAGATTGCATGATCGAGGGAAATTTGCACACTGAAGATAAGAATTGTGTAAGTATTATTTGAATCAGCACCTTAGTGTCGTAAAAAAAATGCTACACGAACATATAATTATTTAACCGCAGTGATGTGCTAAATGTTCATTACATTCGACAAAGTGTCAAATACTGAATACAGATTACGGACTTGATAACTACATCGCCGGATGCACTGTTTGGTGTGCGAAAGAATATAAAGAAGCCAAATGAGCAGCATGAAATATATTTATTTCATTGGTGACTGATATATTGAAATGTGTCACCCAAAATTAAAGTGTATAGAACCACAACGGCAAATGGCCTGACTGCTACCTTGCCAGCATGCTTTGTCGATCATGTCTTTGCAGTCGTAATAACCAAGATGAGTATCTGGCGGTAGCTCAGGCCGAAGGAAGTTAGACCATTGGATACAAACGACTGGAGCCCACTTTCTCACAAAGCAAAGTCCGTGTTCTGGGCATTGGCATTCTCGATCAGCAGAGCCGATGGTGCAATTAAACAGATCGTTGTTCAAGTGGTCATAGTAAGCGAGACCTCTACCATAAACTCCAGTCATGTCGATGCAATTTTTCATCTCATGATTCGTGAGCTCAGGGTCGCCGAAGGCAACCGACAGGCAGGCAAGGGCGTAAAACGCTGCAAAATGCATGTTGAAATTGTCTGAAATGCAATATATAATAAGTATACAAAAACTGCTGCTTGATAATCAAAATATATTTAGTTTGCGTAGTGTCTCTAAAATGTATAGATAAAAAGTGTCCCGACGCTACAAAAAAAAAACATATTAAACAAATGTAATAAAATAAATAAATTTCGATTCTGACACATTTAAAAGATGCAGTTAAACTCAGCAAAGCAGTCTCGATAGTTATCGTACCTTAAAATATTTTGGAAGATGCCAGAGTTATAATATGCCCAGTTATATAAATATATACTAATATCTACCATATGCATCTAACCATATTAATGTATCACAATTATACTGACTCTAGAATCTAAATAATGTGTTTATATCATTATGTTTCAATCAAATATTAAAATATTAAAGGATTGTTGCAACTCACTTTAGAATCCTGGCGTAGAGCAAAGATGGCGATCTTGAAATATCCCTTGTCCTTTGTTGAGGTTAGCATCCAATTATTTAAAGTCCAATCACTTGATTGCCATTATAAAGCCAATTTAATCAACTGCAGTCAGGAAATTACATTGCGTTATAAAAATTTCACTTTCTGCCATTTGACAAATGTTTACTTGTTTCTCTCGTCAAATTCAGATTTTTAGATTATGTTTTCCTTCTTTTCAATAAAGAAGACACAAATCATAATTAAAGTTATAATTGGTATGGTTTTTATTGGTAAAAAAATTCCATGTGAACAGCTGTTCGAAAAGTTCTCGGCTTAACATAGAACGCGTTATCACAGAATGTTGAAATTTGACTTGAATATTGGTTAACTTTCCAGATAACATTTGCAAGCATTGAATTTCCAAGAAAGTCACGTAATCACCTCTGGCACCAATTTGAGTGAGGCAGGGCTCAGCATTTCGTTAAAATGCAGTAAACTGCTGATTGTGCTAATTCAAAATCGATTTTAAACAATTATTCATCGACGGATTTCTCTGATACTTTCATCATAGACACATCGAAGCAATAAAATAATAAATGAAATAATAAATGAAATAATAAATGAAATGATAAATAAAATAATAAATGAAATAATAAATGAAATAATAAATGTGTTCATAACATTACGATGGATTTTTTATAAAATAGTCAAATGAAGCCCAGAAGAGAGCACAAGTACTGGCATTAAATTATATTCCTTCTTGTGATTAAACATTGATAAAAACATGAAAACATTATCTGAATTATAAAATTATTTGACAAACACATCTATGTGTTCATTTGCATGTTTACGTCGAGTTTTATTGAAATCAATGCATCAGAAGTAGGCATAACGGTCCCTTAAACACGTTTCCGCAATCTTTATATGGTAGCTTCACGTTTCGGCAAAACTTTACGAAACACGGTGATTCGGGTTCAATATTTTATTTCCCCGAAAGTGTATCAGTTATTCCTTTAGCGAGATATCGGAGTATCACGTTAGGAATCTAAATATCATAAATTTATTCAAATAAAGGGATATAACCATTCAGAGTTGTGCATAAATATATGGGTACAGTCAGCATTTTGTTACTCTCAAATATCCATTTAGACACACATTAGACACACAAATCTTAAAGTAGCAGCAGATGCCTCAAGTATATGTCTCTTCCACACAACACAAATATTAAACATGCGTGGTGGACTCATTCATTTAAATGGCTGCCTGGCTTTTTGATCGAAGGATGAAAAATTAGCGGGTATTTTTGATGCACCTCCGTAGCGCAATTTCCGTATTACCTATTTTTTTGTCTATAGATTTCCATTAAATACACATTAAGGCAAAGTCAATTCACAAGAAGGGAACTCGATTAAAATTAGCGATCAAATGTTGCGAAAAGGGGTTATGAAAGACCCACAAATCAATATGTTGGCACCCGAAATGAGGCTTCGGCAGTGATATCGGTAGTAGTGCACCCACTCAAAACCCGGTTATGCCAAGGAAAGAAAAAAGCTCCATGTGATCTTGTGTGATCTTGTGAATAATGCCATTTTAAGACTGAAATTATATTTATAACTACAAGTATAGATTATTGCCATAACGAGCTATTGGAAACATTCATGATTTTTAATGAAAATTTAATTGCGCCATTAACTGGGGTGCAATATAATTGTCATTATATAAAAACTCTTATGGATTTCGCTGTACGTGGTTCCCAGAGACCAACCCCAAAATTCCTTTATGTGTATATCCACTGGGCAGAAGAATACCGGGCCATTCAGATGAAAAGAAAACCAATAGTCCTTCACAAAGCAATGGACCTACTGGTTAAAGAAGAATACATTTTTGGTCCAAAGCAATGGACCATCCCCAAAAAGAGACAGAGTTGATCTCATGAATGCGTAAAGATTTATGATACACCTTTGTCGGGTGCAACTGGTAGACCGTTAGTGTGAGGGCTGATTGATTTGTGATTTATATCATACGTGAGCGAAAGAGACATTGTACTTCAAGGAAGAAATGCCCGGTCAATATCCATAGACCATCTGTACATATAAACTCACTTAATCCCTAGGTTGAGTTGATATGCAGTGATTTCAACGTTAGTGTCATTCCAGTTTGATTTGGTGTTATTATGGGTTCACTGTCATCAAAATAAAATGATACTCACTGTTGAGAATGCATCTGCAATGCTCATCTCACATACCATGGTGAAAGGGATGCTCGGCAATTGCTTCTCATATTGATTAAGGGTCTCCATGGTTACAGGTTTGTCTTTTGAAAATAGCAAACAAGAATGTTCGTTGCTTTTCCTTGATTGTCTTCAATTGGAGACTATGCAACCATTTGACATCTTTTTCGTCAATTGATGAGTTTATTGCATATTTCATAACCAAGAATTGACATTTTTACGAACACTTTAAACCTTCTTTTTAATTAAACCATCACAAAAATGAGTGAGTGATTGGGGTTTTATGGCTCCACCCAAACCAATCGGAGGATACGGGCACCAGAACAGAAGGCCTGGGGCCGGGGTTTCCCCACTACTCTTATCGATAAATCCCAAGGGTTCTTTATTCTGCATACCACCATAGACAGTAGTACACAGCACCCGGCCTTGTTACGCAGTTGGGCAGCACTGCAGAGTCACTGAAGAATGACAATTGTAATTTACAATCATAACGCCCGTGGCCTGATCGGGTCTCGAACCCAGGACCTCGACCTCCACGGTCGGCATAGGATTGCAGTCAGCCGGTTTAACCCACTGAGCTATTCGGTGCCCCACCATCACAGGAAACGCTGATACGAGTCGCACAACGTAATTATAAGTGCAGAACATAACCAAACTTTCTGGAAGTTCCGATGCTGCTTTACCCTCCAAAAGTGCGCAATGAAGTCATTTTTAAATATGTGTGACGTCAGCGTATCTTTAAATATAGCATCTCCAGGTGAAGTGATGAATGAGCTGCCTCAAAGTAAATCAAAAGTTACTGATCCGTGAAAATGTAAACATAACGTACGCTAAACGTTGTTGCTCAATAATGACTTGGAGCGGATTTCAAATCTTACAGAGCTTTGTGACGCACAACATGTCACGACTCGTTTTGACGGAATCGTATAAAATTGAGGGCTGTCCCAATCGGACAATCAGAGAAAATCTCAAGACTCGAGAAATAACATTCATTGCTAAGAACTGAACGGCAAGATAACAAGTAAGTACTACATATTGCACATATGGGAAGTACATGCTGCCTTCATATGCACTGCAATTGCTTTTTCTTCGGTTTGAATATTTCTACTGTCCTTGTTATACTTTATTACTATGATTGCTTGTTTCTCTTTAATAATGGCTCAAATATATTTCAAATCCATTACTTGGTGTCACATATCAAAACAGCATAAAGCAGAAATGCTGCACGAAAACAGAATATTATTTATAATCAAGCTTTCTTTTCTTCAGATCATGAATCGCTTGTTGATTGCCCTGTGTGTGTTTAGTCTGGTGGCTGTGGCGTTTGCCAAACCAGGTGGAGGTCGTGGAGACCCACAAAAAGGGAAGGCAGGCCCAGCAGGACAGAAAGGAGGAAAGGGAGGAAGAGAAGGAGGAAGAGGAGCAGACTTGGTGTGTGAGGTGACCAGTGATACGTTCAGCATGACCAGAGTGTGTGTCGAGGGCGAATGCTCTCTCGGCCCTCGCCTCTCTGTTGACCGCGACGGCAACCAAGTCAGCACCAAGTTCTGCGACGCCGTCAACGAAAATGGAACTTCGCTTGTGGTGAGTGTGTCTGCTTGTGTGTCAGCATCGCCATGCTAATCTCTATGCTTCACAGGCCAAAGCAGCTTGTTTGATCACCGATATGGAAGGCAACGTGCTCTTTGTGAGAACTCTCCCTGACTGCGACAAGCCGGACGATGTTGATCGCCCAGTGGTCGAGTGCAACGTCGAGATGGAAATCCTCTTCGAGAACGAAGTTGCCAAAGCGTTCTTCCCCAATGGCACCAAAGGAGGTCACGGAGGTCATGAGGGCAGAGATGGTGGACGCCGCTCGGATGACGTCGACGTGACAGTTGTGGAGGGCGATGACGAAGCGGCGCCAGAAGCAGTCGTTGCTGGACAGAAGGGAGGCAGGAAGCCAGAACAGGGCTCTCCTAAGGGAGGACGAGGAGGAAGGAGAAACTGATCATGGCAACTGTGGAAAAACAATTTTCTGTGGTATGCGTGCTTAATCAATTGAGCTCGTTATAGCAATAAATTATTATTTATATATTATTTATATCCACCTTTGATTGTGTTTCTTTCGTCATTGGTGTAAATATTGGCGTACGTTGACGCTTGCAAGCAATTATAATAAAATAATCATGTAACCAATTCAAAATGCAACAAGGCAATTGTACTACTGAAAACGTATCTATTGACCAATTAAGGGTCTAATAATAACTTACTCGGTGCGATATTATCTCATACAGTCTTTGCTTTCATCAACTGATATGAATACTCTGAGAACCTATATTGTAACACAGGAGAATGTTGTAAACAAGATTCTAGTTGGTCGTAGAATGCTGTATTAAACACATGATGGTGATAGAGTCTCACTTCTCAACCCAACTTTATGAAGCAAGCCAAAACAGGTCAACAGAGAAACAGAGGGGAAAAAAATGACAACAAAGGACTTTTTCCGATAAAACGTTTTCTTTGGTAATAATTTGGCTTGAATGCTGTGCTGAACACTAGTACAACATCTCTTGCCTCCACACAATGCCTATTGAATAGGTTTGTTGCCATGCGCGTTATGGCCTATGATCTGTCACCGACGCGTCGAAGCAACCTGACCATCGATGCATCGACGGTCAGGTTCCACGTGCTGTTAATCAAGCATGACCACATTGACATGCAGTGCCCTCTCATGCGAGGGAACATGAGTTCTCGGTCACTTGTAAGTCCTCAACTGCAACCACTTACAAACGCAATGAATGATCACATGCATCGAGTTTGGTGCATCGAATTTAAAACTATTAACAGTTGGGCGGGGCTAAATATGCATGTATGTGAGCATTCATTGCGTCTAAAAGTGGGTGCAGTTGAGGCCTTGATGAGCTGAACAGTGAACACTCGTGGTTATGACGGATCGCTTCAATATTGCCAGGAAACGTAGGATAGCCGTACTGGGAGCTCTCAATAAGTTTCAGAAGGTTTTTAGCAAAACATAAAAATGTGTGGGTCTTTTTTATCATTTATCATCAGAGAACATATAACTATTTATTCTGTGATGAAAAATGATCCAAATTCCTAAACTAACGATTTTGAGGTAACGTTTGAAAAAGCAGTTTCTTTGAGGAAAATTCTTGAATGAGAAATTCTGCACATTAATTATATTTTTCATCACATCATCACAGTGGCTGTATTCTTGTCAGTTCAACAATTAGAAATCAAAGCATCATTGCACACAAATGTTGTCTGTGTTTGAGCTGGATGATGAAGAGAAAGTTAATTAAATGCTGATGCCAAGCTACTTCCGAAATTATTTTAGGAACGTCATGTGCTTCATTCATTTCTAGATCTTGACTGGATTGTTTTAATGCTTGAGATTATATCGATGTATAATACCGTACCTTGTATTTTCTAATCGTGTTTTTTGTTGTTGATTCCAGGTGGATGCTTATTGGAATTGAAGATAAAAATATCTTGTAAATACTCATGTGACTTGAAATACATTAATTCACTGCATCGTATTTGCTGATCGTTGAGATGCATCCTATTTCTACATAATCTTGGTAATACTCAGCTCACACTTGTTTTTAATGTATCATTTAATTCATCTTCTCATTCTTCCTATTTTGCTAACACATATTTCATATCCTATCAATGCTCTGATATGTTTCACCTAAATGTATGACTGTGTTTTGATGTGTTTTTTTATGTTTATCAAGGCAACATTTGTTTTGATAAGAACTACAAAGTTGTCTGAAAAGTGTTCTTTGCTGTGGTGAATATAAACAAATAAATATATTTATTCTGTTATTTTGTAGTTCTCGTCTTTCAATATTTGAGATCAGAATTTCATACATTATTTAATCAAATGTTAATTACCATATTGGTTTTGTATTCATTTGGCTTCTGAGTAGTGAAACTTGTATGACAAAAGCACAAGCGAAAGTAATTATAATATTATTCTGATGTTATAAACCTGGAGAGATAGTGTACGCAATGCTTGGAATAATTATAATATCATAATGCAAGGTACCCTAGTCATCATCATCATGCGAAATACCTGCACATATGTAATAGATGTAGGTCGCCGAGGATGTAAACTTTTGGAAAGTTTGTAAAAGAATACATTGGCATGTGCATTATAAGAATATATCAGGTTCTGCAAATTCGATTTTGTTATAATTATAGTAATAGCCGCATGTTAATACAGGTAGACAGATTTAATTTTAACTTCAGTTTCCTGCTCTATGTTTTTCTCGAGTGTTGCTAAAAACCTTCCGAAACTTATCGTTACCTAATAAGTTTCGGAAGGTTTTTAGCAACACTCCAGAATAACGTACGAATAGTCTTATGATCCGTGGGACTTGTTACTCGGTTAAGGGGAGTAAATACCTCATGCACCTTCCTCGTGTGTCTTCTTAGACTTGAAAACCAGGCATATGAGTCAACTTCCCGTTACTCAAAAAGGCAAAAACTCAAGAGGCATTTGGGAATCTTGATTGGGCGAAAAAAAAAATTACACCATACACAGACAAACACTAATTTTCCTAGAAGCATAGTTAACCTGGCAAAGAAATTTCTCTAATATTTATTATGTTTGAGTTGAAATGGAGTTATGAGTAGTATTTTGTGCCCACGCATTTCAAAAGACATGAATATCTTGATCAATTGAGCATTCACATAGCGAGGTGTTTTATTTGAACAACTCAGAAAGTGACTCGAACATAAGCTAATTTCGGAGCGAGTCCTACTCAAGAAATTCAACTCTATAGCTATAAAATAAACCTGATTTGAAATCCATATTCACTTTAGAAACATCACTGGATAAACCAATCAACCATGTTCTTGTATAAGAAATTCCGATCACTTTTCGTTTCTGAAAATGAGACAACTGCGACTGAAATGAAGGCGGGTCACCCAGTGCACACGATTCCTGATGAGTACAGCATCGGAGGATTCATCATGGGGAAAATGATGGGACCCCAGGAGACTGTGGAGTTGCTCCAGAAGGGAGAGGGACCCCACTACGACGTCCTGGTATCCACGTATCCCAGATCAGGTGCGTTATGAACTTACGGCTCTCAATTACCTCGTCAATTTCACGAAAATTGTTACTCTCCATTGTGAAATTTATTCAAGATTTATTCAAGTAAACAAAGTACCTCCTGAGTGATCAGCCGAATCAAACATTTAATTTACTCTAAACTAATTGTACATTTCCAGAGTGCATTAAACTTTATGTATATAACACGAGCCTTTGAGCTATCTGGTTCATCTCTATAATATTGAACAAATTAATTACATAATTATATTCTGATTTCTGAGAGGAAGAATAACTCTGGACGACGAACCGTATCGTCATCAGCAAAACGGGCTCTCTTATTACGATAGATTATTAAAGCAATATTTTCTCTTATGTTTACAGGAACTGCCATGATTGTGGAAATCGCGTGGCTGTTGATGAACGACCTTAATGTGGAGAAGGCCAAGGCAGTCTCTCAAGTTGATCGCAATCTCTTCCTTGATCTGTGTTCTCCAGATTTTAAGTCTGTCTTTGGAAGGCCCCTCCATTCAGACAACTTTTCTCTAGCAAGGAGTCATCTTCCTTACCACATGTTGGAGGAACACGCCAAGAGGGAAACTAAGATCATTGTCGGTTACCGCAATCCCAAAGATAGTTTGGTCAGCCTCTACCATTTCTACAGAATGAACAGACATCTTGGTAACTTCGCTGGAACCTTTGATGAATTCTTTGAACTCTTCAAAGACAAGCATTTGATATACGGAGACATCATCGACCACAATCTGGGCTGGTGGAACATCAGAGACAGACCAAACACCATGTATGTCAACTACGAGGACCTCGCTGAAGAACCAGCAAGAGAAGTGCGCAGGATGGCGGAGTTTCTCAGCAAGGAGGTTTCTGATGAGGATGTCTCTAAAATCGTCAACTGGGTCAGTTTTGGTAACATGAAGGATTGCAAAAGTACCAACTATGAGGAATGTACTCACACGGACCACAATATTTCACCGTACATGCGCAAGGGCACAGTGGGTGACTGGAAGAACTACCTCAACGATGATCAAAGCAAGTACATCGACGAGCAGTACGAGGAGAATTGCGGGCCAGCTGGCTTAAAATACCGTTTTGAGCTGTGAATCATGTTATCATCTTACCGTCCCGGGGCTTTAATTACTGATTAGGATGTTTATCATTTTCTGATGGTTTCGGAGTCGCAATGTACCCATATCTCAATCAAATTATTTGCTGTTTTATACGAAATACAGATTGAGGCTTCTAGTGTTTTTGTTAGATTTGTCTTTTTCTATTTGTGACTTTAATTGGTAATTATTGCAAAATTGAATTAATTACATGTTCTTACACTAGTCCATGCATAATGCTATTGGCATATTTTGATGAGGATAAGTTATAGGCTTCTGTGAGTCAATGTTTGCTAATGCGGCTCGATTAAACTTAAATTTAGTATAACAGACGCCGCCCTATAACTGTTCATTAAAGTTGTACAGCGGCAATGGCTGCTACAGAGTACTGCTTGTACTATGCAAATGCGTCCGGAGCCACGAGTAGGTTACCAACATGGACTTTATTGGGTAAAGTAAGTTGTTCCTGTTTCATGACATTCATCACAGGAGAACGTGATATTCCGTTGGAGGCTTGTTTGATGCGCTAATAAGCTTAAATGCTATCTCCCAGGTAACCAATGTAACTTTATGACTCATTACTCATTGAACGCAACACCTTCTCAACCTGCTGTTTGCTTTAATCCAAACATCCTACACAAATTACAAAGAAAGTCATACTATCATGATTGATAGTCACTGAGTGGATTATACAAAAGGAACAAAGATGGACATCAATTGAGAAATACCGACAATGTAAGTTTTTTTTTCCATGTGCCATGAAAATCCATTTTTATTAGAAACTGCTTATATTGGCATGATCGTAAGACAGAAGCGACTTGCATTGCCATGATATTAAGTTCAGAGCGGCTTACATTGACATGATCTTAAATCAGAAACGGCTTACATTGGCACGACATTAAGAATTTATCCTCAATCATCCTACAATATCATCTGCGTTTGTAATATTGTGCAAAACAAAGTTACGTGCATGATATCAGACAAATTGGTACATCGATCCGTGTAAGACAGCTAATCATGGAGGAGTCATCATTTAGCATTAATATATTATTATTAGTAGAAATAAGATTATTTATTATCCAATGTAGCATGTAGGTGTGCGAAAGAACAGTTTTACCTTACGTTTGAACTCACGTTGTGCACGAAAAATTCAAATGTTTCGTACGTGACCTGCACAAATGAGGAAATAAATATTAATAATTATTAAGCTTGGGGCCACCAGAGGGCCTTCAGATTGTCAATATTGGCCATCAAAGCCTTCAGAAAAGTGTATGATAACTGGCAATAAAGACAATTCAAAAACTTTTGATGCGGCTCAGTCTGTTCAGCCAACACCAATTATGGCCCTGTTGTTACAATGTGCCCACCGTATTGTCTAGTGTGTGTGGTGTCTTCTGAATTTCCCAGAAACAATTAATTATAGGTATGATATTATGTCATTGGAAGCAAATTATGTTATTTTTCAGCTCATTTTGTTATCGCAATTTGGGATAATAATTACTGAATGATTGCTGTCCATGGAGTATAAGTGTTGAGTTCCAAACAAAGAGAGCATCGAAGTGCGCCATGCTGTTTGCCATCATCTGCACCGCCTTCTGTGCTCTGCATGTTAACACCATTCAGGTCAGTGTGTCCATCCAGAGGTCAACATGTAATTCCATAAGATGAAACCGAGGCTCAAATTTTGGTAACATTATGTGGATAACTGACGTGATTTCAAAAGCAAATTACAATAACTTACAAATATAAAGTTTAGCACTATGTATGAGTGAGGCCATCATTGTGAATACGAGCTCCTTGAGAAAGGAAAAATTGTAAAATTGGCGCCAATCGTTAGAACGGTCCATCACTGGAGCCAAAAACCGAACCTCAACATTTCTTGCCCAGATACGGTGGGTTTACGCGTATTCAACATCATTTCATTTCGCCCACTCATGCCCTATGCATGCATAATGACGTTATTATTTGTGATGATTTTCAAGCCAATGAGACTCCAATGATACGTCTCAAAGATGTGCATACCACGCCGTTGGCTCAGATTGAGTTTCTTCTTCAAAGTCCAATGACTGCTGCCGTTTATTTGGGTTATTCTGAACTTCACTCTCTTATAATCGCTCCAAGTCAGCATCTTTCGATATTTCATTTGTAATTAAGTTCAACTTATTTTTTAATACATTATACTCCTCTCTGAAGTTCCTTCTATTTCACTCAACTGGTCAGGATTCTCTCCGTAATTTTTCATCTTTATTTTACAGATGAAGGTCATGCTGAATACACGCAGGTTGTCTCTCGATTCGCAATAGAACATTTCCGTGTCATATTATCCGACCCGTCTGGAAATCGAGGATTCATCTTCTTCTGGTTAAGACTATCCAAAGATGAACCTACTCATTTCGGGACCTTGTCCTTATTCAGG
>KB312450.1:487492-497661 GCA_000328365.1 Capitella teleta | reverse complement strand
TCTGACCATTTGCACAAATGACAGCTTTGGTGGATGAGCGGGGGACGATGGCTCAATTGATGTTAATACTTGCTTGCTGTCTCTTCTTCCAGTTGGCTGAGCTGAAGGATGGACGTCAAACTCCACTCCTGCATCCTGTGATCAATCATGAAATGTTTCACATTACAATTTTAGCATTTGTTATTTATAAAATTAGGGTAATTAGTTTTCAGGTTATTGAGTAATAATAGTAATATTTATAAATAAACTGATTGTAATTCTTCAGTTCAGTTCATAATCATTCATGGAATATTATAGTGTCTATGCTTCAGCACCCCACACCCCTCCCTCCTCCATAGATAATTAAGAAAGCAAATGAATAAATCACAAAAAAAAGAGTGTATAATTATAAATAGAAATAACATGAAATAAATTCGCCCACCTTCCAGATGCTTTCTCTCGCGCGTCGAATAAGAGCCACTTCACAAGAATCGGTGATTCCCAGAGGAATAGATGATTTCCAAAAGGACTAAGTCAGAAAATAAAAGAAGTGTAGAAGAACCAAGTCAGAGTCGCCGATGTGAGCACAAACAGAAATTTTGAATCAGCGGAAAACGGAAGTTGATATGCAGATAATTTGAATAATGAATATTCATTATGTGACGTCACTACTTTGTGTGTGAAACCTGTTGATTTCTACAGGACATCAATTCATCGCCAATTCCGTTCGCTGCGCATTTCGTTCGTCCGTTGATGTAAGGCTGACTTAAAGTTCTTTCAAATGCCTCCAAAGGCTTAGCATTATGATTTGATCTTGAAGTTTCAAAAGCAGGGAAGAGTGTTAATTGGAAGTGCATCTGGTTGAGTTATATTCAAAGGAATTTCCAATCCAGAAGAAAAGTACAAGTTTAAAGCTCAAATTTTGATACGTTTTGTATGTTTGGAGGGTGTTTAATATGAATTTTTTCCCTTATCCGGAGGTTATGTTTACATTTAGAAATGGCATGTTTTTATCAGACATAGGAGATAATCTAATATAAATTAATATGATTATAATAATTTTGTTGGTTCATTTCAAGCGTGTAGATGACACAGCATGCTGAATACGGTTAGACAAGAGAGAATCTTTATTTAGCAAAGTGTTTGAACTTTGGACTTCTATTCGCGAGCAGAGGCATGTCATCCCAGTAAGGGCTTACCACAACTGAGCCCCAAGACAGTGGGTTGTGAGTTGTCACATCAGCTCATGACAGCAAAAAGATCAAGGCGAGAGGGCAAAGGGTCACATGATCAAACAACAGTCACTGACCTATAATTACAAAGTACATGTACTCAACTGAGTAATGCAAAGTTTGTATGTCACTGTGAGACAATTGTTGAGGCACATTATCGTCATGTGGTAACTTGTGGTGTGTATAATATATCAAAAGTCCTGCACTCTCCACTTGGCAGACGATAATAATGATATATCGTCTCACCCAGATAAGTGCTTGGTGCCTTCTTAATCAAGATTTTATGGAAGCCAGGTCAAGGAAAGGTGCTCTAGAAACATTTCTATAATCACTGTGACAATCATAGAATACTTTTATATTATTTTATTTCTGTTTTTGCCTCGAATGAAATATATGTAAGATTTCTTCCGGCTGATTGCTATCCCATAACTCACTCAGCAGTCAGCTGATCAGTTTGGTCTATATCCACGCGTAGGAACCAAAATAATATAGCATGTTTCCTCTATATGTATTACTACCTTTATTCCTGGGACAAAAAATTGACACGTGTAAAAAAGAAAAGAAATGAACTCAGCATCCAATCAGCAGAAATGGTCATCTCATCACGCCGACTCGCACGGTCCGAAGCATCAGTTTGATCTTTGATGAACAACTTGACATGGAAGCCAAGTTAAGATTCATTGACCACGGCATGCGCATTAATTATTAACAGTGATGGGTGTTAAGGTCACATGGCTTTAATGAAAACTTACATGATGTTTAAGTCTAGTATGGCTCTATAAACTATGGCAATGTATTATACTTTTGGGACAGAGAATACACGAACATACATCCATCGCTGATGGCTGACAAATACCAAATGACCCCTACTATTGCAAACAGTCCATTCACACCAAAGATACAAAGTTCACACCGATAAACTGATATCATCAACAGAAGGCCTTCCAAATATACAATGTACATATGTAGATCCATACTTTAGATGCTAAACTGAAGACTTCCACTCATCCACAAACCCATCATATAAATACACACATTTCCAATCCAACTAGCAGACACAGAGTAGACAAAGTCCAGTCAGCCACAGTCACCCAGTCACCAACTACCATCTACAGACCGCACAAACCAACCCCGGGATTTGCCTGTGCTCACTCATTATTGAAATTAACTCTGAAGGTAACATTTAAGTCGTTATCAAGTAATCAGACCTCGTTATTATTATTCCGGATCATTTTTGGATTAGACATATGTATTGGACATCAATGTAGAGGTGGAGTCGCTACAACGGACGCAAAGTAGGCCGAATGTGCCAAATAACCTGCCTGTAAGTGCCGCAGCTAGCATTCTTCGAATTCCCCGTAATTACATGCTTATTGTTTCAAAGCCTGCTCAGTCGATCACGATTTCGGACACACGCTCCGCAATTCAAGATGTCACGTTCGTGTCCTCTCTCTCAACTGTGGAATTAAACTTGATCATAGACACTGTCGGAGGGGCACCGAATAGCAGAGTGGGTTAAACCGCTGTCTGCAATCCTATGCCAACCGTGAGGGTCGAGGTCCCGGGTTCGAGACTCGATCAGGCCACGGGCGTTATGATTTTGAATTATAATTGTATTCCGTTATAATTGTAATTCTTCGGTGACTCTGCAGTGCTGCCCAACTGCGGAACAAGGCCGGGGCTGTGTACTACTGGTGATATGCAGGATAAAGAACCCTTGGGATTTATCGATAACAGTAGGGGGAAACCCCGGTCCCGGGCCTTATGTTTTGGCGCCCGTATCACCCGAATGGATTGGGTGGAGCCGTAAAACCCCATCATGCATCATGCATGTAGACACTGTCGGCGTCAGCACAGAATAGTTCTATGAATAGTTCTATTCTACACGGCTACGCGCTTACACAGGAACCAAATCCTATCGCTGATTACCAACTGCTTTCCGTGTTCATTTCAACATAAATAATACTTGTTCATTCCATTTCGCACAATTAATTATATAGTTTTTAAATGTATTCATGGCCTCGCACTTTTTTGCCTGAACTAGTTTGAAGAACCGAAGTTCTGGAACTGTTTACTATGTCCTCCAGTCTGAGACTTCGGTGCCTGAATCTTGTGTAAACCCAAAAGCGATTTAAAGACTTTCAAATGCTTTCACAGAGAAAACATTTGAAATTGGTGAGCAGTTTATCTGTGAAATAATTTCATGATACAGGCATGAATCTCTTACTGATTTTAAATCAAAAATGTAAAAACCTACCTTTCCGAAAAACTTACAACCATGGTCCAATCATTACGTTTTTACATAGTTCCACGACAACAGTATTTTACAATGCAACATCAGGTGGTTCAACTTCCCTGTATTTCACTGGTTCTCTCAGCGCGTATGGGCGTGGCATTATTCATAAAAAGAAACTTTGAAATCGGAAATTAAGCACCCAACAAGAGGCATCGAACACAAATTCGACAAATTGTAAGAGCATAAAACAAGATCTCTGCGTTGATTATGAGAGAAAATTGGTTTATTCTCCCAAAAAAGTCCTGCATTGCATTGCAACCGTGTTGTTTTCAGATGACAATTTTAATGACAAATACTAATATAACGATTATTACATTTCTAAAATAAAGCAAATTGCTGAGATTCACGTTTTGAACACTTAAATTCTTGAGCGTATTGAGAAATATATCATGACAGGGTGGAGTTATATAACAATACTACGCTCTAATCCTCGGCTGTAGCATCGTGACGGCAGACGGCGAGAAGGCAGCGTAAATAGGCGAGACGTTGCTCCTCAATGCACAGTTGTCGGGGCGCAAGCGGAGTAACACTGGTCTGCTGTGGTGTGAGGATGTGACATGGAATACCCAGGAAGTGCAAGCTTCAACGTCTCATTGTTCGATGCGTATCACTCGGCCTTATCAGAACGCGACGATATTATTCTTGCTGGCTACCTTATTTTTGCAGGTATGAATGTGAATACTGAAACTATCTCCCTCCTTCTCTCTTTCTTGGCAGACTTAGTAAGTTACTTATAAATTCACAAGAAAATATCACCGTTGTAATTGACTCGCTTGATGCGTTTTTGCAAGCAATTTCACTGATCATGGAGTTATACGATGAACAAGTTTTTGTAATGGTTTACTCTCAAAATTAATGCTTGTTGCACCACGCAGTGGTGAATGCTGCATGGTGCCAAACAATGTCTGAAATAAGTACCTCGGGTAGTTGCACTTTCAATGGTTCCCGGTCTCGAATTACTGTAGGAGTACTAATATTGGCGAGGGATTTAATTTGGCGAATTTGACGAATTAAGAATATTCGCCAAATTTAATATCGCCATTATGCAGAAGTAAAAAGATGATAGAAGTAAATAATAAAATAGAAGTAAAATAGAAGTAAAAATAATAAAATGTTTCTTTAGCAGTATATCGAGATTCACCAAAATTAATATTGCCAATTTAACCAAAATATTGAAATGGCCAAATATTATATTCGCCAATAATTATAAGTATGTGTACAGTAGTATGAAGTAGACACCGTGGCTGGAGGCCACCTGTAGTTATTTTGAGACTAGGATCACACTTTTTGTTTTTGAGCAGGCGCATTTTTCTTTTTGTCTGTGGCCTCACTATTTACTAAATAATTAAATGTGGTTGTATAAACGATTAAAATAAATTCTGACAGAGGGGTTTGGTGCCATAAACCTGCACTTAAAGTTAATTCATGCTGTGTCATATTTATATGTAGATTGGAAATCATTCAATAACAATTGCATGCATAGAAGGTGAAATTTGCCACCGAGATAAATTCTCCAAACAGGGTTTTTCTGTTGCTACGCAACGAAAAACGTTGGCACTATGCTATCCTTAGTTACACCCTTCACCGTCTTACAAGTATTTAGTTCCTGAAGAGCAATTGATGTCATTCTTCAACAATCTTTCACGGACATGGGCCCGAATGTTGGGCGTTTATGTTTATCATGGGTGATATCTGAAAGCGATATATAAACAAAGTTGATAGCCATGCATGGTCATTGATTACAAATCGAGCATAACCTTACTTGCTTTTGAAAGAATAATGATCTGTTGGCGGCGGTCAAATATGGCGCCTGGTGGCACAATTTCGCTATAGAATACGGCATAATCAACAAAAGGACATCTAGGAAAACTACAATGCACTCAATTTAATCAGAATGTAACACGGTGGTTTGTTCGATCACTTAATCGTTTTGTGTGTATACAGAGCAAATGAGAGCAGTCAGACCTTGGTATCCGATTAGAGCGTTGATGGTAAGGTCGAGAGAAGATACGCGGAACAGTTATTATTTTGTACATGTAAATATCAAAATAGTACTCGCACCCTTCGTATTATCAAATAACGTAATTCGAATGTGAAGCACTGACATCTACGATTTGCACCAGCGTCCGGTTACGGAAATTAACACTTGTCGCACTGTTATTAGCGTTGGTCCAGAGATACTATAGAGTATCTCTGGTTGGCTCATTCAGCTCACTGGTCGTAAGGTTATGTCGTACACATTCCAGGAAGATGGGAGTAAGATGGTAAGGGAAGATGGTAAGATGAACCGGTGTATCATGAAATGTCAGGTAGGAAGAATATTGGATTTTCTTTTGTTCATCAGATCAGCGATTGTGACGATTGTCTCTGTCGGTATCATCTGAATTGGTTTAAATGGCCTGAACAACACACGTCCCTCGGCAAATCTAAAGACAGAATTAAACCCAGTCTCAGTCTGCTATCTCATCGTTGGGCTAATGCTCTGGAGCTTAATGCGACTCTCGCCCTTGCGGTGTTCATGTCAATACTCTCTTGCTCCAAAATACCATTGGCCTTCTCATTGTAGCACGATTCTACAATTTGTAGCTGGTTACATAACGGACAACTCGACAACAACAAAGACTGAGTTTAGTGAGTTATATATACGATTCTATTATGTCCAAACGTACGTGTAAAACTGGTACGGAAATATAGATAGGTATGTTGACTAATAATACCGATGGATTTATCATCAATAAAACCTTTAACATAGTTTTATTAACTTGGTTGGTATCTACTTCTTCTTTTTCTCAGAAACATGCATAGCGATTTGAGCTGGCAGCTCTGAGGGAATATCGTCAGTGTAGCAGGGAAATGGTTTCCCTGGCAAAACTGTCGTTTGCAAATGCTTGTTTTTAGTGCGTCACACCATTAACCAGGAAGATGTGCAATGAGACACGCTTTTAGCAGATCAAGATTAACAGATAAAAGATGTTTCAAGGAGAGCGTGGCATTCAGATGTAGAAGAGTGGCCGGGCGTCCAGTCTGCGCCGCCACGTCTCTCACCGGCGGTAAACCATGAACACGATACCGGACATTCATGAAGGCCACGGCAGCTCGAGCCACGTGATTAGAAGAAAATGAGAGAGATGTTTCAAAGCCAATTATTTCTCGACTTTTTACCGATTCGTAATGCACATGTAGATTTTAAAATCTTGTGTCGAATTTATTGCAATGATTACATGTATGTTATGATGTCACATTTTGTCTCTTGACCCGTTGTGAGAACTCGATGCAGAGTCCAAGACCTTATAATTATACCAAGACAGTCAGCTCGCGTATTGCCCAATTGCTCCCTACATTGTTGATTTTAATTCTAGAAGATGAAGTCCAGAACTACAGGTTTGTGTGCATTTGTTTTGCGCTATTCGTGGTTACATCATGACTACATTGTTTACACGCTAGCGTATCAGAGATCAGCCCAAACTGCAATGCTTGTTGTGGTCTCAATTAGATAATATGCGATTGACGACCAGGTGATTACCAAGCAAAGACCACGAGCTGTCTTAGTTACGGTTAAATTTGGCCAAAAAGTGGAAATATTGGCGCAGACCGAATATCTTGAAGTTGCATCAAGGGAAACGTTGTTGCTTCGAGGTGAGCAGCACAGCGTCAGGAGGTTTCGACACCCATCAACCCACAAAGAATCATAAAAGGCATCGCTGGTAAATGTCGCAACTCGACAGGGAATTCACGAGATCACATGCACCCGGCAAAAGAAAATGTCTCTGAAACCCATCATTGGTTGTTTCAGATCAACCGCCGTCAACGGTATGGCCCCAGGGCAGGTTCGCGGAGGCCAAAGCTCAAACGTATTAGATTTAGGTGATTTCAGAAAAAAAAACGTCCTCCAGAAAGAGATTATAAAAAAATAAGCTATACAATATAAATAATAATAATGGTTACCATTCCGTTGCCTGCTAGCGTTTATGTAATACCCAGCTTGATCGACCGGTTATACCCCTGCCAAAGGATTATAATCGGCTTTCTGTCTCCGCATCAGATCCCCGAGGGTAAAGCCCATTAATTGGCGTCGAAATGCATGAATCCAGGGTCGCAATTCTATAGTCATTTGAAGGATCAGCACGTAGTACATTATAAGGGTGTAGACATGATGATTGGATACGCGCATGTGTGCACATTAGAGACCAATGACGATATCAAAGGCTGAATGCGGGGATTTGTCGACCTGGATAAGCGTCGTGAGACCAACGTGCTAGCTGCAGTTGATCTGTCCATTTGGAATAAGGGCACCGTGCGCTTGCGCACTAGCATGAACCCAAAGAAGAGCTATGCTTGAACATCGCTCTGTCTGTTAATTAACAAAATGTCCAGGGGAAGATCTATAATTTCATACTATTGTATATTGTATACGCGTTTACTGTGTGAGCTTATTGCTGTGATTGTAGCATATGAAACCAAAAAATTACAATTATATTATATCTGTACCAGATTAATTCATACGGTGTAGATATAATAATAATTATTAATTTATTGACCTCCGTTGACCCTGACATAATAATTATTATTATGAGCCACCGGGGACAGTTCATTAATTCTATCCCAATCTTGAGGGCAAGAAGGAACCTCTTAATATTCTCGACACAAGGAATGCTCCCCATTAGACCAATGGGTCAATTGGCTGAGTGCACTTACAAAACATCTTATAATGTCGGCGTAAATATGTTGAGTTTACATGGAAATACGGGACGAAATCTCTTTTTGAATAGTGTTGCGCATTTAAAATAGATAACTAACGTTTCGTAACGTTACCTAGGATGAGGGACATAACGTTGAATAACGTTAAATAACGTTGAATAACGTAACACCTGTAACTCAATGTAACTGGAACGTTATATAACTGTGAATGAGAATCTCACAGCGGTCGAGAAGGCTACAAGAACGGTTCTTTTAGCCCTTTACTATGGCTGATTCCGATCGCCCGCGAATCACCCCTACCGTGTCAGGCCCAACAAAATGAGTCCACACTAATTAAAATTTAGGCTTCCAGGTTACCTTGCAATTCTCATGCAAATGATCCGACATATATAACAGTTTCCATGCTGTAGCCTGCAATTTCGCAAAGGGCCACAACAACCGATCTGAGTTTTAGATTTACTGCTGAACTCTTTTCATATCACCAACGTACTACTTTTACTGAGAAAAAATGCTGGTAGCTGCGAACGTCGCGCAATGTAAACATCCGCCAGCAGCGCGATGCTCGGATTGAAATTGCGCGACTTTCTTGGAATCGGCGTCGTACAAAAAGCTGAAAACTGAATATTTTTTTAAAGAGTCAACAATTATTGACGTGCGATATGATTAGAATGGATGTTTTGTGATGTATTCACGAGAAAATTAGTAGGCTATTGTCATATATTATTGTATATTTATTATTGCATATTTATGCGGCAATTGAAAGGCCCAGGTTCTTCTAATATATATCGGAATGGACATCGCTCCAGAAGAGTCCATCTCGTGTACCATCAACTCCATGGCTGTTGATATTATTGAAACTGACTCTTTGTGACAATTTTTTTTTTTTTACTTTATCATCAAGATCATGAAATGAACAAGGTTTATTAGTATGGATACTTTAAAGCCTTGAGAACAAGTAGCATTGAAACAAATTAAACTGCTACATCACAGTTTTATTAAATGTTGCAATACACCGTAAGCACAACGCAACTACTATAAAGTATACACAGATACATTTCTGACAACGGTGGTAATTTTCGGGTATTTCACAATGGCGTCAATCACAAGCGAATTAGTTCCATACCGTCATGCACAAATATGTGCATCACAAAACCGGCCTTGACGTTGCCAGATGACAGTCACGGCACACAATTGTCGTTAATTGACACCTGCATGCTTAACTCGTTAGCCTTTCCTACACACCACCCTCCGATTCGCTCTTCGACCGGGAGGCACGTAACATGACGTCATGCTTTCAGATTATCCATTAATGAATGAATAAGGCCGGACATGTGCAGATATTTTTCTGTATAATACCTCTCAGTGAAACACGATCTCAGTTGGAATTACTCTTCGCGATGTGTCAATGTTTTACGTAGAGTATATAGTTTATAATAGTATATTATTGGAATTCACAACGGCACAACAATTCTGGGAATCTTTCTTATTCGAAGTACATGACATTGTATTAATCGTAATGCTTATTTCGTTTGATACATTAACATAAATTTTGCAGTTACACTTAACAACAGAGTTGTTCTCAATGATAGAGCTCGTCTTATCTTGTCTACAAGTGTTTGTTGTGAGACCATTGAGTAGCTGATGAGTTAAACCGGCATCCGAGCCCAAGATTTAATGCTTGGATACGGCTCGGTAATGCATATGCATAATAACGAAAAAAGTCCATAATTTCCTTAGCAAGTGGAAAAACAACCGCCAGTGAGTATCAAACAAGTATTAGGGCAGCCTTGCTTATAGAGCAACAATAAACATTGTGCCCAAAGCACATTGTTCCTGACTAAACCGTTCGACTCGCTAACTATAATATTTATTTGTTCATTATAAACCATAATTAATCGCTTATTGCATCTGTGAGAAACTCTGTAGAATTTTTGCTCTGAAAAAACCCCACAACAAAGCAACAA
>KB312450.1:463863-485193 GCA_000328365.1 Capitella teleta | reverse complement strand
ACGCACACGCGCACGCACACGCACACGCACACGCACACGCACACACACACACACACACACACACACACACACACACACACACAGCTTTATTATTTCCCTGGCATAAACTGGTTTTTGATTGAGCGCACTTTACCGATATCAAGTCATAGCCTCATTTCGGGTGCCAAAAGTTTGCTTTTTGGGCCCCTCATAACACGGTTTTTTTCTTCATTGCGAATGAAGCTGCTTACGTAGTTCCCAGTAAGCATACTACGAGAACACTGGATAATGGATAATCGCAATGAAAACCCAGGGGGTCACAAAGGAAACAGGAAGCTTATTGTCACTTAATAATTGGAATCTTGGAAACCCGCCCATTGGGGTGATCACGCGACTATAATTGTCTCTGTGACACAGGAAGAAAAAGTTATTCGATTTCGAAGCCGCCACAATCGCCTCTGTATCCCGTTAAACTACGCTTAAAATTTCAACATTATTTCCGCGATTGATAATGTTTTTGGTATTCTTGTTGCGTTGAGGCTATTGTGCTGTACTGTATAATACGTATGGTGTCTTGATTTCATAAAACTGTTAGTGCTGATCTCATTTGATGGAAACTTGGAATTTCAAAATTCTTCAAATTGGAATAAATGTGTACTTAAAAAAGTCAATTGAAGTGTTACTGACATTTTACTATATAAAGCGCATAATTAATTAAACGATTATTTGAGATTGCAACATACATACATACCTGTATCATCCCAAATGTCAATTGTTAGTGATGTGTTACCGTGAACGCTATTTAATTAAGCGCTTTAAATATTCAATTTCATGCTCTACCATCCTCGATGGCAGCAATGCGAGTAAAATGCCTTAGTCGATTGCCATTTGTTTGTATTTGACGTTCAATACTTGTGATATAATTATGATTCAATCGGGTAAGAACACTTCCATTCCATCTCAATTGTAAGATGAAAACGGCAGTTTGAGGGTTGCTTCGGTTGATCTTGTATTGTATGTTGGGCGATATTAATTTTGCTCCGACATTAGAGGAAATACATTATATAAAGATATTTTCATCAAGCATAGCTTCAGATGTCATTTTTCTAATGAAATAATTATACGAATCCAGAATAGGGAAAAGGATCAAATTGCAATCCTGCGCTTCAAATCGAATGCAATACTTTAATATACGAATCCAGAATAGGGAAAAGGATCAAATTGCAATCCTGCGCTTCAAATCGAATGCAATATAACTATTTTGAAGTAAGACGACCGGTTTTCTGGTGCGGTAGATCCGGGAGCTCCAGATGTTCAGGTTCCACCGGATGAATTCTGTCTCAAGGATGCCAGAATTTGGAGGTGCTTGATATCTCAGCAATAAAGGTGGCAAACCTTTAAAGATAAGCCCACAGAGATCAAATGCTACAAGTCTCAAACTGTTTCAATGTTTCCCAAAATGGAAAATATGTGACTGATATTTTTCTGCTATCATTGTGAGACTCGGTGTCGAGTTGCATGCTGTATGTCAATTGGGGTTGATCATGTCGCGAGCAACTTGGCCAAATGAGATCTACACCCTCTAGACACGGAGACATGTGCAGCATCCTTTTGACCCGGATGGGCATAAATGAAGTAGGGCAAGGGAGTTACACATCCACACACCGTGCCAAAGACTGTGGTGCTCACCGAAATACTGGTTAAACTATGAAATGTTCACAGCATTCATTCCGATCTTGGACACTGAAATGCTTCTCTTTGTCTGGGAAACCTAAGATAAATTTACGTTTACCAATTTTGGTATTGGATTATGGATATAACATACATTCCTTTTAATTTTCACTGTATGACCATGCACACTTGTCGACAACAATATTCCATGATTAAAAATAGATACGCATACATGTGAGTAGAAGATCCCTATGCAGGTAGAGAGTTTAAAAACCACGTGACATAATTCGGATAGCATTTCAGTTACGCTCCATCAGTAAGCTCTATTATTTATTTCAATGCGTAGCTGCTGGTGTAGAAAGGAATATATCTCAGGTGGTAAGTGCAGTCAGGTGAATGCCTCCTTATAATCGTCCCTCAGCAGATTATCAGGGGTCTCATCTGGTTTATTTTGAGAGGTCTAGCATGTCTTCATGCAACGTAATCAGCTGACGTCTCATCTTCGCACTAAGTTCGTGCATCTTGTGATGAGGTTCTGATGAAATTGGCATCGGTTTCCATATGCAGCGATCACAACATGCTCTCAGCCTTTGTTCATTCATGGAAACGTAGATTTCAGCTCTTGTACAACCAGATGGCACAACGGCGGATCGCCTGTCTTTGAAGACATGACCGCTTGAGCTATTGTATCTTATTCCGATATACTAAGGCTTTGATAATATACATTATATTTCATTTGCAAATGCTTAGTATATAGGATCGTGTAAACAAAGATGAATAGCATGAATTCGTGTGTTAATTTGCAAAACAAATAATAAGTCGGTTGCTAGATTTGCCTTTGTTAAGACCGAAATAAGTAAATTCAACTTTTTACAATCCTGAAATGTTGGTGTTTGCTATGAAAGTGAGCCAACTTCAGTTGAAGCTGTGATGATATTATATATGATTTGCTGTCAGAACAACAGTCATAGCACCCAACGCTCAGTAAAACTTAAGCAAAATACGAAACAACCCCAGAACTGCAATTTTCATGTTGCATCAGCGATAGGTTGGAAGTGGCCTTCACGAGATTTCATTCATTTGATGTTGATGATCAAATCCTGTATTGTTCGGCCTTTTGGGGCACACTGATAATGTGATTGTTTTGTCAATCTCTGCCTCATGTCTTTCTATTGATATTTTGAAATTAGTCTGTAGATTTCCATCTAGATACTACAGCCAAATCAACATCACTGAATCTTAGAGTGTACATCAGTGATCGTCCTCCTCTTATGGGAGGTTCTATGAGCTTTGGCTTTCCTTCAACATCGCACTCAGACTCATAAACAAACACTAAAATAGCCCCATACGCTGCGTAATTAACGACTTGAGCGTCGCACTTATTTTGACATCAATATGCACTCGATCTCACTCGATCTTTCCTCTTCACTCGGCAACTTCAGTAAGCCAATAACTATTTACTCCAGTGAGAAACGAAGGTGTCATTAATGCTACGAAGAGAAACACAAAGGTCAATCACGTGCAGCTGCCTCGTTATGGGCAACGGATTACTGCACACAGTTCACTCGAATATATGGACGGAGGAGGATTTAATAGAGCGTATATTCACCCATTAAAAAAATTGAATTGCGATGAAAGGTTCCACAAATAATATCTGTCAACTCCTTTAGTCTCCAGGAAGATATCTTACTGAGACATCCAGCATCTTTAATCAATACGCTGTCGATCCCTCTGAGCTACTAACTTAACACAATCAAGGAAAAACAGGACATATGGATTTAAGGTTACTAATAACAGATAAAAGTCCAGTTCAAGATCCCATTCATTTTGAGAGTAAACAGATCTGTGCATAGACGCACGAACTGCTTAATCGCAGGATCATCTTCATTAAGTTAAAGCATCGTAAGTTCATATGTAGGTGTGTACGGTCAAATCATAATGTTGTCTTTCTGCCTGACACAAAATTATCCATTTAGCCAAACACCTGCCTCATTGCTAATGGATTCTCAAGCTGACAGTAAACATATATCGCCGGATTCAACCTTGTGTTGACACATTTCACAGCGAGTGAGATGCGATTGCGGGCATAAAAGGGGAAATGTATATTCATTTGAGAGTGGCAGCCATGTCGTCGATCCTTGTTTGGGAACCAACCAAGAGCAGCACAATACTTTGAATCAAGATTTAATCGCCTTGAGGCGACCCAGCAGACGGCCTGACGCCTCCACAGTACAGCTCGAACCCGAGAAACCCATCAAAACCTAGCAACAGCCGCCAAGAATTCACACTAGCTTGTGCAAACCACATTTGCCGTACCGATGAAGCAACTGTGAAGAGAATGACGAAGAGAATGTGAAGAGTCAAGCAGCGCGAAACAATGACACAGGTAATGATGCAAGCAGCTGTACCGAGTCTCGGCTGTTAAAGAGGTCATTCGCATAATGACGGTTGGTACTGAAAGCTACACCACTGCAAAAGACAAGGCGGCAGTCCTCAATCAGAGCTTTATCGCCCCATCCCGACCCCGGTTCCTCAGTCTTGACAAGAGAACAGACTCAACCCTGGCCTATATCCTCTTCAGTGAGTATCGAGTCAAGAAGATCATGCAGAACCTCAATGTCAACAAAGCATCTGGTCCGGATGGAATTCAACCGAGCACTTTAAAGAGCTGCTCAGACAGTCTCTATGTCCCTTATAAACTACGCAGCCCCCAACAGGACATCGCAAAAATTTCGCCCTCGCCTGCTTCGTGTTCAAGCTATATGGCAACCGTCTCCCTCGCAAGGTTTCCAAATATAAACCAGTGCCACATACCAACCCATATAATACGCGGAACTATGTTTTGTGTGCCCCATATGGGACTCTCCCGTGCCTTCGCCTTTTGGACCGTTCACCTTTTATCTAGCTTCGGACTTGAAATTCTGAACTGCATTCCATCTGTATTTCATTCTCTTCCGGACATTTCATCTTTCAAAACATCTCTCCGCAATTCACCCTCTTATACATGCCACTCGCACACATTTGTTAATGAAATAATGTGCACATTTCCACCTGTCAAGATATGACATCACTAAATAAAAGATTCAATAAAAAAAACAAAAACAAAAACAAACTTCAGTCGACATCTTTATGTGTATTTTTGGTCGTCAATTTCCATGATAGTAGTAATTCAGGCCTCTATGGTGTACTTTAGTCGGTGGAAAATGTCACAATATCAGATTACATAAAATTCGATATAATATATTGAATTTTCTTTGTCGCCAACAAACAAAAATCGAATATCTTTCCGTTTTGAGCAATTATCTCCATTCTGGGATCCGACAACACAGGAAACCGCATTTAATGCTCTTTTAACGCTCAACGGAGAAACCCCTCATGGCCATTAATACCAATGCCCGTTGTGATAGCAGACAATGAAAAGCGCTAAATATAATACACGATACCTTCGTGCGTAAAATATTTGCTTTCAATCAGCTTTTGATGGCAAAAGATGTTTCTGACAATAGGAGTATCACGAGGGTCATGTGTGGATTGCAACAGAATGTTGCAAAATGGTGCTATTTACAGTTGTATGCATACTATTATGAAAGCTCCCTCCTTATTGCTGTTGACAGGAAATGTGACACTCGATACGCCGACCGAGTAGACTGTTGCCTTGGTTTATTTCCTGTTAAAGTGCAATCTTTGGAGTAAACGTTGCATTGCAAGAGAGCATGAATAATAATCTTAGCGCAATGAGTAAATGCAACACAATGGCCACCTCTGATCTCATGCACGAGTTACTCTAACACCTCCTGTCTGTTATACACCTGCAGCTAATATTTACAAACTGTTATTATTATATATAGGAGACTTATATCAATAAGAAAAGTATGTATCTCAATACATGATTGTCATCTATTTTCAGATCAGCAAATACAGAAACCTGCTGTCATTAGAAGTAAATGTGTGAACATTGCTCCATTCTGCTTAGTTGCCATCGAATACTTCAACATCTCATAAGGAGATTCAGTAATGAATAGTTCCCTTAACTTGTGAACTTTTGATTGATATAAAGTCTCACTGGACCGTGCTGAATTGGCCTGATATCAACACGACAGGCTCTACTAGTACATCACACCGTTCTATGCATCAAAGTGAACCCAAGTACTACATTTGAACTATATATAGTACTCATTACATCATCTGAGCAAAGATATTCCATTAAATGGAGTATCTTTGGTCTGAGGCTTCGTTTTTTACGTCCTGCAATATTCCTAATGGTACCAGCCACTATGGCAATGAATTACATGAGTTGTTGGATGGAATTGGAACTGTTTTTCATTCATTTGAGGTCGGCTGAAATGTAATCCGCCCTTTTCGTTAATCCGTCTGTTTCCTTAAGAGCAGGGGAGGGCGGATTCACGGGGTCTGACTTATCGTGACCTACATTGTCTGCTGTAAGAGTGACCATAAGATGCTATCATCCATCTTAATGATGGGATCGCGTTCTCTAGGGCTTTGTAGTTAGCCCATCGTTGAAATTAGGAATTGATGCTAAATGATCTCCAGTTACCCAATTCAGCCATGGCTAACTCTGACATTATATAGGATGTCTGCTCCACTGATACCAATAGACTCCACGCATGGAACGAATGGGTTTCCGGGTATATCTGAATGTGGTTTGTAATGAAAGTGGTTGAATATCGAGACACTGCATTAAATTGCTCTGAGCGAAGGATTTGTTTGGGTTGGAGGGTCATTTAAAAGGCATGATACTATGTGGCGAATAAAGAGACAGTGAGGCATATGAATAACCAATTCAGAATTAGACGCATGGGTGTGATGCTTCACAGTCATGGGATCGAACTCTAAGCCAGAAATCGACTTCTTATGGCCCGATGTTATCCCTCAACTACGAGGGTTGTTCGAAAAGTTCTCGGCCTAACATAGAACGTGTTATCACAGAAAGTTGAAAAATTTACATGAATATAGGTCAGCTTTTCTGATGAGAATTGCAAGCACTGAATTTTCTAGAAAGTCACGTGATCAGCTCTGGCACCAATTTGAATGATGCAGGGGTCGGCATTTTGTCAAAAAGCGCAAACTTCTAATTTACGCGCTAATTCAAAATCGATTTTAGATTATTAATCATTTACGGGTATCTTCGATATTTTCCTCATAAACGCATCAAAGCAATGAAAAAAATGTGTTTTTGTAAAATTGTTCATGGAATTGTTATAAAATAGTTAAATGAAGCCCCAAAGAGAGCCATAATATAGTACTGGTGTAACAATGATTTTTCTTATGGTGATTAAGCATTAATAACAACAGGAAAACATCCTGTGAATTACACAATTATTGCGAAAAAGTTTTATGAGAGGCCCACAAATAAAACTGTTGACACCCGAAATGAGTCTTTAACTGTGATATCGGTAGAAGTGCGCTCAACCAAAAAGTAGTTATGCAAAATGTAGCATTTGTGTGTGAACAATTTCAAGTGAGGAATGATGATAAGATTTCTTAGTAAAACGCCGACCGCACCTTGACTTTATGAGTCTAACGTGCTTAAACGTGCACCCACGAAACATCATTTCTACCTCTGTTCTCGTGCTTATGACAATGTCCATTTCAATCAATGCTTCAAGAAGCCATCTGTACCGTACGTTATAATTGTCCTTAATCAAGACACGAATTCACAAAACAATTCTCTCGAACCAGGAGCATCCTTCTGTGTGTTCATGTCACGGTTAATTGGAATGCCTAGGGACCACATTGGTGATTATAAACAACAATCCATTTATAGTACACGATCTAATTATATGTCAAACTCAACCTTATCCTGCAATGAATTGCAAAACTACCCTTCACGTGACTATTTAAGTAGTAACACAATTTAAGTTTTAACTTAGTGAGTTTAATTACTTTGGGGGAATACTCGTTCCGGTCAGATTCTGTTCGCCATTGGCGACCGGACAAGTTATTATTTTGCGCCCTGATGTTCCTGTATTATTTGCGTGAAGGGTAAACCACAGATACAATTATATTGTCCTGGGGAAAGCCTAATGCAAGAGAAAATGTTATCAAGCGCACATTGCCTGACTTCTAATAAAAGCTAGGTTTTTTCTTGATTGCAAACTCTGCAATCAAGGAAAACAGGAAACAGGGCGTAATACAAACCGGCCTATTTCGTGACATAATTATGTACACTCGTTTTCCAGCATTTATCGATTTCAGCTTGTTCGTATGAGGCCTTCGTCGTATTTTACTGTGGATGTGCATCCATCTGGACCTTAACAGCACTCAGTTTCTTCCGATACATCAAGATCTGCTCAAACACGCAAGGTTTGTATACATTTCACTAACAAGCACTCGTAAACCTCCTTCCCCTTAAAAGCCAGCAAAATGATACTCGCAGGACAGCTCTTCAACAAAACGAGGGTTCTTCAGAGTCTCGCTCCGATCAACCTCATCACTCTGATCTGGTGCGTGGCCCCTCTTCTCGGTTGGGGGTCATATGGTCCAGAGGCACACGGGGTCAGCTGTTCCTTGGACTGGGCCAAATTGAGCGCTAGCTACATCAGCACCATTTTCGTCTTTAGCTACCTGCTACCCGCATGCGTCATCACCTTTTCCTATGTGCGGATTGGTTCCGTGGTGCGGCGTTCGCGTCTGGCAATTCAAGGACGAGGTGCTCGCAAGGATATCTACTCATATAAGGCAAGTTACAGTTGCCCTTAATTGGGATTGGATAATACTTAGGTAGGTTTACATAGGGCTGGGATTCGACACGTATGTTTGTTTAAGCGTTTGGAATGATGATTTCTTGCCCAGTGGATCCAGGTTTATGATCGATACCAATTGTAAAAATATAATTATACAGAAAAACTGGAAGATACTTTGTGATGAATATACAAGTTGTATGTATATATATCGCAAGTAAATCTCCTGCCATAGGAATGCTGCCTGCAACAACAACGTTAACAGGTGATAACGTAGCACTTCCAGTGAATGTTGCCTCATTGAATTGAGGTAGGAAGGAAGTGTGCTCCGTGGAAAACACAGGCCTCTATTCCGCTGAGTACATCACTCGATCAACTGAGAGTCAAATCGAGCGGAAAAACACAATTGCAATGTGCATGGAACAGACAGCGAAAAAAAGGGACATATTTGCTTATCCATCGATGCATGTTGCATATACCTCTTCTGATCTTCCGACTGAGCTATAAGGTACACAGATCCGAATGCCGCTCGCAAGGAATCCTGGTTTTAATCCGTACATAAGCTAGTATTAGGGTTTTTGGTCACAATGAGATAAAGCTTTAATCCGTGTCAATCGGAGTTAAGCCGAGATTTTCAAAATTTAATCTTTTATGGTACTCGGATTAATCCCGTTCTGCCATTGCGTCAATGGAGTCAATTTGCCTTGAACATGTATTATTATATAAACAAGGATTCCGACCTGGTTAGCAGCTTTGTTGATTCACTTTAACAATGAACATTCTGGTGCGGTGCCGGACCAGGGGCCGATTCCAGAAAGAAACTTAACTTTGGAACTTAAGTTAAGTCCTCCAGGCGTTAAGTTTTCAAGTTAAGTCGATTCCACAAACGCATTTTTGCTGAACTTAACTTAAGTAGCGTAAATCGGATTTGGCTATCTGCCAAGGAATGTATAAGACATGGCAAAACATTTGATCAGTGGTAAACGTACCTTACAACATGACTTTTATGAACTGTTTATGATTTTTCCAAAACTTTATCGAAAACGAAAGCATCACAAACGCGAAATGCGAGTGTATAGTATCGTTGATGCTTAATCATAACGCAACAAGTGCGCTTTTTTTCCGCTTTACAGTCATAACGTTTTCGCGTCAATGTGCCAAAGGCAGACGACTTTCAGTGTCGCTGTTGCATCGCTACTTTCGTCAGTCATGAGTCAAAGTATGACCACGAAAAAGAGGCACACAAAGACTTAAAAAAATCCCATCTGCATTGCTCCTGTCTGGAAGGCTCCTTCTAGGTGTTGACACCATAGAATTAATCTGGCGTCTTCTGATCTGCGCCATTTTGAATTCACTAAGTTTGATTTAAGTCAGGTCGAGAGGTCACTTAAGTTTTGTAGAGTCTAGAGGACTTAAGTTTGTTTCTGGAATCGTTTTAGTCTACTTAACTCCTCCTGAACTTAGTTTTACCACTTAAGTTTCTTTCGGAAATCGGCCCCAGGCATAATGGGCTCAGTAATGAAACGTGTGAAAATCAGGCCTTTCATATTATAATGAGAAAACACCTCTGGTTACTATGGTTACAACAATATCAAGTTAAGATTGTATTTTAGATTGCCTGAAACAGCATCAATGTTTTTTGGGGTTTTTTCGCACGATAAAGGCTTCAATATCGAATGCTTTATTTAGTTCAATAATTCAGTCTGTACTGTCAGACAAATTGCTGTCTTACATTATGTATAATTATAATTAATTATTTATATAGTAATTCTGAACACACGCAGATCTCATTCACCCATAATGGTTTCTGGAAAATCCCTGCTGTAGACGGAGTAGGCCTACTGTATTAGTACATGCAGCTGCTCTCCTGCTAAACAGGTTCGAATAAAGGGCTCTTTACCTGGAACGTCTTTTTCTGGCTTTGGGATCCCGGCTCACAATTTTTTTGTCAGAGCGAGTACGAGGGCTTCTAAGGCGACCGAAGGGGCATCGAATAGCTCAGTCGGTTTGACCTGCTGACTGCAATCCTATGCCGACCTTGGGGGTCGAGGTACGTCCCGGGTTCGAGACCCGATCAGGCCACGGGCGTTATGATTGTGAATTATAATTGTAATTCGTTATAATTGTAATTCTTCGGTGACTCTACAGTGCCCTGCCCAACTGCGTAACAAGGCCGGGCGCTGTGTACTACTGTCTATGGTGGTATGCAGGATAAAGAACCTTTGTGATTTATCGATAATAGTAGGGGGAAACCCCGGTCTCGGGCCTTCTGTTCTAGCACCCGTATCATTCGAATGGTTTGCATGGAGCCGTGAAAACCCATCATATCATATCATATATCTAGGGCGACCGACGCTCGCGATGTGCGTTTGCAATCCCAGCAGTGTTAATATTATAATCACGAAAAAACAAAAACAAAAACAAAAACAAACAAACAAACAAACATAAAAACCCCCCTCGTCCGTGAGCGTTGGTCCCGGTAACCAGCCCTATATTAATCAATAATTGATTAATATAGGGCTGGTTACCACAATGGCTAAATTATTTAGCCATTGTGGTCTTGAAACTCGCCTCATATAAAAGACGCTGTGCTGTCAAACGGACGCTCGCCATTTTCATGCTTGTGTTTTAATGTTTTGGCTGCAACATAATAATGTGGTTTTTTTTTTTCTTCTATTTCCAGGTTTCAGTTGTGATGTGCAGTACTTTTATGTTATCATGGCTACCGTACGCATTGCTGTCATTCTTGAGGACACTTCCTATCAACTTGTACATACAACCGGATGTGACTGTCATAGCAACTGTTCTTGCGAAGAGCAACACGTTTGTGAATCCAGCCATCTATTTTCTTGCTGTGAAACGTTTTCGCGAAGATGCGCTTTTTGTGTTCACCAAACAGAATCCGGTGTTCGCTTTGATTGGAAGAGGATCGTTCGGTACAGATCAGACAAATCGCTCGAGCATCTACAGAAGGTCTCCTGTGGTGCTAGAAGACACGTTGGTCTGACCACAGCTCAATCTCCAGATCATAAATCTTTTTTTTTTTTTAAAGCTTTCTTCGGATAAATTCATATTATTTGTAATTTTTACTTATTGCTCTTGGAAACTTGGAAACATCGCTTGTATAATCGGCATTGCATGTATAGGGATGCACGTATAACAAAATTGGCAGGATACCGGATACCGATTCGGATATCTGCGCATCCCTAATTGCAGACAATACAAAGACAGAGAGACAGGTCGATATATTTGTTTGACACAACGGACAATGTACAAGACGTGATGCGAATGTCAGAACACCAATGAAACATCCTAGTTGGTTAGCTATTTTTACTTGTTATCAGCCCTAAATCTAAGAATGTAACTAGAAACAATAACTAGGCCAAACTAGAAGCGGCATATTCGGCCAAGGTAAGATATAATTCAAGGGAGAAAAAGATAACGAAGAGCACCAAACAAGTGACATTGAAGAGTCATTGAGAACATTTTTCCAGGGAAGCTTGCTGTAAGATGAAAGATTGAAAATAAAGACCTAGAGAAGAAAAGGATTTTGCAGGATGAAGAGAGAGGCAATCATGTGAAACCAAGGTTGGGAAGAGAATTAGCGAAAGAAGAACTTGAACATAAGTATAAATTATGCAGATCATGTTTATTCGTAACACATTTATTACGTGTGAGACAAACAATGAAGACGAAAAGAAAATCGGCAACATAGGATGTTAAAGATCAATTTTGAAGAGGACCTCTGTTTTGAACTAGTAGCGGAAGATAGAGGATGCATCTCAAAAGACAAATACACCTTTTGAATAACATATTTTTGGACATTACACTTGCTATATGAAAGAAATCTCGCACTCAACTCGTTTCAAGCTATTATACAAAACCCATAGAATCGATCTAAAAAGGTTCCGAAATTAATAGAGGCCCTTTTTAATGCACGATATAACGCCAAACTCGCGAAATATACATCCTGATTAACCATTTCAGGGCAAAATAATAATTATCATACACCAAGGCCTTAAATGTTCTTATGCACTTATGTTGACCTTTAAGAAACATATGAGCAATAAAATTTAAGCAATACAAAGGAACAATACAACTGGGGAGGTCTTGACCCCAAGACGGTGCATCAAGAAGACCCTGGAACCAACTGGACCCTTCTTTTAGTCACTCTGCTCGGGTCACCAGAGACCTTTTTGAGACAACGAATTTTACTATACACGCACTGTTAGGGTCGGCTTACTGGCCCGATTTGTCTCCAAACGAGCATCTTTGAGACCAAATTAAGGCAACCATCTCCCACCGCTTTCCTTCTCATGGCAATCACCGAGAACTGATTGCAGCCGCTCTCGAAGAATGAGGGAACATCCCTGAAGCTAGAATCCGAACGCTCTGCAACGGCATGCACTGAAAAAGCACTTACGGAATGTGTGGATGCGAGAGGTGGAAACACCGGATATTGAACCTGTGAATCTCACGTTTGACCCCTTGTCCCTGTATGTGGGAAAACCATTATGTAAAACCAGTTTGTTTTCTATGGCCGACAAAACCCCGGATATATCGCACGGTGCACGACATCGCTAGAGATCCTCTGAGCACGGGAGTTTTCCCTAATTCGTGGAAGTAATTCGTGGAAGCATGCGCTGATCGGCCCTCTGCTCAAGAAGTCTTCTCTCGACCCGATACAGCGGAAGAATGTCCGTCCGGTGGCAAACCTGCCTTTCATATCAAGGTTGTGGCGCGGTGTGTCACGCTTCAGGTAAGTGTGTATCTAAAGGAAAACGGCCTCTACCCCGAGTTTCAATCAGCATATCTACAGATAAAACCACAGTGTCGAAACTGCGCCTTTACCTGTGCACAATGATATCATTTTGACAATAGACAGTCACAATGGTGTTTTCCTGGTCCTTCTGGATCTATCAGGTGCTTTCGACACCATCTCTCACTCGTCCCTATTTCGCCGCCTCAGATGTAGATTTGGTTATACCGATCGAGTCATTTAGTAGTTCAAGTCATACTTGAGTAACAGATCCCAGAGAGTGCTGTACAATGACAAAATGTCATGACCAAAACATCTTTCTTTCATCTTTACAACATCTCCTCCATTCGCTCATCATTAACCAGGTCAGTGTGTGAGCATCTCGTCCATGCCTTCATCTGATCGCACATTGATTCATGCAACTCACTTTTGATAAACATTCTCGCAGTTCATCTGACCAAACTGCAAAGGATCCAAAATGCCTCAACTCGTTTGATTTTAAAGAAGCCGGTTTCAACCCCAACTCTGTTTAAAAAGATGTATATTTTTCATAAAAATCCCCGTGGCATTTTTAAATTAGCAGCCTATCAATTAAATACCTCTCAGTGTCTTTCCATTATCAGTCAAATATATGTTTTCTATCAACTATTTATAGTCAGAGCAACACGCTTTGTACCTCGGTATGTAAGTTAAGAGTTTTACAAGTATATTACAGCAACTCTTAGTCTATATATGTGATATGAGTTCCATGTTTGGGTGTAATGACTATTTGAGACTGTGTGAGGATAAAAGAACTCCAATGGCTGCCTAATAAAAAGTGAAATAATTTTATAATAGCATGTATCCTTTATATATCTGACCGTAAACTGTGATCTTTTAATCAACATTTAAATCAATCAACAGTGTTTTTAAAATCTTACGGTGAAAGATCAGTTTTTATGAACCAACGTTATGCGACTTTGTTCCGTCATACCTTCGCTATTGTGACTCTTATCTTCATGTAAAACGCTATTTAAAGACTCATCTTTTTAATCGTAGTTTTAACCAGTGATGTTATCTTTTACATGTTGTGCCTTTTAATGCGCCCCTGAGCAAAGCCAGCTCTGAAACTTGCGCTCTTTTATAAATGAATAAATTATGATTATTATTATACATATAGAAACAAACTAAAATGGGTGGTGCGTGAATTGCTCTTATCTTTAAAGAAGACACAATTCGGTCATTGATTCTATATACTGAAGACTATTCAGTAATTAGAATGATTACATTATTCTTTACATATTATAGAGCAATTCAGGCTCCACACATTACAGTTAAATTTATGGCTACATCATAATAGTACATGTACATGTGCTTGTACGAGAACGGGGTTGGTGTTTTCACCCAGGGTTGATAGCATTCCGTGCCAGTTCTCCCTCCCTTTAATAAATATCAACCCTGTGTAGTGTTTTTGTGATGCACAACTAGTAATCTCACGAATTAATGCATCAATTTATTTCTTTTATTAACACTTGTTTGGAAAATTAAACTGAACAAAGAAGCATTTAAGTTTTTAATGGGTCACTTTCTAATTTCACTTGAAAGGGCATTCAATAAGATTAGCTTAAGACTTAAGGGGCATTTGTTGTGCATCGTACGGCATGTCTACGCAAAAATAATAAATATCGTACTTTGTACTATTGTCGGTGCAGGATCACTATTTGTATTTCAATTATATCGCAAATCGGGGCTTTTGGATTCGCTAAAACTTATGCCGCCAGACTTGGTGCCCACATTTTTGCATTTTGCATCCTGCAGAAAATATATTTACTCTCAAAATTTTGTCAAGTTTTAATGATATAGATTTAAATAAATAGTAAATTATTAATAATTCATTTTTGTATGGCGCAATATCATACCAAAGTGCTCAAAGCGCTGTCCATAAATCACGAATACATATGATGAGGTCCCCATTTTGAGTTCTGTTCTCTCTGTATGTGCACCGTTGCCTACCTCAATTACCCTCATTAATGAGGTGAATCCTCCGATGCTAATTATTATTTGATCAATTATATATAATAGCCATTTATAAACATAATGCATCTTAAATTGTACCGAATATTAGGTTCTTGATGCATAGCATGAAGCTTAAAGGGATGGGGAACTGAATTTTAAGTGATGTTCTATTGACCCATAGCACCAATTGGTTGCATTCCGTGCCAAGAACACCATGCCTGGATGCAAGCGTAAGGAAATAATGCATATCGAATATCGGGGTTAGCATTGGGCCTATGGAGAATGCTTCCATTGCGAAGTATAGGAGGCAAAGGTCAGATGAGGGCTTGCCGTGATTGGTCCCGTTCCCCTCGTTAAGCTATCGATTTCAGCCAATCAGAGCAGATCATCTTCGCCATAAAAGGACATCTTTGTTGTTTACGAAACGAAAGCGCATGCGTGGTGCACTCTTGCTGACCTTTTTACTGTTTCAGGATGAGAAACCATGGTAGGTGTCCTAGAAAATTGCTTGTTAAAATAAGAAAAATAGCGAAAAATATTTTTTGTTTGCGCCTGACTGGTGGCAAAATCGTTAGCGATGATATTCTTGTATGGGCCAGGCATAGGAATCATTTTTGGTGCATCAAATAACGACTCAAAGTCCATTTTTAACCAGTTCTCCCTCCCTTTAAATCGATTCAACGATCCTACTACCATTGTCTTGACATTAAATGCTTTACTAGGCGTAGATATCAACCTCATGAATTATTCAACATCGTAGGACTAAGGGGTCAATTGATTACGGGGAACAACTATCCGCATAATTGCTTACCACCCACCCTTTGGCACTCCCATTGCCAAAGAAACACACAATTAAACGCGGTCGGATTTCTTTCAAGCACGTGCAAACCGACCGATTTTTAAGAATATTGTGCCGACTTTGTTGAAATAAACACCATTGCAAAAAAAAAAAAAAAAAAAAAAAAAAATAGTTTCCAGCTCGCGTCACGGAAACAAACTGTAAGTGAAAACGATCTTGAACTCTATATTTTTACTATTCCTTCACGAATTGAACCACAATGGAACATTGAGGACTTTTTAATTGCTGTCTCAACCTGTGTGCTTTTCAGCGTAATTGATACACTGTAAGAGCTGGAAGTCGTGACTGCTTTCTTTGTGTTCATTTCTACAGTTCTTGAATTATCCCATTAAAGAGTTTCGTGGGCGTGTCTGTACTTTATATCATCTCTGGTAGGCGTGGTTGCACAAGGAAGAAAAGGATTTAGGACAAGAGAAATGAATGTCCTTTCAAAAGGAAAAGGAAGAAGAGCCTACATAATTACCACGAGGAAGACTAAAACAAATGTGTAGCTTGAAAAGACTCTTTGATGTTATTTTACTTACAATGTATAGACAGAATGCCGTCTGAGAATCAGATACACCGGAAGCCAGCGATTTCAACCGCCCAGTTTCGGACGCTCGTCGACAAATTTACAAATTTCACAATTATTGGGACGCTCATAAATAAACACAAATTTTGTATTTTGAGCATAGGTCAATCAACTCTCTGCATCTTTCAAGGGCGAGAAACGAAATTATTCATGATGCAATATATGCTTCCTGATTGTGCAAAGGAGGCGAAATAATAGATAAGTAAAGTTTGGAGGTTGAATAGAACAACTATTCGTAAGATCACACATAGCACGTTTTCCTCCTGCAACCGCTAGTTAATGATTGAGCGCACTTCAACCAATATCAGTGAAAACCCTCATTTCGGGATGATGGATTTGTGGCCCTCTCATAACACTTTTTGTAACATCTGATCGTTGATTTAAATCGAGCACACTGCTTGTCTATTGGCTTTGCTGTGATTAAAATGAAATGGAATTCCTGATATTTTAGTCTGTTATATGCTAATATTCCTGTATGCCTGAATGGATATTTTAGAGTGACAAAATATAGACTGTACCTAGTGTACCCATATATTTATGCAAAAATCTTGATAATTATATCACTCTATTTTTAATTGTCTGATAATATTTACATTCGTAAAATGCTGCTATGAAAATAAAATGCGTCTATGAGAAAAAATATCACTCGAATTGGCGCCCGAGGTGATCACGTGACTTTCTGGGAAATTTTGTGCTTGTAATTTTCATCCAAAAGTTGACCTATATTCAGGCCAAATTTCAAATTAATTTTCTGTGATAACGTGTTCTGTGTTTGGCCGAGAACTTTTCGAACAACCCTCGTATTTTTTTCTTTGGTGAAACACAGTAAACAAATAGCGTCCGTTTGAAGTCTCGATCCTGAAACCAGAGCGCTTGCCACTGGGCGATTTCGTCAATGGAGTCAATTATATATTCATTATGTAACAAAAATATTAGGCTAGACCTAGACCTATTATATGCTTCAATTGTGCGGTAAAAAAAAAGTATAATTATATGCCATATAATTATATCATACACACGGAAACGGGCATGCATGGCTTTAAGGCCCAAGGCAGTCGCCTGCATGTAGATCTCCACATCCAGTTGTCTCATATGCGCTACAGATCAGGCTCCATTGACCAACGGAACGGCCGTAGAAGCACCAGGCCTCTGGCCCAAACAGCTTGTGCATTTCTTGGGTGCTCTCCAAATGCTTGAGCATTCCAGGCGCGTCATTCGGGAAGCGCTCACATCTGATAGACACAAATGTGTGGAACCCAGAGACGAATTCAACTTGTTTGAGGATTGGTGGGGGGCTTGTCGTAAGTTGCTTGGTGGCCCTTTGTCGTTTCCGAAGCCAATTCTTTGAAGGAGGGGAGGAGGTGCGTCATCTCGACACGTTCCATATCGTGGCTTTTACAGCCGCAGGACTCCGAGGGGAGCGGATATATACGAGGCAAACCAGGTGTGATTGACCCCGAGTGCACCGGTGACTCACTTAGCAAGCGTGTAATTGCTGAATTCGCCATCTCCGTGGACCCATCAACGCATGCTGCATGGGTGACGTTGGAATGGGGTTGGTAGCGAGGTAGGTTGATAGCGACATCCGGGCTCCTTGCGCACGCAAGAGAGGTAGAGGCAGCAGGGGGCGTGGGTGGGACCAGCTGACCCATTCGCTGCGACAGGCGGTCGAACAGCTTATCGGTGACGACGTCCACAACCCTGTCGAACTCGGCCGTGGAGGTCGATGGTGTTGGCGCGTCCCTTGCGTCGCTGGTCACTTCGACATAATAACGGACATAATAATAAATAAGCAATGCATCACATCAATTCATAAATTAAACAGACTTCCAATGATGCCACAAAGATGAATTAAAGACAGTACACGATAAAATTGTACACATAAGATTATTGCTTGAGTTTAAAATTCGCTTCTGGAAGTTAAAAATAGCATGTCTAAGAATTTCATTAACTGGCACTACAAAACCGAGGGTAAAACATGAAGCGACGAAATGAGTTGTTAAAAGCAATCGCCAATTAATTAATAATATGGCCGATTTTATTTATCTATATGGTATATATTATATGGTCGATATATGGTCGATTTTATATTAAATATAATAATGGCCGATTTCTTAAAAACAGACCAGCAGTGGCCAGAATAAATGTTACTACAGTAGGTTGTAAAAAGTGAGCACTTAACAGCTGGAGTGCAGGCACTATAATATCTGGATAAATAATTGCTCCGTACACAAAAAGACCTTAACTGCCTTGCGAGGTCAGTATATTGTCCGAACAGTCATTTAAAATAAAAATTGTGAAATAAAACATGTGTATTAATTCTGCATGTCACAATAGGCAGTAACATACAACACCCGGCCTTGTCATACACTTGGGCATGCAGTGCGACAGAATAACAAAGGAATTAATATAAGCATTTTAGCTCACCATCATAACGGCTTGGGGACCGACTGAACCTCGAATTCTGGACCTTATTCTGTTTGACAATTTGCAAAGGGTTCATTGCAAAGGGTGAAGGGAAAGTATCGGGAAAAATCCTTCACAAGATCTGCTGATTATCAACAAGCCATGAGATCATTTTACGACTTTTATAAATTCCATTAATTATACAGTACCATAATTATATTAATAAACAAGTACATGTAATAACACAAGTGTACTAGTAATCTGCCGAATAACTCAGCTAATCATTTCGTGTTAAACTGCATGTTTAAACAGCATCCTTGTGTCAGCATTAACAGAAAAAGACATTCGACACAAAAAGACAAGTTTGAGTAGGCTTAAGTTAAACCTCTTAGCTCCTAAACGCAATATTTGATCCCCTGCGCAGACTTATTCTGAAGTCGACATCTTTAATCCTCTTCCGTTGGCCGCTTTTGATCTTGCTTCTCTTCAATAATACTCTTTCGCGTTCCAGAGCCGTCGACCGACTCCACGCCTCTTTCATGATCCACCATGACGACGCTCTACCAGCAAATTGAGGCTATCAAGAACCTTTCGGAGGAGAGAACCTTTGGGCACTTTCCTTCCGCTCGGGAGATCCGGATGGCCGAGAGGAGAAAAAATACTGACCAAGGTCGGTCACTTGTACTCCTAAGTTGATACATGAATACGTAGTGATAATGAATTGCTGAATACCTGATTTGTGATTCAGACGTAAAAACCTGGTTTCCATGGATACAGCTTTTTGTGGTCCATTATAATAATTAAAGAGGCTGTAATTGGCTGTAATTGTAACCTGGCTGGCAACCCTTGCGGGGTTTGGACAAAAGAGGTCTTTGAATTTAGTGCTTCACCGAGTGAAGCTATGGATTTAGAATTAATATTCAATCATATATGTAGGTGTATGTGTTCTCATGGATAAGTGTGCATGGGAATTACACAGCTGACGATAAGTTGGCGAGATGGGTTCAATTATCAAGGAGTAAAACGTATATTGAGGCAATCATATAAGGCGTTTCCATCCCTAAATGTTCCTCTTAAGTACATTTAACACAATATCAAATCCATTAGCAGCGGCGTTGAATTTCAACTGTGTGTGGTTTCACCTGGATCTGTCATTGCCTAATCTGTTTGTATTCTGAATGAGTTTTACCTGAGCTAATTACATATTAAAAGTAAGATAGTACTGAAATCATCAATACAGGTAATAAACTACTTTATCATGATTTTATGGAACCAAAGAAATGATGTCTCACACTTTTTGGTAGTGCGTTGATATTGTGTTTAAGTTGGTGTGTAATTTAGTCAACTGTGGCTACGTAATTACATAATTATGTAAGCCAATCACATTTGTATAATGGGCATCATAATCAGTGAGGTCAAATTATTTAATTTTGAGGCTTATTTGTGTTTAATAACACAAATAAACCTCTCTCTATATTTTCCATTTTATTGTCATTATACAAACCACCGTTACCATAGCAACAGCACATTCATTAACAATTTCAAATGTGATTTCCGCCTTTTGAGAAACGCGTCGCTTCCTGGTCATAAATGTGACCTCTTGGGCCGAAACTCGACAAAGTCGCATTTTTGCCTCCTCATAGCTGATACAAGTCCATTCAGTTTGATGCAAGAATTATTTAAATCGAAGCTGCAGTTCAAAAGTTACAGCCTGTTTACGGGTCAACCCCACACATATCGAAGATGAGAAATTCGCGTTAAAAGGTTGGCAAAGAATCATAATGATTCAACTGTCAATACAAGAGACTAAATTATACACCAAATTTTATGTACATATTGGTCGCAGACTAAAATGATTCTTGAATATTAGGAAAGGGGGAGATCTTTTTTCTTTATTTCGCCATCAAAACTTGAAAATCATCATTTTGAATCCGTCTAACTTCTCAAGCCTTGTCTATCGGGAATTTGCTCAGCGACTTAGTGCGGGTTTTGGCGCGTAGGATAACAAATATAAAACAATTGGTCGTAACGTGACGATTAATTTTGAGAAGGCATAGTTCTCGATGGCCGCAAGATGGCAAAGACCAAGAACAGCTCTATTTTTTTGTGACTCATCCCTTTTCGTGCTGCAGGAGGGGACAACTTAGACTCACTCTTCATCGAATCACTTCGTTGATTCCACCCTGTGACTATCGCTTTTTTTTTCTTATTACTTTTCATTGACTTTTTTTTAGATAAAAAAAGAAAATTGTTTAGTGTAATTGAATCTATTTCTGTTGTTGGCTAAAGTACGCATTGCAGAACTCCCAACAAAACAATGCAACATAGCTCCAGGTGCTTAGAGATCACTGCTTTAAAGGGAGGGAGAACTGGTTGAAATGGACTTTGA
>KB312450.1:431222-456303 GCA_000328365.1 Capitella teleta | reverse complement strand
TTCTGTTTCGGATGAGAAACATGGTAGGTGTCCTAGAAAATCGCTTGTTAAAATAAGAAAAATAGCGAAAAATATTTTTTTTTCGCGCCTGACTGGTGGCAAAATGATTATTCTATCTATTTCCGAAAAGAAAATAAAAAAATATCCAAGGGTTTAGTCGCAGGACACGCTGATATGACGAGGCCCATTGTAACAGATGGGGAACTCGGTGTTTCATCACAGCTGCTGACGTCACGCCTAGTTAGCAATATATCGCCCGCGAAATCGTTAGGGATGATATTCCTTGTGTGGGTCAGGCATAGGAATCATTTTTGGTGCATCAAATAACGACTCAAAGTCAATTTTTAACCAGTTCTCCCTCCCTTTAAACATAACACTTGGTAAAAAGATAGGTTTTAAGCTGAGATTTAAAAACAGACAAAGATTGGGCGGATCGAAGTTTAAAAGGTAGTTGGTTCCATAAACGAGGGGCAACAATAGTGAAACTTGAGGAGTACAATGCATGGGACCTAGTAAAAAGAACAGATAAAAGGAAACTGTCTTGTGATCTAATATTTCTGTTCGGCTGGTAAGGGGATAAAAGTTCACTCAGATACTTTGGTGGTAAATGTTTATTACTTCTTCACCATCTCAATTGCTCTCCCTATTGACCAATGCTACAGTGCCTTCGAGTATGCCTCTTTCAGAGAGCGCACTGAGGGAGTGCATGGAAGTCTTGCTAGATAATGTCCCAAAACCGGTTCGCACTCAGTCATCGCACCTCATCTCGTTAAGACAGACAGAGTATAGGCTCAGTGAACTTGACAAATAACCTTCCAGTCTCTCTGCACAGCTGCTTGCGTGATTTACCTCTGCTAACTGCTGGCTTCGTGTCAGCCTTGTGGATGGCTTTAGGCCTTGAGCGCAGTGCAATTTCTAACAACACCTTCCGGATCGTATCATTATAGGGCTTTTATCGGCACGAACAAATATTGTAAACTTTCTACTGTGACTAACACATCACACTTGCAGTGTCTGATGAATGATAAAGATTACTTATACTATAATAACTTATTGAGAGAATCTAATAAAGAAATCTGACTTTGTAAATTGGTTTGCATAAATTGAAATTATACGGTGCATTAAACCATGCAACATGAGTGCTGTTTTCCGGAAATAAAAAGACTATAAAATAAGTAGATAAATTTATGCTACATGAAAGGCATAAAACAAAATAATACTTGAAATACAGAATAAAACGAATTAAACGCGTGAATGTTGTTTGACGTTTTATTTGACAATATTGGGTTCACAGCATAACACTCCGCTACGTGATCGCAGTGTGGACATCAGCAAAGTGTCTAGTACGCAAGATATCCTTTCAGCAGTGGCGTAACATTGTAATGTTTCAAACTGATAACGTGAAGTGACACATTTCATTACATGACATAAAAAACTTCACATCATATTCATAGCATACAGTAGCATACTTCATTACATGACATAAATACTTGACGTCATATTCATAGCATATAATAGCATATACTTCATTACATGACATAAATACTTGACGTCATATTCATAGCGTACAGTAGCATACTTCATTACATGACATAAAACTTCACATCATATTCATAGCATACAGTAGCATACTTCATTACATGACATACATACTTCACATCATATTCATAGCATACAGTAGCATACTTTATTACATGACATAAAAAGCTTCACATCATATTCATAGCATACAGTAGCATACTTCATTACATGACATAAATACTTGACGTCATATTCATAGCATACAGTGATATACTTTATTATATGACATAAATACTTCACATCATATTCATAGCATACAGTAGCCTACTTCATTACATGACATAAAAACTTCACATCATATTCATAGCATACAGTAGCATAGTTCATTACATGACATAAATACTTGACGTCATATTCATAGCATACAGTAGCATAGTTCATTACATGACATGAATATTTGACGTTATATTCATAGCATACAGTGATATACTTTATTACATGACATAAATACTTCACATCATATTCATAGCATAGAGTAACATACTTCATTACATGACATAAAAACTTCACACCATATTCATGGCATACAATGGCATACTTCATTACATGACATAAAAACTTCAATAATTAATAGTTCATTTTTGTAAGGTGCAATATGCACCGAAGTGCTCAAAGCACTGCTCATAAATATCGCCTATTTATTTGTTTGGTTATAATATCCCCATTTAAGTCCCGATCTAGGAGACTGTAGGATAGTTTGCAGTCACCCAGGGGAATCAAAACCCTTCTCTTTGGGTTTAAAGTCCAACACTCCAGCCAAACAGATAACCATTGTATCTATAATTTATTATTATTATTATTATTATTATTAAATTTATTTTATTTATTATTATATTCATAGCATCATCACATTCACATTCATAGAATACAGTGGTAAACTGCTTATCATGTCATATAATACATTATACACTCCTATATGTTTAATGTGTCGCCTGGGCAGTAACAGAGCTTCCATCATCCCTCTCGATCTCTTTGCCACAATGAACCATTCTCTTTAGCTTCAGCCTATAAGTATTCTGACTCAAAAGACAGAGAACTGGATCTGACAGACAGTGCGTCCCAGGCAGAATTCGCGAAAGCCCTTTTAGAACGACAACCTTGCGCAGATTAGGAAAACTTATCACAAGGACATATGGCAAGTAGGCTGCGATGAACAGCACAATCATTCCAAAAGTGGTTGTCAAGAGGCGCAGCTCTTGCTTGCGGCGCTGTTGCTCTTTGTTTGTACCGAAAGAGTTTCCCTGCAAGACTTTACGGTTCTGGCGCCGCACAACGACGTATATGTGTAGGTAACAGAGTAGCATTGCGGTGACGGGTAAGCCAAAAGCCAGAGCAGACCCGAGTAGGTTGTACGATAGATCTCCGCCTTCTTCTTGGGATACCAAGACACAGCTTCCGGTCGAGAGCTCGTGTCCAAGGACTCCCCAGATTCCCAGAGCCGCTGGCAGAAAGAAGATAACAAGAAGAAATAATCCAATGAGAGCTATTATGATGGTGCGTTTTGGACCTCCAAAGGTGAAGCGCTTTGAAGTGGGTCTCACCACAACGAAGTATCTGTTCAGAGTTACCATTAGTAGTACCAGTAGTCCATAGCTCTGAAGTAGAAAGTAAACAAAAGCGTGGAAAGTGCAGAAGTTGGCCTGTTTGACCTCTGGGCTCTGTTGGTCGAACGCTGTGAAAGGCAGGCCGTAGGAGCACATGAGCAGGTTATTTCCGCAAACAAAGAAGAGAAGTGTTTTCTGGGCTGACAGTGGTTTGCGACATATCCAGAGTATGTAAGCACACACGCCATTGAGGATGACCCCCAGAGGACCAATGCAGTAGTCACCGATGATGACAGTTTGGTAATACTCAGGGTGCTTGTAGAAGAGAAACGCCGTCGCTGTGGTCTCATTCATTCTGCCTTGGTCGACCTCAATGTCCCGACAGTCTGGTATTTCTCCTCTTAAGACATGTATTCTACCTTGTTGCCAAACCTCTAATGGATCACATCGATTTATTCGAAATCTAACGTGTGTAGGCGATAAAGGCTAATACGTTTGACGCAAAGACTCTCTCTTTCTCTCGTTACACCATTTAAGTAGAACGCAAAAAACTCAAACAATGGGAGACAGGTTCTTCAGAACTAAAGGGAAAACAAAAAGTTACCCAGTATGGTGCCATGTATTGGTTTATAAAGCTTTGGTTTAAATAAAGCCCGATCTTGTTCAAATTACAGTTCAACCCAGTCCGGAGAATTAAGTACTTATTGGTCCACATTATGGTTCAAATGAGTTTAAAGTACTGCTATAGATTTATTTGGCTCCCAGTGTCAATCTATGGCTCGTGTTCGACTATCTCCTAAATATTCTGAATATCAATTCGAATTGACCCATTCACGGAATTTTAGTAAAATTATACTGACAAGAAGTATCCACGACAAAGTTTTAATGAACTACGTGTATTTACAAAGAGGGATTATCGGATATTTTTCATGAATCGCTAGGTCAAAATTGATAACGAATTTGGTCCAATGACTTAAGTGTTTTACTAGCTATGGAATATGTTTGCAAAAAGGACAAATAATTCATTGAGACGCGTGCATTTAACATCGGCAACTATGGACGCCTATCGCAAGAACATCCCGTACTTGGCTTACTTTCTTCCTTTTATCTCCCATTTTCTGTTGTCACTTTATAAATTTTATATGCACGGTGCATTTGTACAATCAATGGTGAGAGGTGCATTCTCGTTTTTCTCAACCCAAGGACACGTACGTATTTCTGTAGACAGGAAATGAATTTGCATGCGTTATCACATTAGTGCTGCAATGAAGGTAATCATATCAGTTATCTCCCATCCGCTCTATTTCGGGCGAATGCCACTGTTTACGTTATGTGCTGTTAGACAGTTAGATTAGCAGGTAAACCTGGCATTACTATCTACCGTCATTTCCAGTGTGGTTACCAAATGGTCATTGCAGTATGAGATGCTAATTTCAATTCACAGTTAATTACGTAATTGGTTTATTGCATGAACACAATGCATATTCTTTTCTGGCATAATAAGTGCTTTCTTTATTATCACCAAGTTATTCATTTCTCAATGTAACAAAACAGGTCGCAGTGTAAAAACCAAGCAAAGATGAGAAAAATAAATACTTGGCATGGTTAGTCTAACTTATAATTCTGTTATTTCTACCATTAAATTATGTTCCAATTCCATCGACATTGATGCCGATCAATAGAGTGCACTCAACATTCGGCGAAATTTTCACATTTGGAGGTGAACAGGGCCCCGAACCATGGATAGGTTTCATTGGACGCATCAATAAAGCATCGCCTATCTGATTATGCGTAGAGGCTCTTTGCGATCACATACTACTCACATTTAGATTTCCTCCTTCGTTTGAAGTTGACGTTTTATTTGATATAGTTGCATAAATGGGCGCATTAATTAGTCAATACATTCCAGGTTGTAATTTTAGTTTAATTATTGGCCAATTTTAGCCAAATATCATTCTGTTTTCAACAGGTAGTAGATAGACTACTTTTGGTCCACTTTGTATAACTATTTGAGTTTTGAATTATAATTTGCCTAAAAGTCCTTCGTACGAAATTCGATAGATTTATAAATTTACAATATGGAATCTAATTCTATATGGAATCTAATGATTTAATTGTTGAGGCTTGATTTGATATTTGGATTGTGATGTCAAAATATCAGTGAGAGTGCCAGTTGGCCATTTGACTATTTGTCTGTGTCATATGTATTTTGAAGCTGAATATACAATATATACTAGTAGTCCCGTGACCATACGTACACGTGCTGTCACGAGAATAATAAAATATGTGGAGACCTTTAAGTAAACAATTATAGAGGTACAATTAATTAATTATCACAAGCTGCTCTAATGCATCATAATTACATGCATTATATATCACGGTGTAATTGTGCATGTGCATAGGACACACGTGGTATCGATTACTGACATTACTTAACCGTGTGTGAGACTCATTTCCAAAGGGAGAAAATGTACTTAATTAATCATAAGTAAGTTCAACAACTTGAGGCATACATAACAAAGCGATCCATGCAGCTTTCTTAGTAAAGTTATGCAAAATAAATTATGGGTACTCTTGGATGTCACATCAGTAAAACACAGGTTAATAAATGCATTAAACATCATAGGGCCCTTCCTAGGAGTGACATGGCGAGTTCAATCTTAATTCTTACTCAGACAAAACTCAGCCCTCCTTTGTCATGGCAGAGCGACGTTGGCCGTGTTAACAAGAATCTGCTCGACGGAGAATTGTAAACCGGCAAATGAAACACATGGCAACATGCTGCACTTCAAGGAAGCCTGAAAGCCTAGGCTATCGCCATCGTTAACTGGGAGTTCCATGCAAATGACAGAGGGCAGTGGAAGACTGCATTTCACTCAGGCAAAAAGGCTGTGAAGCTGAAACTGAAGAGTCGTTTACACCGCCATGCACGTTGGTTCTCCCAGAAAGATCTATGACAACTTTTGGTCCTTACTCTTAACATTTCGTTTATTTGTTACATTCACCTCTCATCTTTAGCATCAATCATGTCTCATACCAAGGGAGAATGCCTAGAATGGAGAAGTATTCTCATATTATACAGGTAGAGTTTTTTGTTGTATTTTGAATTGGAATTTTGAGATTTCAGCAGTTCAATTTCAAACACCCAAGTCAATCACAATCTATTTTTTAACGTTCCCGCCAATTCCCGAGGGTTTAAACGCCAGGATTGGCTTCCAATTTTTAGTACGCCAGGTCTGTCAGCTGTGAATGAGAATCTCACACCTGGCGAGTATATGCTATCCCATACCTATCTCATTTCTACAGCACAGGTCATATCCACTGTCCATAAACACTGATGGCAATTCGTAATGTATGAGAACGTTTAAAGTGAGTGAACAGCTCATCCTCGGTTTTATCAAACCGTAATTTCGGTGATGAGTTCGTCCATTATGGTTGCCAACTATTCCGTGTCTTTCTACTGCTTGCGCTTGAGTTACAGTTGGCACGAACATCACCGCGTTCATAACGCACTTATTTTCCTGCTAAAAATGCGTTATGAATTACAAGGTAAATTAAATTTCTGACTCCGCTCTGTACCTTGGCTGCCGCTTGGCTGGCTCTCTTCGTCTGAATTAGAGCGTGGTTCAATTGACCATCGTCCATTTTTTGCATACGAGATGTGACGTCACCAGATTGCATCCAGAATAGGATTAAGACCGCTTTGTGAGGACAAATTCTTCGATCAACCTCCATGGTCAATCGATGAGCTCTGTAAGAAAGTGGGGAGAGGTTCTTCTGAAGGTGACCTCCTTCTGTGGACGCCCTAGATCACAAATATTAGCACTAATAGTGGGCTAATATTCAGGGGGAAAAATGTCACGTGCGCCATGAAAAAAAAAAAAACTATGCTTGTTTGAGAAATGTTGCGAGAGGACCTGGAGATCTCTGTAATATACCCAATTAATCTAGTCCAGAGTACACCCAAGACATTAATCGCTTAAAGAGTTGGAAACTAAATTACGAACCACAGATCTAAATCCTGATTTACGGAAAATTTAAGAAGAATCTGGAACAAAATAACCATCGAACTGATGACTGAGATGTTTTTGTATAAAACAGAATCAAACCCAGCGAGGGCCTGAGAAATGCGTTTCGTTTTGACCGCGGCTTCAGTCATATACATCGGTTTCATTAATTTAAAACGAGAACTCTAGCGCCACTTTGAAATAATTATACCATTTTCATATTTTCTACGTAGCAGAAGCTAGGACTATCTATGCCGGGGGACTATACACCCTGTTACAGCAAACACAGGGCCTATAGTCCGGATGCTAATATAGTCCTGTAGGCTTTTAAAACATATCACTCACAAAAATTGAGTCATCTGCAAGCCTTTTCATATGGGGTAGTGTGTAACATTGTTTGACCTAGATGTGGAGAGTTAGGGCTTCGAATCTCATCTCCATGGAATAAATTTTTATTTCTTTTATTTATTTCTTAAATTGGACTGACTGGGACTTCATTTCCTGAACATTACATTTGATACCGAGTTTTAACGTTTTGTATTTTCTCTTTCGTTGTAGGCATGGTGTCCGTCAATTTTGAATCATACGAATATCATTATTTATCTATGCAGTATGACATGTTGTTTGGCTACTCATCTACTATACCATTTTATTTACTATAAATATTATGTTTATATAAAACTGTTCTTAATCGACAAAATAAGGTAAGAAGCTGACAGGTTTGAAGAATGAGTGTAATAAACGATAAGTTGTTTGAAATATATCCTTGCCGATTTCGTCTGTTCATGAGGAATCACTCGGAAAAGTCGATCATGCGCCCATCACAATAATTCCTTTATGCGGGTATAGTAATGTTGGAACAGGCGCATTTGCAATCACAAAGAAAGTTCGAAATACTTCCGAGTTGAGGGGCATCCGAAATTATTTGACGACTAAATCCTACCTGGAAGGCATCCAAAGGACTGTATTATTAAATTTCAAGGTGGGTGAACTTCCGTTTCCTGCCATTCCATTAGATAATAATTCATTGGCCGAAGTAATGCTGTGTTATATTTCTTCCTTTTCATGGTTCAATATACGGTTAGGTTTTCTTTTACTTTTTTTTTTTTTTAGCTGCAGGGAGGGGGGGAGGGTGCATTCAACTACGGAGCAATCAGGCGGATTAGAAATGAAGTTGCTGCTAGGCAACCAAGTACGAGTGCATCAATGGATGTTTAAGAGGCAGAGGAGTGGCTACGTGTAGTGATTGATGAGGATGAGATGAATTTTACACGAAATTCACTCAACGAAAGAAAGTATAATTTTATTTGAATAAGAAGATAGTATACGCTTCCACATGTGCGCCTCGGTATTAATTGTATTCCTTTTTTCACAACCCACTTTTTATGCTACATACACATGTAGGTCATCTTGGGTGGGATAAAACGTACAAGGTTCGACGACGTTTCTGATTGCCAAATATGGTCAACTTAGTTGGTTATTTGGTCTCCAAGTACGACTTGTTTCAAAGGAATAGCCCACATGTCAAGTTAAAAACACTACCCCTGACGAGTATCTATGTGCCAACAAAGGCCTGGCACCTGCAGGTGACTTTTAATTCGGTATACTGTAACAATGTCCTCACAAAAATGTGTTGTCTGTTCCAGATTGGAATCCAGCAGACCGAAAGAGCCGCAAGTAAAGGGATAGGTGGATCAGCCCTTACACCATCCTGTCAGCGACTGAAAGAAATCTGTGCAAGTTGAAAAATAAAGATCGAGAATTGAAGCTAACAGTCAATCCAGCTAATATAAAGTTGTACCAATCGTAATAAACACAATTTCACGCCCTGTACAATTGTTATTGGCTCTAATTCAATGCAGCGGACTTACGACTATCCATCTTAGTATGTATAGTTCCACTGGGACTACTAATTCTAATGGTAGGACTATATGCTTTAAGAATAGTAGTCTGCCGGACTACTATTCCTAGAACATGAAATCGTAGGACTATACAAACCAGGACTTGGGAGTCCTGCGGACTACCATTTCGAGATACTATAGAGATAGTTACACCGGAAATCGACCATCTAACGTTTAATAGGCCTACTTGCACAGAAGAACAGCGCCGGCCATATAGCAACATCAACAATTATACATAGCAACAACAATAAGTCAATAACAGCTAGACAGCGCTCTGACGTCAATGGGATTGAAGATATTTCAGTTCGCCCGAATTTTTCCACGCAACGATTAGGTGGACTGTTGAGAGATCTAGGCCCGATTCTGAAAGCAAATTCCATTAGGAATACTGGAAAAATCGACTAACGTCTAATGAACTAAGGCACAATTCACAAATGAAAATTTGTTGAGTTGTTTTAGGCAGGTTGGCAGGCAGCCAACGGAATCGCTTTATAGCACTTTATGTAGTTATAAAGGTCATTTTCATTACAAGAATTAAAGACATTCAAAATAATGCGCTTCACAACATAGAAATTCTAATATCAAGGTAAACAAGGTCATTAATAGCGATTCTGGAATTAAAAGTCAAGTTTTGATTTAAAAACGGATAAAGATTTCAATTCACGAATTTCAAGAGGGCATTCCCTAAAACCGGTGCTTGTGCAGAAAAAGAACGGCCGTCGAAAGAGATTATTTTAAACTCAGGAACGCTCAGCAGATGTTGGTTGCAAGAGCGCAGAGAACGGGTCGGCTGATATAGGTTTAGATGTTCGCTTAAATAAATTGGTCCGAGTTCATTAATAGATTTCAAAGAAAGTAAATTAATTAAGTAAATTAATTTTAAACGTGATTCGGAATTTCACCGGAACCAGCGAAGTTCTTTCAAAAGTGGAGACATTCTGTAACAGCGGTCATCTATCACTTGAGGTGATCAGCAAATGAGAACATCAGTTCTCATTTGCTGATCTTTGAGCTTTGAGTACATTTTTTTTTTTTTTTTTTTTTTAACTTTAAAGTTTTTAACGCTTTCAGAGGATAATAGGGTTATAATTTCACCATACATGCATCAAAATAGTATGATGTTTCTCATGCTCGAATAGTGAAAACAAAGAGCCATTTGAAAGATATTCACGCATGATTTGTGCATAGAAAAAGCTTTGACGTGTCAACAGTGGAGGTCCATCTGTTCGCATGAGGAGCCGATATCGTTTTAACCGCTTTTAAAATTACGAGGCCGGTTTGCTAAAAAAAAAAAAAAAAAAAAAATGTGTAGAACACGAATTGGTCGATGAAACAAAAAGTAGCTATTTTATGTCAACATGTCTCGGTGAAATAATGACTCTCCAATAAGAGAACGGGATGTCAAACTGAGACCACAAACTTCAAGGCGGAATGATCATTTTGTGTGAACTACTTTGGCCTAAGCGCCTAAAAACGTTGGCATCCTTTCCCAGGCATGTCTATGCATCTGCTCCACCTCTCATTTCCAGTACGTGATGTTACTAGTCTCTCCATTTTTCTTCCACGTCTCCCTCTCTCTTCTGTCTCTCCTTCAATGGATACAAGCACTTTGATCCACAAGATGTAACCGAAGATCATCTTGAATCTTCGGAATCTACATAACAGTTTCATTGACGCCCTGGACGAAATCTAGAAGTGGTCAGTGCTTCGAATCTTGATCACTCGGAATATCAAATGGCCATTTTTCACGCTTCGCCCAGGGAGCCAATCAGACCGAACCGTATCCGAGCGTTTGAGCTTGGATATCGCCGGGTTTAGCAAGCACCTTGCTCCCTTCTCTACGCTTCCAGTGGCGATACTTCCTGAACTATCATCGTTTCACCTTTTGTAGCATGCCTTGTTGCTCACTAACGCCAATTTGTTGACGCACCCAATCGTGTCTCTCTGTCTAACTAACTCTCAGCAACCTCCTCCAGCACCACATCTCGTACGCCACAATTTTCTCCATTTGTTTTCTGATTTGTCCAGGTTTTGCATGCATATACATGTAGAGCCACGTTACATACAAGGGTCTTTGCCTATCAGACCTTGAGTCTTCTCTTCATGTGATATCCACACATCTGCATTATTCCAGGCTATTAAGTATTAAATGTATTCTTAAATACCAAACATTGAAGCAAGGAGACGCAAACAAAGATATGGTGGTTTATATTTATTGTATATTTTTTTAATTATATCAAACAGCATTGGAACACTCGAAATCACTCACTCTTTGTTGAGGAGCATGTCATCCACGCTGTTGTCCACGCTCAACTCCAAAGGATACTCTGCGACAGTCGAACGTGCGACACGCAGCGTGGCTTTGGTTGCACAATGCAAACAAAATAAAACGCAATGAAAAATAGCAGGCACACTTGATGAAATGGTAGGTGGGCATTAATGCTCAGGATTTCGGCCTCACTTTATTTTGTGTAATTGCAACAGTGGGAAAAAAATTATTTGGAACGAAATCATTGGGGAATTACTATCAAATTGTAAAACCTGTCAATTGAGATATAGACAACATTTATACGTCAGGACCAACAATCAAAAGTCCCCGGTTAACGAACACCTCCAATTTCAAGACGCTCTGGCTGTTGTTCAAATTTTATAGTCCACAAATCATATAATCATAATCATACTCCTGGCTGTCAAGCAACCTTTCAGGATTGGCAAGGTGGATTCGTCTTTGGCAATTGCATCGTCCATCGACTCTTAGCTCAAGTGATATGGAATCTGGTGTGACCCGACATACTTTTCGACACTCTTTCATTGAAGCAACGTAGTATGTGATGGTATTACCATTCGGGACCTTTTTTCCTGGAATTGGGTCTGCCCAGATGTGATGAACAATGGCTGCGGAGCAAAAAAGAAGGGTTAGAATCAGTGACCTTTCAATGTCAGATCTGAGGTCGCAACATCAGTTCACAATTAAGCTTTATTCGAGTTTTTTTTTTTTTTTTCATTTCAAGTTCATATCACAATATGAATAATTAACCTTTAATGAAGGTCAAAGGAAAGCACCAGCATTTAAACTGAAGCAGAGTAAACAAGTAGAGGGTGTGGTGTCCTACCTTGATCCCATTGCCTTTCGATGAGCATGCTTCCTTCCTTGTCTATCATAACTTCCTCATCATTCAATACGATGTCGTACATTGCACAAGTCAATCCCAACTCGTCATAAATTGCCACCAAGCAGCATGGCTTTGATGCACACATCGAATAGCAATCAAAGTAATGGTCTGCAAATTCTGTTGCTTGAGCAGGATAATTCAACACGGCCCCTTTTCCTCTCCGAATAGTTAGCAATTCATTTCTCGTTGTGACACACTCGATTGTGACGATGATCGAAGCTAGGAGAGCGATCGTGCAGCGTCTGAGTGAAGATCCCATTCTGTTTAGCAGAAAACTTGACGTCGTTGAGATGCAACTGGTGTCTATCTTAGACTTGCTGCTTGTCTCCTTTTATCTAGTGCAGATGCTGTGTTTGTGCAAGTTGATAATCGACAGCATGGCCTAATAAGCAGCCGACAGCAAATCGATCGATTTACACGGTTATCATTGTCGTCGTTCGAACTCTCTTCTTGTTATTCTTTACCCTCTTTCTCCCCATTTTTCCCTATTTTCCCCTTTCGGTGTGTCACAGAAAGGTCAAAGTCCATGTGTACTAGCAACTTAGCAAGACTAAAGCTTACTACCAGATCTGGGGCGGTATTCTCGAAGATTCTTAACCCCTAGCTAAGCCAAGTCGAGAAATTTACGTTTAGCTCTTGTTATTTCATTCAGAACAACTAAAATAGCCATTCATTATGCATGTACATTGCTTGAAATTTATCTGATCATAAATCGTTCATGGTGATATTTAATCAATAAAAATGCTGTATTGAGAAGAAGCATTCTTTGAAACGACTGTTATCTGGCTCTAAAGCTCTCAATATTTAACTCCTGAGAGTCCCCCACGGGACTTTTGAAGTTAAGACCTGTTTAACATGGCATTCTCAGAGTTGAGAATTGATTGAAAACCAATTCTAAGAATTCACACTTAAGAGTGGTCTTAAGAATACTAAAGAAGAGAACCTGGCGTCGTTGAGATGCAACTGAAGTCTGCCTCCAATTTGCAATTGTCTTTATTTAGGGCAGTTGCCGTGTCGGAACAGATTCGCAGTTGAAAGCATAATTCAGACGACGGCAGATCGATCAGTTTGCACATTCGATCATTGTCGTTCGAATTCTCTTCTTGTTCTTCTTTATTCCACTTCTCCCTCATGTCCTCCTATTTTTCCTCTTTTGGTGTGTCGCAGAGAACGATTGATGTAGGCTACAGTTCAGGTGCCATACGATGTACTAGCAACTTAGCAATTTAAAGGACTTGTTCACTACCTCATTTGGTATCTGTGTTTTAGGTTGTAATGCACTCTATATCTAATCGATATTATTCCACACTGAAGTTAACAGGAAGCACAGCTTGTGCAGCCTGTGAAGGGTTTGAGGTCATACAACTGGAAACCATGAACTGGTTTGACTTCCTCCTTTTGCTCCTTTCCAGAGGCGACTTCCCTTAAAAGGCTCCAGAAGAAGCGCACCCTCAGTCCAGTTAGCCGACATCAGACCAAAGCGAGGCTGGCTGTCTCTGCTTCACTTCCGCTCCAGAAGGAGATGCGCATGCCCACGACAGCACGGCCGGCCCAAAACAGAGCTTCCGGGGAGGAAATGTAAGTCTATGGATATTTTGTGTGGCAAGAATTCATAGAAGTAGCTCAACCACTATTCGTTCGAACTTATATTGTGCGCTAATGTCTCCTCTTTTTCTCTCGTAGATCGCCTTACTACACACCACGGGTGGGTGAAAGATCAAAGACCGAGGTGAACATGCTTCGTCCAGGACAGACTGCGAGGAGTGGGGAGAAGGCGATCTCTGATCCAAGCACAGTGCCTGGGATGTTGCCCCAAAGCGCAATGAAACCTCCGAAGCCTTTCTTTCTAAGCGAATTTCAGTTGCCTCATCTAGAGAACAGACAATCGGCCTTCAGGAATACGGTTGCTCTGCGGCCTCGACATCACTACATCCACCCAGATTGGATATCGGAAGAAATGCTCACCAAACGAATGATGATCGAGCACCGGAAAAATCCTCTCCTTTTTGGTTGGATTTGAATATATGAGACTTGTATAATAATTTTCGACATACAAGAGAGGATTTTACCATTTTGGTTCTTTATAATGATTTCATTTTGTAAATGTAGACATACAATTAAATAATTAATAATCGACTTTTTTTTCAATTTAATGTAATTAACAGTGCACTGTGGTATCTAACATATTACCTTGCATATAATCATATAATTATTATTACGATAAGATTTCCTAGTGCAATTTCTGTGCACTATATCTAGCTCAACTTTTTTTTTGAACGTGTTCCTGAAAAAAATCTTGTGATATCCCAACGAAGTCCAATAAAATTGTATTTTAAAAATGTTTTACAAATTCTTGCTGACATAAAACTTTTCCATGGCGGGAATAATATTGACAGAAATCTGAACAGACAAATGCTGAGACGATTTCGAAAATATCCTCCCTTGTGATTTGGTTAACAAAAATTAATTAAGCTTCAGATTATCGTTCGACAATGCAATGATTCATCATGCAAAAAAGTTGTACCTAATCTTTCTACATTGCATTGACACAATGGGTATTGTATTACACTATACTTGGATTTCCACACGGTCTGACAAGTAAACGACTTTAATCCTGGTCTGAAGCAAATTGAGGTAATCCAAGGGATAAGATAAGATAGGATAAAGATGGTTTATTCTTTGATTTATTGAAATATGAAAACAGGAATATGCAAGGAAAATGTGAATTAAACAAAAATAAGGCGTGCCAAGAGCAAGATTTCTGACATAAATTATTATTTCCACGTATATGTATAAATAAGCATTCTCGATAAAATTACATAAGTACAGTGTATATAATTTTGTGTCATAAGATAAAGTTATTATCGCTTATTATTATTTACAATTATCATTTCATGAAATGGATCAATCATATCGATATGGAAAATTCAAAGTTAAGTCGAAGCAATTCAAAATCTTCAAGTCGATCATATTTTGAAGTCGATTTATGACTCCCAGGCCTCAATATTCCTGACCCATAGACGAAACCAGCCACACTTAAAACCAGAATAGTGAGAATTATAACATTAAAAACTGTATGGATTTTCCACCCTGATAATTTACATCATGCTAAGACCAAATTAAGACCTTATAATTACACCAATACAGTCATATCTTGGTCTCTGCCTGTTAATCATTTCATCGTAATTCACGCTTCACTTAATCGAGTTCGCCACAAGCATTACTGTCTGAGATCTCTGATTAGCTATGGCACATACAAAAGTCTTAATTCAGCCATGAATAGCACAAAAATGCATCATTGCAACATTCCGTATAATTATCTAGACATGCTCAAGGTAAATGCGTCTAGGTAAATGCGTGAGCTGGTTGTCTATGGAAATGTGTGAGCTGCATATCTAGGTAAATGCGTGAGCTTGCTATCGAGGGAATTGCGCGAGCCAGCTGTCTAGGAAAGTGCGCAAGCCGGCCGTCTATTAAAATGCGTGAGCCAGATATCTTGGGAAATGCACGAGTTGGCTGTCTAAGGAAATACTTGAGCTGGCTGTCTAGTGAAAGGCACGAGCATTACGTTTTTGTAATCGTCTGTGTTGGCAACCACGGTCGCTTATTGTTACATGTGTCAAATACCAGTCCACTACATGTAGTTTTATATAATAAATAATATATACAATTATCCTTATTGTAGATAAGCATATGAGAATATAAATTATATATAATATCAACCTGTCCATCGCCATCATCCGGGACGACCATTGAAATCCATGTCACCAGGTGGAATGGATCCGGGAGACTACATGCCTACAACAAGTAAATGTCAATATTAAAAACTTGATTTTATACACATGTTACCCCTCGCGCCGAACCACGCACTAAGCCGCATTGTCACATTTTTAGGTTTTAGTGCCTCCTGATAGCTGATCCATTCAGTTTAACACAAGAATTATCTAAATCTGAGGAGTAGTTCAAAAGTTACAACCTGTTTACGGGTCAACCCCACACGTAATCGAAGATGAGAAATTCGCGTTATACATGCATTAAAAGGTTGGCAAAGATTCAAAATGATGCAAATGTCAATGTAACAGGCTTAATTATACACAAAATATATGAACTTATTGGTCACTGAATGACATGATTCTTATATGCGAGGAAAAGGGAGAATTTCTTCTTCTTCTTTTTTTCTTCTCGTTTTGCCATCATCAAAACATAAGAATCAACATTTTGAAACCATCTGACCTTTCAAGGCTTGTTTCTCGGGATTATGCTCAGCGACTTATCAAAGAGACTTCGTTAATTTAGTTCTTGCACTGGCAGCCCAAATTCCAGAAAAAGGTACATGTGCCAACAATCGAGGTAAAACAAGACAGTGAATTTTATAATATTCAACATCCCTATAGTTAACGTTCTGGCGTGATAGCAATATCAAAGTGGTAGTTAATGGATAGAAAACACGTTTTGAACATGGTATGGGTGTGTCCAAAAGGACAATATATTACGTACTCCTAAATATGATTAGTGTGAGCTCCACTATAATTATCTACGTCCATAGATTTCATTTCAAAATATGTATAACTGTATGTAAAACCCATAATACGGACATCAGTTGCAGCTTAAAGTGATTACTTTTGGCTGAAATGTCCAGTTTCAGGACCGATTTTGAGCACTTTTTAAAAATATGTCTCAGATAGTTTCCTATAACTCTGCTCAAATTGTAGTTTTGTGGATAGAGTTTTCACCAGAGTCACCCCATTCAAGAGCGTCGGGTGGAGTCTCGCATTTCGAAGTCATTGTCGAACTGTTTGCCCACACATCAGGGGTCCGTGGGGGCCGACGATATTGTCTGCGATCTGGTAGATCGGAGAACCGTCTCGGAGGTGACTCAACAGGATTGTAGGATCCTGCCTTTTGGTCGTAACCCTAGGTCTCCAAGACCTGGGTCGATCGTCCACTGTCCTTATGTTGGTGGTGCTTAGGCGGGGGGCGAGCAGTGTAGCCCTAGTACAGTTGAAAAGCGCGAAACATGTTATGCAGGAATTGCAGCCTGAATTATCCTTATAGCGCACCCTCTTTCCGAGCTTAGACGATGCATTGAGAAAGGAAAGGTGGCAAACAACTCACGAACCGTCGAAGAAAGAATGACTAATAATTGATTAATTTCTATGCATGATTTTTGGGGATATTTGAAATGAATAACTTTCTTTGTTCATCGCTATTGTTCTGCAACCAAGCACAAGTTTCCTCTTTTTCTCTTCGTGAATTCATAATTTCATTAAGTGACCATTTAAGGACACATTTAACTGATTAGGAAGAGTTAAAATCATTTTGAGCCCATGGTACAATATAGATATAAAACTGAATAGTTTCTTTTGGTGCTCAGTTGCCCAGTATAAGTAATCTACGTTTTTCAGTTTAGCTACAGCGCTTCTAGGAACCCGGCTACGCAGGCCCTTCCCATGAAAACTGTTTCATCTGCCGGCAATTCAACGATTCGTCCGCTTGTCTTACTGTTACGTTGATGCCTAATAATTATTCTGGCTCAAAAACAAAAACAAAAGAGTCATATGTATAATTTTCATTCCGTTTAGCGTTTGCTAACTCATCTCGGCCGTTCTGACGTTTTATTTGATGCCTTTGAAGCAACCATAGCAACCATGCCTCAAGAACAAAACAAGAAAGAATAAATTCCATTTCAAAACCTCTATTGAAGCAATTTGATTAGCCAATCAGAAATAGACAGCATCTGCTCTGTACTGCAAGCGCCCAATTACAGGGCGTTCAATAACAGGCTCTCCAATCACATTAACATAATCCTTTGTCTTCGAGGGCGACTCGTCCTCCGGCAAATACGGTCGCAGATCAACTCCCCGATCTTGCGGCTGATTGAGATACATTTGCAGCAAGATCCGCAGCACGTCCGGATTGAACCCAACGACCCGAGAAGCTTCGACCGAATCAAAAAGCTTCATATTCGGGGACGCCCAGCATATGTTTTGAACACGCCAAGCGTCATCCGGTCTCCAAATGTGCAGAGAATTCAGCTGGTAAGCAAAGAAGCGGAAATGTTGACCATCGGTCAGCACTGTTTGTGTCGTGAACGGGTATGTGATGTCAAGGTAACGGTTGAATCCTGCAGGGAAATAAAATCTAAGAGTTTAATACCCAAAAACAAGAACGTCACATTTTTGTATTAAGACATTCACAGCCTAGGACGAGTATTCTCCATAATGCATTCTGGTCCTTGGCAGTGAATGTGTTGATGATACGTTCATTAGATTAAATATAGCAATAAATCATAAAGTAACACACGTACCTTGATTGTGACTCTGCGAGACACAAGACGCAAAGGATGAGGTTAGGCCATACTGTAGGAGCTGTAAAAAAACACGTAGGGTCAGTTTCACATCATGATGTAATCATATTACATAAGAGCAACATTGTACAGTCATCCTTTTGCTCACCTGCTCATCGTAATATCCCTCATCTGTTTTCTGAATGAACTTCTCGCGACTCTGTCGTGGAACCATCAACCACGACATGACATGGAACTCACATGGATCTCCAATCCAATGACCTGCAACGCAAAGCATCCGTCACATGTGGAATTGGTCCTTGAACGTGAATCATGATGCTGCATTGTCATTAGGTAACTTCAAGGATGTTTCAGCAGACCTTGAAATCTAGAAATCCCAGGCGAGCTGTTTATAGCTCACTTAAATTTGCCCAGGCGAGCTGTTTATTTTAGAGGCTAAATACCCCACTATATTGAATAGTATGCACAATACATACAATAGGAATCATCCAGGGGAGTGTTTGAGGAGTGTAAAGAGAGCAAGGATTCCATTCTTAATTAAAATAAAAACAAGGACACATCAATCAGCATTTTATTGCATTGACTTCATATACTATATTTTGCCCATTGCTATTCTTCCTGAGTTTCGTCCCAAAACAAGGGAAACCCCAACCCTCAAATGTCGAGAGTTGGACGGAATTGGGCATTGTTTAAGTGTTATTTCTAAGTCGAGAAAATGGGCGTCTTTCGCGGCAGTGAGTTCAGTTCACTGTGATTAGTGAGAAGCGAAACTAATGTAGAGCGCACATCAGCTCGTATCTCAAGCACTCCCCAATACCTAACGATGAGCGGCAAGGAAATCACAACGCCCTATTGCACTCCAAACATCGCTTTGGTCTCACATGGCACATAACGCACCAGACTTAAGCGCGTGAAGTTGAAAGCGCGTGGTTTCCAGGCGCTCGTCAGGCGAGCGATATGTTAGGGCCGAGGAGAGCGATCGACAGCTGGCCTCAAAATGATTTCAGGCCAGCAAAGGCGAGCGCAAGCGATTGCTCGCCTCAGATTTCAATTCAAGGTCTGTTTCAGTTGAATTGCGCTTTGCTCAAGTTAGCTCAACATGATTCATTAAAAATACTCAGTTTAATTTTTACGTCACGAGTGTTCCGATGTCTGCTCACCGTTCTTGATCCACAGATCAAGAAGATAAAACTAGCCCTCATTTAACAGGCATGAGAGGTTTGACAAAAAGTACTGAAAGTCTAGCAAGGGCAGGGGGGGATCCGGGGGGTGACCCCCCGGAGGGAGAAATTTTTAGATTTTTAAGCATCAAGTTGCAAGAAATTCAATGGTCTTCAAGTAATTTCATAGAGAGCTCTATCAATGAAGATAGTTTAGAAATTTACAAATCAATAGACCTAACAGATCAATAGTTGAATTGTTCATCAATCAGGAGGCTACAAATTTAACAAAAGGAGGTATTCTTTATTGAACACAAATTTACAACTAGAGCATCTGTTGCATATTGTCCTGTCCATGGTCAAGGAATCTTCTTTTCTAGCCAACTTCAGGACCAGCGGTTGCGCGCAACGTCTGGGTCGTCACAGGTGACAACGGCGTTCAAAGGCAAACAGCGCATATTGCTATAACAAACTTGAAACTTCTCATTCGACTAGAATTGATTGAGAATGCCTCTTCCGAAAGTAGTAGTAAATGTATCGTAGCTTACCATTGGTCGAGAACCACCAATCAGAGCGTGCGACAGAAAAGGTCGCGTTAGATTCGACTACAATGCAAGAAACGACCAGGACAGCTTGCGTTAGATTGAAACCATATTTACGACCAAAACGATTTATTTTTTTTTCAGACTTTTTCAAAAAGTACGGAAATCCGTCAAAATACGGAAGAATCTCATGCCTGTTTAATCAATCTGGTTTTAAGGGTAATCACCTGATATGCTCATTGGTTTGTCCCGAATCAGGTTCTGGCCAATGGCGTGAGGACCGTATGGCAGTGCAGGGAATTCAGAAGAGCAAACGGCATCATCGGGAGATACAAACTGAAATCAAGAAAAATATTAACGTAGCAGAAATTTAATTAGCATATAATTACCTCCGGTAACGGTAATTCTGAACGCAGCTGAAGAGAAGCTAGGTTTTTGTAGTTGAACCTCGTGACCCCTGAGTTATCTTTAGCGCGAGCATATTGTTCACGGAACCCACTTCTTGCCCAGAAAGCTTCAATACGGACATCTTCGTCAACTTGAGCTCTCCGCAGATAATCGTGACGAGCAGCAAGTTTGGTTAAAATGGTGTTGAAAATTGCGGACATTAATTCTTGATGCTGGTATTCGCCTGCCACTACATCAGATGGCTGTTCGATTCTGATCTGATTGTGGTCTTCAATAATGGCTTCTTCTATGAATGGTTGGAGTTTTGCCACTAATTCGCTCACATCACAGTTTGTGATTGCATCGGGGAGCCCGTTTAGCAAATGCGTCTTCGTTATAAATTTTTTGTATTCGAGAGTCCGAGGGGTATCGTGAAGCCCATGAACTCTATAGGCAGTGATTTGCTCATTATGGGCGAGCTCTTCCAGTCTTTCTTTCGCTTTTGGAATCGACTTCAGTTCTTCACCTCGTTCGTGCTGCTGCCAGGCCCATTTAGGTTGAGAGTCGCCCCACACTCCCGGAGGCAATCGGGGCTTTATTGAAGGGTACTGAGGCTCCTCATAATCTTGTAAGGATGCTGCTGAAGTTGATTGTTTGCAGTGAGACGGCCGATATACCCTGCTACATGATCTTAAATGCTTAAAAATATTATTTTTAAGATGACATCTAACGGGGGCCGCCATATTTTTATTTGGGTATCACATAAAAATGTTCAGTATTAACTTATTTTGTTTAAATGCCTTTTTTTCGTAAGGTAGGATTAAATTTATGTGTTTGCACAATTGTTTATTCGTTATAGCGATTATTTATATTTTTTGTCTACTAATTTATATTTTCTTTTATATTATATTAGAAACAAATGGTAATCATTTCAGTTTACGACACCAGATACAAAAAGTTACACACAATTACATTATTTTTATATAAGTAATCATAACGGTATTTCTGATGCCTTTGAAATTGAAATTTCAAATACAAGAGTCATACTTTAATTCAAATTATCAGATCTCACTTCACAATTGTACGATACTGTATGGAAATTTGCTTTGTATAATAATTATGAAATGATATACCTCATTTAAGTTTGTTTGTTTGTTGTACAAGCCATCGAAAGCATTCTGTCAAAATGTAATTTTCTGGGCCTTCCAAGGAAGCGTTCATGGCAACGGTGAACGGATGCTATCATAGTGCAGTTCTAGTATAGTGTTTTTTGGGCAATTCCAGGTAAGAACAGCATGCGTATAGCTAGATTCAATGCCGGTCCTGTTATCATGGAATTTTCGGAGTTCATGTTTTCATATTTGGCAAGCTGTTAAAGATTATAAACATTATAAACAGCTGAAACAGAGTTACAGTGAGTCACTGACTCACTCACTGTCACTCAGACTCAGTCACTGACTGACTGAATCTGACTCACTGTGACTGTGAGTGTCAGTGTGACTGTGAGTGTTAGCTGGCTGCATTCTGAGCCGTAATATGTGGGGATGATGCCAATATAAGAGTCTTGGAATGAGACTAAGTGTTAGCCTGCCATGATGCTAACCTGGTTAGTAGGTTAGGCAGGCCTATAAAATGCCACATAGTACATAATAACATATATAATATGCAGCATATTCGTATTGTGAAATTGTCTGCTTAGTCCAATCTTAAGTGTCAACTAGGTCTGGTTAATATGTAGATCCATACAAACTGCCATTAGCGCAACAGCATGCATAAGTACTCAGCAACACAAACTGACACAGGTACGTAATTCATGAGGCATATATCCGTAGTGTACTCCAGAAAAGGTGTGTATCCGTGAGGTAAGTATAAGCCCAAGGGCGACGACAATCCGGTAAGGTAATAAAGTCTTTATTCCAATGTTAAACTTAAAACGTTGTACTCGTGCACCACGTGGCTATAGGAGTGCCATGCAACCACTCGCCAACCGCGTTATATTCGTGTACATAGCATGTTTATATGCGCAGTTACCAAAACATGCCCCCTCGCTACAGGGCCCTGAAGAGCATGCACCCTTCACAGGGGACATGATATCACTTACACATGCATATCCCTTTAATATGGTCTGCATATAAGGCTAGTCTAGGCTTATGAAAATTTGCATTTCACCCACAGTAATATTACACTAGCTAGCCTACTAATTTTCACATGAATGCATCACAAAACTTTCATTCTAATCATGCCTCACGTTAATTGTTGTTGAATCTTCTAAAAATATTCAGTTTTCAACCTTTCGTACGATGTCGCCTGATTCCACAAAAAGCGCAAAATTTCAATCTGAGTGTCGTGGATATTTACATTGCGCGACACTCGCAGCTGCCAGCTTTTTTCTTAGTTAAAGTGGGACATTGGTGATACGAAATGAGTTCAGTAGTAAACCTAAAACCCGGATCGGTGGTTGTGGCCCTATGCGAAATTGCAGGCTACAACATGCAAGCTGTTATATTTGGCGGATTATTTGCGTGAAAATTGTAAGGTAACTCGAGCATCTAAAATTTAAGTTAGTGTGGACTAGCTGATATGGTAGGGCAGATCCACGGGTGATCAGCTAGATCCGCCATAGTATAGGGCTATGTGAGTGCATGATCATGATGATGAGGATATCATTAAATCATTATCATCCTCATCATCATGAAGAGAATGGGAAGCTTTCCTGTGAATCAAAACCCATTATGGCTACTTTTTGGCCATTGAGGGTAGCTACGGGACATATAATTACCCAGGTTAACAAAATATATAAATATGTAGCTAGTCTGATCAGTCCATTTAAGAGGAGAGGTGGTGGCCGAGTGGTAAGCGTAATCGCCTTGAAAATTTCAATATGGCTTGGTGCTGGCCACCGGAGGTTCAAAGCCAGCCATTAATTTACTTACTTTATAGCTGCGTTAAAATCAAAGGTATCATCCAAAGAATTGAGGGTGAGGAGAAGGAGGATAACTTATGAAGAGATAGCTGTCAAATATATATCCCAAAGGGTATACGAAGTTACTATATATGGTATAAACCAATTAACCATACTGACGGCAACCAAACAACGCAAAAGTTGTAGGATCGTTTTAGAGGCTGTTCTTTAATTCCCACTATAAGCACCCAGATCTCGTGTTAAGTGAGTGAGAGAATTCTATGCAAATCAAATACTTGCCCCTTAATTGTACATCATGTCTCCATAGTCCATATTTAACTTGAAGAGGTCTATTCACTTACTTACTGAATACATGTACAGAGAGTTCACAGAAGTCTGTCAGCTCTGATCACAAATTTTGTACAATATATTTGATGTGAATTGCAAATTTTATCAATTCAATCTTCCCCGCCATTCTAACATAATGACTGAATTTCCAGATCGTGATGTTGATGTTACGACACGAAACCACGCCTCCCGACGGGGAAAAACCCAAGAAACAACAAGCTCCACAGACTTTTGAAGAATTCCTGAAAGCTGAAAATCTGGTGTGCAATTTAATCACTGTTAGCTGAAATAATAATTGAATTCATGCAGGAAGAATGGCCATATCGATTAACCTGCGAGAATCTTCTTGATCTTGAAGATGAAAGGCAGTTACTTGGCACCAAGGAAGACATTGAAGCAGAATTACAACAGGCAACTCGTATGTTTGCTGATCTCTCGATATCTCTTACCAATGCTTTATCTAATTATAGATTTAGACACAAAATTAATGAACAACCTGGAAGGCCGTTTGGAAAAGTTTGAGCAACGATTGCACAAATATGGCAGCCTCTTGGTGCAGTTTGAACCAACTGAAACTCCTTGTACATCGAGACCAACATCAGTAAACCAAGGTGCGTATTAATGACCTGCTTGAGAGAAGTACGCGAGCACTGTAATCCCAGTGTGTAGTTGATCCTCATGTCCATGATGATAAGTTATAAAATGAAAAAGATCGTTGAATTTCTCTCACATACTTAAGCATTTATTGATTTTTGTGATAAATTTGTTTCATTTGTTCATGAGACCTTTTTGTCAGACTCAACGCGGGATTCTCGTAGGAAGGGTGAGACAACTCAAATATTACTGTTGATTCTAGAAATGAAGTTGTCATTATTTTACGAGTGCTACACTCAATTGTATACTTTATTGTATATAATGTGTTAAAGTTTTTTCACGGAGGAAAAATGGGAAGTGCTGTGCATGTTCTTTTGTTGTTTGTTATTGTTATTCCAGCTTTGATATTTTGTAACAAATCTTTCATTTACCATTATAATAATACTGGTTATGAATCTCATTCAATAAACACATGCAGAAAATAAAAACCATAATGATTTTCAAATTTTTGCAGCTTTCCTAACTGAACTTGAGTCAAACCCAATGTGCACTAGTCAGCAGTTGGCCACAAGCAAGGTGCGTTAATTACCGTAAGTAAATCTTATGTCTAATCCTTGGCAGCAGATTCCAGGAAA
>KB312450.1:290217-428838 GCA_000328365.1 Capitella teleta | reverse complement strand
CAATTCGTTACACGACCGATTTGCCTGAAACAAACATGTCGTTGTAACGAGCTTTTACTGTATGTCTTTAATTTCTGATTTTTGATACTTTTTATATCATCAAATAAAATAAAATTCAATTAATATATGTCACATATGCTTTTGTTCCTGATTCATACACAGCTTCCAATATTTTATTTCATGAATGCAAACTTCAAAATCCACGTGTTTTGTAAAAAAAAAAAATTCTTCTAAAATTAGTTGTGGAATGGGAAGTGCATGAACACAGAACATATATGGAAGTGAATGTTATTGAGATCAGGGGACCGCTGAGAGGCTCTGTTGGCTTGACCATCTGCTAATCAATATATGCCGACCTGCACGTGTACAGGTCAAGGTGACAAGGTCAAGACCTGATCAACCCACGGATGTTGAGAACGTGAATTGTCATAGTTCATGACATGATGAAATGATGGGGTTTTTACGGCTCCACCCAAACCATTCGAATGATACGGGCGCCAGAACAGAAGGCCCGGGACCGGGGTTTCCCCTAGCTCCCCAAGGGTAGCGGAGCAGTTACACTATGCTACGGCTTGGGGAGCTAGGTTTCCCCCTACTCCATCGATAAATCTCAAGGGTTCTTTATCCTACATACCACCATAGACAGTAGTAGTAGTTGGACAGCACTGCAGAGTTACCGAAGAATTACAATTATAACGAATTACAATTATAATTCACAATCATAACGCCCGTGGCCTGATCGGGTCTCGAACCCGGGAGCTCGACCCCCACCGTCGGCATAGGATTGCAGTCAACCGGGCAAACCGACTGAGCTATTCGGTGCACGACCCCTATGTCACTATAGATCATCGTAATTTTTTGGTGACTGCTCTAGTACGTGGTGCACTGGTGCCTAATGATACTGGGACACTGGGGGTATGTTGTTAGCTGGGTCATTCCTTATCGCTCGCTTTCTTTGCCCCTTCCTATGAAAGGCTATATAGAAAGCGACAAAATGATTCAGGGCGGGGTTCTTGGCCCATCTCTAATTATGACGTCATCAAATTGTGCGTATACAATCGTTACGTCGTCGATTTCTGTGAGCTTCGTGGAGGCTCAAAACTTCCGGTTGTCAATTCTGTTGAAAGTTGTAAGAAATATATATATTTCTCCTATTTACTAGTTTATTCCTTATTGGCATTAATTCGATCGCACTTTCTTCGCTTAAAATGTCAACACATATCTTGTCTGCCATTTTGCTTGAGGAATTCTTATTCGGTTTACTTAATAGGGCTAATTATTAGCTATTACCCAGTTTAAAGTTACTAATTGGTAAACACTTGGCATCTAGCACAGATTCTCGGGCGAGGTCTGTATACCTCATTGGGCTCGCTGTAGTATGTCAGCTACTTGGCATCAAACTCAGTTTAATACCAAATAGCGAACTTGGCATCAAACTCAATTTCAACCAATCAGAGAGCAGGAATATTTGAGCTGCAGAGCTATATTTCAGCTCAGTTCAGTTGATTAAAGTTGTATTAGCATTGAATCACTACTAGTAATCAGTAGTATGCCTGGTATATCAGCATAAACATAAAAGGAAAATGAATAACCAGTGAGCAACACTGACACACATAATAGAAAATAAAATGATTAGATAATACATATAATAAAATGATTAAAATCTAATCTCGGTAAGTATTTGGCCTTCAGGAGTTTGACACCAAGCTTCTCATTTGATATCAAACTGAATTTGATGCCAAGCTACTTCCTTACTAATTAGTAGCCTGGTACTAGTGGTAGCTCCCTAGCTTCGTAGCTGACATATTATGATACTACAGCGAGCCCTAGACCTCGCCTGATAATCTGTGCTAGTAGCTCCCCAAGCCGTAGCGTAGCGTATACACTACTGCTCCGCTACCCTTGGGGAGCTACCCAGTTAGTAGTTACCTGCTTACCATAACATGATTATGATAACTACTTAACTAGTAAACTACTACAAGTAATGGTATAGCACAGATAAATCGGGCGAGGTATACATACCTGTCTTGCTGTAGTATGTTACTAGCTACTGCTAGTTGTATGTCTTTGTGAGTGTGTATAGTTGGATAATGACTTTTTCTTGGATATTCACGTGCAAAGTAAGGTTTATAACATGCATATATAGTTACTTCTCTTGTCTTTCATCCTTTCATTAGCTAGCTAATATGAGTTTTGGGTGTCCGGGGTTATTTGACAAGTGAACCCTATAATCTTTTGACATTATTATCATTTATGAGTATTGACTAGCTGAGTAGCTCCCTAAACATTAGCGTTGTCTATATTATACTCCAGAGTATAGGTACTGCACCGCTACCAATCAGGAGCTCTCTATTGATGTAATACATCCTAAAAGGATTAAATTATAACTTACTTCAATACTATTACACTTATGTTAAGAGGCTACTCACAAATTCCTACGAATGGCCGCTTGTTGTTGTCATCTTCACCGCGTGATTTCTCTTGCCAGAATGTTGTGAGTAATTTGGCTCATGCATTTGTGAATGTTAACTGCCAACCTCTGAGTGTTTCACCAGTGAAACATTCCTTACATTTTCAATGAGTGAATTGTCAAATTTAAAATTCCAGTTCGTATGGGGTCGCATAATCAAATTGGTTTTGAGCCTTTTGAATGTCAGCCATGTTTCAAATTGCCTCTCACTTAATATTCCTGTTTTATGTATCAGCCATTGTGACTCTATTTTTCTACCAGTCAAGATGTTCTGAAGTTGACATGAACCATTGTTTTTATCAGTGAATCAATTCAGAATCTTTCAAATTAGACTTTCTGGCTAAGGTTTCAGTTCTTTTGAGCATGCAGTGCAGCCCCCAGTGCCCCCTGGAGGGCGTTGACCTTCTTGAGGACTTGGAGGACGTCATTCTTGATGAGAACGGAGAGAAGAGGAGTTCTGGTCGAGGAAAAACGGCTGCTGATCTGGTAGACGATGTGCTTGGATGCTCTGTACATACGACGCCTTCTGGATGACAGAATTTCTTTCTTTTTGTTTCGTTCTTTCCGTCTGTTTGTGCAGGTTTTTACTTTTGGGAAGTTTAGAAAGTAGTTGTTTGTGTTATTTTTATTTTTTTCCGTGTTGCAAAAATTTCAGGTTTATAATTATTTGCTGTTGAACTCTGATGTTGATACATTCATTTCTCTCCTCAAACATCTGCAACAATCTTGTATTTCAAACCTCTTTTTTTTTTTTCTTCATTTCCTCTCCTTGTTCGTGGTTTTCGGAATTCTTGGTGTATTTTGGTTTCATTTTATGAAAAATATAACCTCTCTCTGTACAGGTCTACTCTCTCTCCAGAAATTTAAGTTGACATACTCAATTTTGTATGAATTCACCGTTGAATGAATTATGAATATGTGTTGATGACCTTTGAACTTCCCTTTTGCAGCATATGAAGATGGTGGAGGTCGTGGCTTCTCTTCCAGATCGTTCCGTTTATCTCGCCGGAGAAACGATCGAATGCAACGTGACCTTTACCAATGTTTCTCAGAAATTGGTTGGCAAAAAACTTGATGGATCACCTCCTAAGTAGGTCAACATTACCTCAGTGCTCTCTAATTTCTATTCCTCTCTCTCTCTCTCTCTCTCTCTCAGAGTGCAGACGGTTAAACTTGGGTGGGCCAGTGCTCAGATCCACTGTCAGTGCTCAATGAGTGAGACGCGAGTGATTGTGCCCAAGAACGCACAACTCACGACGTCAGATATCCCTGGGAATCGCACTACATTTGTTCCAAGTCGAGGTGGGTGGAGTCTAGTCATTTTTACGTCAAGGTGTAATTTTTATTATTCTGCTTCAATCAGGAGAGAAAGGTTCAACTGCCTTGTCAACCAAACCAGCGATACTTTTCTGTGATTTAAACTTAGCTCCTGGTGAATCTCAAACTTGTAAGTTTATTTGTTTATTCCTTGCTTTTTGCGTTAATTTTAATTGGGATTTCTTCTTCTATTTTCTCATTAAAGTCACCTATCGTGAAACCATTCCACGTGAGGCCCCTCCTTCCTTCAGAGGCACCGCGATTAAATACTCGTACAAAGTGACTGTCGGAGCTCAGAGGTTCAACTGCCCCACGAAGCTGCTCAGGGTGCCGTTCCGCGTGCTCGTCGTTCCAGGTAACGATGGTAACGATCTCTTGATTTCCATCTAAGTGATTACCCACCACAGGTCTCCATGATATAAGCGTATATCAAGAGCCGGATGATTTGAAGCCAAATAATCCATTTCAACGACTACAACGGAAGGAGAACACGCTGCTAGAGGTAGCGATGGAGGTGCTACAAGCAATCACTTGTAGAAAAGGACCCAGTACGTTATAAGGGTTTATTTGATACATCCGTTACAAGCACTTTTTCTCGCAGGTTTTTATAACATTACAAACTCAAAAGGCAAAGTAGCCAGATTCTGCCTCTTGAAGCAAGCGTTCCGTATCGGTGATGACATCATCGGCACGTGCGATTTCTCTTGCGGAACTATACCCTGTGCCAAAGTACGACCAACAATTTCACTCAAAATTCCGTTCACATTCATTTACCTACTGTTTATTCACCAGTTTTCAGTCACTCTCCAAACAGAGGAGATTATCACTGAAGAGTGTCGGCGCAAAAACTCGCAAAGTTCAATGGTGACTTCGTACAGCCGTCACGAAGAATTCTGCCTTCAGACGCAACGCACTCACATCAGCGTACCCATTCCACTCACTGCTGCTCCAGGATTTCTCACGGATATCAGTAAGTACACATGCACTTAACGAATTCCACCTCATCTTAACTTTTCAACAGTGCAACTGAAATGGCGTTTACATTTTGAGTTCATCACGTGCAAAGCGCCTCTGCCCGAAGTGGACGCGCCTTGCAGTGCCTCCGAGAGTGTTTCCTGGCAGGGTCCATCGCAACTGGACGTTGAAACGATGGTGTGGGATCTGCCCATCAGAGTGTTCGCTACAAACCCTATGTACGCCACTAGCGTGTCTCTCCTCAAACAGGACGTCATGTGTCTGGTGTGACTCGTCATTTAACGCTCTAGGGTGTCCAGGAAACGTGTACCCCAGGAAGGTGGGCAATTCGGATGAAAAGTCACAGCGAGAAATATTCTTAAGACTCTTGCTGTTTCCACGCCATATGTAACCGTTCAAGAGTTGATACAGACTTATATAAACTGAATATTGAGAATATTACTGATGATAAAGAAGATAGTTAATTGATTCCTCTCTGGGAGGCTAGCCTTGTAACTCTCCTGTTATGTTAGAGTTGGTATATACACGAAGTGCAATAAAATTTGTTTGGGGGGAAATTTGTTATTCAGTGCATATTTCTTTATTTGCATCGAAGAGGTGGAATTTTTTTTATTTTTTTTTTTTAAGTATCAAAAACATCAAAGTACACAGTATTTAATTTATTCATAACTTTACACTTTCTCAGAAGTGAATACCAAAAGTATTCATAACAGCACCAAAGCAGAGAATTTGGTGAACGAGTAAAAAGAACTTGCAACAAATATAATTATATCCTAAGTGATTCTTCTATTCTGGGCCACCCCTCTGAGGAAGAGAAAAATACAAGTTTAAAAGGCTGCATACCAGTCTGTACCATACACCAAACAAGTGGTGAATTTTCAGGCAAAGTTTCTATATTTAATTAGTGTATATAAAGCCGCGATTTAAATCTCCAGTGATAGATTTAATTAGTGTATTATATAAAGCCGCGATTTAAATCTCCAGTGATAATTCTGCACATTTCCCTTTTTTGCACAACTTACCAAAATGTACGCAATTTCCTCCTCGTCAATCGGCCGTCGCTTGTATTTTGCCGGCATATCCTTGAAATCGATGCCTGATCCTCGGGGCGTTTTGCCGACCGGTTGCTCATCAGCCTTCCATTTGGGGATGCCTGATTTCTGGGTAGATGTTTGAGGTTGGAAGAGTTCGTTGGCGGTGGTAGGGATGGTCTGAATAAGTGGCGATGGGGCTGCTGTAGTGGCTGGTGAAGAGAGAAAAGCACAAAAGTTGCCGGTTGCACGTTGGGATCAATGACTCACCATTCGGCACTTCTGCAGTCAAACGTGAAGGAAATTTGATGAGAGGAACGTGTGCACGGACAGCCTGGGAAGTGAAATAGTCAAGATTAGAAAATGAATCAATCGAGTCATTGTTTACATGAGCAATTCACTTCCCTATAATCCCTCATTGAGTCATTCCCTTAGCCTAGGACCTCCTCCATCATGATCATGTCTTCCTCTTTCCATCTGCCATACCCTCCATCATTCTCTCTGAATCCTCTTCTAGACACTCAAACTTTGCTTCCCCTTTGCTTCTCTCTGGTAGACTCCTCTAGATTACTCCTCTCTTCTTGCTTCAATTCAACCAAATTGATGATCTCTTATTCAGTTATTGACTCTGTAAGTCTACCGAGTCATTCTCTGTCATCATCTCATTCAAAACTCTTGATATTCTTTTGAACCAGATCAGTTACATCAATTCCTTTTTAACAATCTCCACTTACTTCCGACCTCCTATGGACAGCTTCTGTTGCTTTATGATATCTTTCCCAATTTATCACAATTTGACACATTTTGTGCAGACGATGTTTTGGATCGTCACTTGGTAAGATTTAACCATTTTAAAGCTTTTTAAATAAGACTTTTGACCTTAAATCCGACCAATGTGATCTCATTGAATTTTCAATAATTCATTTAACAAATTGGGGCCATCCGTGAGGAATTTACAACCGTTAAACCGTTAATAAAATCAAAATAACTGAGTTATAAACCTGAATGACTTTGGTAGCCATGATTCAACAAGTGTATTTTACGAAATGTTGTTTATCGTAAGAATATTCTTGATATCATTAAAAATTTGATTTCGTATTAATTCAATGATGATCGAATATAATTAATGAACCAATAATAATAATTCATTTAATGTTGCCACATTTACAATATTAAAAATGATATTAGAAACATGCTGCTGGGTAAACATTTCGCTTGTTTATCTCAAGGTACGAAATAATATTTTATAACACCCGCCATTTTGGATGTATGATTGAGTAGAATTGTAAAGGAGAGGAGGGAGGGTATGATCCGTTAAACAATGGCAAAGCGGATTTTTCGCCTCCCATGTCCAAAGATACACTAACAAGTCAGGTACTTACAGATCCTCTTCTGATCTTCAGGCTAAATAGCATCTGACGGACAGCTCTTTTTTGGGAATTTCAAAATGTGGTGGCCGGAATAGATTGTATTCTGGTTGGCTCTTGAGATGATGGTCCAGTCTTTTTTCCGAATGTTGCTATAGATGGGATTGTGACGATTCCTATTGGCACTTAATCAGAGTTGGGCTATCCTGATTTTAAAGCTATGATTTCTGATTTCTATTCTGGCAGGCTGGTTATGCAATTTTATTAAGTACATAATACGTATCCTCTTATAGTGCTGCTACTGATTTGGAATAAAAGATCAATGATTTATTTGGCTGTTGTAATATTCTGTGGTGATATTCTATAGCTATTTTGTATGTTTCTATTAGATCTGCTCTGGTTCTTCTGAATGCACTGTAGAGACAAACTTGATTAGCACATTCTAGTGGCCTGTGTGGTCTGTACATAGATATACGGATGGAATTTCTTCATGCCAAACAATACAGCCAGGGTCTCTATCTCTGTGTGGGTATAATTCATCTCAGCACTGGACAGAGCGCGTGAAGCAAAAGCGACTGGTCTCTCAGTTCCATCAGGCATCACATGAGCAAGGACAGCACCTATGCCATTGGAGATGCATTGCATTTCATCACCAGAGCCTTTGTCCCATCGTAATGTACCAGAACTTATGCAGAACTGAGTAATCGCTTCACTTCTTGGAATGCCTCGTCCTGCACTTTGGTTCTCTTTCATGCAGTCTTGTTCTTCAGGAGCCTGTCAAGAGGAGAGAGAACAGCAGAGCAATTCTTGATGAAGCGGGCATAATAGTTCGTAATGCCAATAAATAAACGCAGTTCCTCTTTCTTTTGGGAAACAGGTGTCTTCAGATCAGGATCTGTCACTTTCGGCAACACATGCACCCCCTCACTGTCCACTCGGTAACCAAGGTATGTAAAACTGAAGGGCCATGATGGCGTAGTGGTAGCATGCTCACCTAGCATGCAGAGGGTCGTGGGTTTGATACCTGGTTGGGCAACTTGGCAGGGTCGAATTTCGCAACCTGAAAATCTCTGTTCAGGGGACTGGATATTTGGTTTGTATTAACCGAAAGTTTGAACAATGTGGAGTTTGTATTATGCGATGAACCTGCAATGTTAAAAGATAGGGATCTGGCAAGGATCCCCAAAAAAGTTCTATATAACTGGAAGTTCTTTATACCCGAGTTCGTAGTAGCGAGCTTTGACTGTAGTAATCCCTGTTCATATACCACAGGTTCTACTGTATACTGTTATGAAGTAAAAAGGAGTCTGTCATTTATTTTTAGTTATTTCACGGAATCGTTTAGCATCATAAGCAAACAGGTATGTAGGGTCTTGCATTGGGTAGTGAATTTTTAAAGATGCAAAACAGTGTGGGTCCTAAAACCGACCCTTAATAGTGGCATCCTCTTCTCAATTTTTGCCTTTGCTGAAGGAGCTTTACGAATAGTGACTCATTGTTTTCGATAATTAGGAAAGCTGAAATCAATTTATAAATTCCATGTACTAGATGTATGCCATGGTATTCTAATTGTCTATCTATTTCATCCATAAGAGTATCGCTTTTTTTTTGTTGACGTACCTAAAATGCTCAAATTACCCAGATAGCATTCAAGTGTCATTGTGATACTTATTTCGTGGCACAATTTGTCACATAAGTGAAATAAAAAGCCGCCACAATTGTACAATAATGCTCATGACATAGCCATCACTTTAAACAAAAAAATAGATTGCAGATGTGAACACAGATGTGGCAAAAAACGGTACAAGTGTGGCAATTTATTTAACGGATTAACCAAAACGATTGGCGGTAACAAAAGTGAAATGGCACAAACGGGCACATATGTGGCACAAATGGGCACATATGTGGCGATTTTTCAACTGTTTACATAAGGGATTAGGAGATTGGGCCTCACATGTGGCGATAAATGGTTCCTTTGAAGTCATTAGGTGATTGTTTACTCAAGAGATAAGACCATGAATGCAGGTCTGAATGACAGAAATTGACACATATCCTGCACTCAGATGGCAACTTTCTATTGTTTGTTTAGGAGATTACTACACCAGATTAAAAAATATTATAAAATCAAAATCGTTATTGTTCTTATTATTTTATTGTTATTAACAGCAAATGAAAGGAAATAACCTAACACAGGAGAAAATTAAACAATAACATGTGTCATGTCAAAAAGTCTTCACTTGTGGAACCTCGTGAGTCTATGGACTTCGTAGAACGCTGCTTCTCCGACTGCAATATCCCACTTCATCAAGACTGGTTGAGGATGAATTGAATTTTTTTGCAGATAGCGACTGGAAGAAGAATAGAATCACAATAATTACCATAGCTAGGAAGTACTAAGAAATCGGCTTGGATTATCCATACACAAATATTTATACATAGGAATTGGAAACATATCAGTTTCAAACATATTGAAAATAATTCCAAATACTTACTGCATGCTGTTGTTGAACCCCCAAGAGTTGAACCCTAATTGTGCCGACACGATCATCAGCTGGCAGCTTGCGCAGTCTTGTTTGTGTTCGATCCACCACAGCCGAGCCTGGTAATCTAGAAAGAGAAAAAACATATATCAGAAACTCAGCAGTATTAAAGCACAACACAATTGAACGCAGAGTTAAAGCAAATAGATTATCTAATAATTGAATAATCAACAATCTCAATTCGACGAAGATTCAGGATCCAATAAGAAGAGCTATCAAAACGAGATTTCTTACACTACCACTGGAGTAATTACAGTGGAATCTGTGGTATATCGAGCTGCAATATTATGGCATCTGAACATCCAGAACATTAAGCAATCGACTCTTAAGCCATAGCGAATAGAACCCCTTCCACTAAATTTAGGTGTTGGTATAATCGTGCAAAGCTGATCATTTAAGTGTAAGAATGAATCGAATGCGATTGATAACTGATGAGCAAAATCATAATTCACGCAGTATATCTCTTTGAAGTCATAACAACGAGCGCACCTCAACTTTTCAGGTTCATACACGGCATTATCGCCCAATCGACAATTGCGTGCGCTATCAGCGACAGGCGCCGACCGCATGTTGCTGCCTCGTGGGCTCTTAACTTCCTACTGGGCCTATTTAAATTAAGGAAACATCAAATTTGACGTTATTAGTTGACAATTGATTGAGATCATTCCGGATCCAGGATCAGAGTAGTAAGTAACAGAGCTAGTTATCTTCCGATGATTACCGATTTTGTTACATGACAACTGGGTAATCAATTACAAGTACTCAATAGTTATATACAATTATAACAATCAAGAAAAATGGATGCATATAGATGATGAAATTCGACAGTGTGTTGGTGATATGAAAACAATTCAGCAGTAAACAAAACACCCTGATTGGTTGTTGTGGCCCTTGCAAAATTGCAGGCTATGACATGGACGCTGTTATATTTGCCAGATTATTTGCTCGAGAATTTTAAGGTAACCTGGCAGCCTAAAATTTTAATTAGTTTGGACTCATTTTGGGCCTGACATCCTGAAAAAGGCTGACCTTCGGCCATAGTATAGGGCTAATGGCATTTATGCTCTAAAAGTGAAATGGTGTTATAGCTCATAATTCTTAATCCTTTATACATGTAGCTACCCTTTTGTTCGGAGGACTTACCAGATTAATGCACCTGGCGTAACATTTGCGGATTCCTCAATTCCAATCATATGCATTCAAAATGGCGACCTTTGCAGCGCAAACCAGATATTCTGCTAGCACACGCTCTCTGGATGCAGTCAGCTGTCAAGCAGAAGGCAGAGAGCCAAGAGGAAGCTGGAGTCGGCATCCAGATGGATAATGTTGCTGTCATAGGAGCACCCTGGTGGAATATAAATCCCAGGTCGCTCAATGTGCAATTGATTGAAGCTGAGACTCTCGAATTGTGTTCATAACTTCTCAAGTCTGCGATATTGTGTACAATTCTTCAACTTTAAATTCAAGTTTTTGTTCCCGGAATCACACATTCAGTGATTCACACTCACAGGCACTTCATCAGTTCATTCATTGATTCGATCATCTAATCACCACATTTGCAGTGACAGTCAGTGACAGTTACTCATTAAATCAGTGAGGATTTACTGTCAGAGTCACTCATTCTCTCATCTGATTGCTCTGCTGAGATTTGACTCTGATCGACTGGGGTGAGTGGTTTTTTTTTAAATAAATGATTATGATCATGATGATAATTATTGATTGGTTGTATGTATAGCCACTGAGCCTAATTACCACTCAGTATCCAAGTACCTATAAGTAACCACTTAAACCCGTATCAATCGTAAACGTCATTCAACTTCTTACCATGCAGCTTACTGCTCACCTATCTCATTTCATTCCACCTGATCCCAACCCGATCACCCTTGGATACACCAAAAGGGTGTCAGGCAAATGATGAGTCCTCGCTAATTTTAATATCAGGTTAACTCTACCATTTTTAATACCAGGTTTGCCTTAATTAACATTTTAACACAGAAAGTCCGCCAGAAATAAAATAAAAGTATCCATTCAACTGGGTTTTAATAGTAACTGTTGTGGATGCCATGACAACTGATCCGTGTTTTAGTTTCACTGCTGATCTATTCAGAAATCACTACGGGTTAAATTTTACTATGGAAAATGCTGGCAGCCACGTTCATCGCAGGTTGGTAACATCTGCCTGAAGCTTGATGCTATATTCAGGCTATAGGAATGAATTTTCGCGCATTTCAGGGAAGTCAGGCTGGTGTCGTATAAGGAGTTGGATTTGGATTAAATGTAAGGGAGTCGCCAACTATAGTGATGTCAGATGTAATAAGTATGAATACTTCATGGGAAAATTTGAAGGCTATTGTTGGTGAAAGGTGATTCTCATTAAGGAAAGGTGAGCTATATATATGGCAAACCATGTGAGGCATATAATGGGCGTAGGTTCCTCCTTGAGGTGAAAGACCTATTGGTGGGCATATAGTTGATGCATGTTATATAAACACAAGTCCATATGGTCAGACAAATTACAATTGAATGGTCAGATCACTCTTTTAGTTCAGAAGCCAGAGAAACACCAAGGCCCTGCACCACTATATTGTTCTCTGATTGTATACAGTTTGTACCTTTTGTAAATGTAATACCAGCCTCCATAATTGGCCCATTTCTGAGCGCATTCAAGAACCACCTGGATAAATTTGTGGGATCATTCTCCTTGGAAGCATGATCGGGAGTGGGAGGGCATGCACCAAGTTGATCAAAGCATGCACACCTAACATTTTGAGGAAAACTCACTACAATTTAAATGCAATGCACTTCCTGATTAATAATTACTAGCAATTTATTAGTCATTTTCATGGTCATTATATAGCCAGGTAATGGTTTCCGAAACAAATTCTTTCTTTATTTCTTTAATTCTGAGAAACAATGTAAATTGGAAACCCCCAATTTCCATCCAAAAATCAGTAAAAGGGTCAAATATAATCTTTTACCGATAATAAAATTTCTAACATTTTTCGCACCTCCATCAATCAACTCCATCAAGAGTTAAATGAAGTCATTTTGTGTTGAATCATGAGGATAATTAATATGCGTACAATTTATTTCTGGTAGGAAAATGTGCATCAAGAGTTTTCAGTCCCTGATCCCTCTGGACCACGATAAAGCGGATAAACTGATTATGTAATTGCTCAGGAAACGAATGCGCCACACAGCCAGTGTACCCAATAACAGGTATACGCTGCATGAATAATGAAGACTTATCTGGATCTGTCAGTGTGATAATGCAGTGAACCCAAACAGTGCCTCCTGGGATCACGATGGGTTTTAGGTATAGAAGGGATGGAAATTTAGGTTCTTTTGGTTTGAGTTGGACGTTTGTTGCTACTCCCCATGCCAACGACTGATTAATTATTTCGTGCAATTAAATTTAATGACGCTCATTTTTTTCCACTTTCAGATTTGACTGAGCTTTGTGGACCCTGGTGCTAAAAGGTCAGCAAACGTCCTTCGATATTTGGAAGAAAGTTGAATTGCGAAGATGTTCCGTCTGAGGATATTGTGAAAGAGTGTAGAGTGAGTATGCAACATTTTGTCTGTTTAAATCTGATCTCTTCAAGAATTAACTCGTTGTGGTGCTAATTCCATAAGCAAATAAATCGTTTTTGTTTTTTTCTCTGGTGGAGTTTTTTCTGCAGGTTCATTTGTCCTTTGAAATTATTATTGCATCACTGCTCATTTCTAGACTACTAGATTACTCTGTACTCAAAATATATGATTAGGAATAATTATCCATTTACAGGAATAACAGAATGGAATATTATTAGTCAGGGCTGATAGTCTCAAGTTATTAAGTTGAGAATTAGTTAATTAAGTTGAGAATTAGTTAATTACTTGTATTATTTATTCTCTCCTTTTTTTATTATTGTATGGTTAGCATCAAAATAAGCAGTCGGCCGGTCGCCAATCTCACCTGGGCGAGTAAACTGTAAACCAACCGATACTTCTTTTGGTTTTTATTCTAAATTTCTTAGTATGAGTCCAGTATACAAGACATTGTACGTTGAAGCCGGAATTTGGGTAACATCCAAACCGAGCATCTTTTCATCTGTTGGTCTCTAATCGTCCCAATTACATCTCACCACGATCTAACTATTAAGAGTAATGCTAATATAAGTATTTTGTGTCATTCACTGAAATGCAGTCATTTGTATGACGTGATGTCTGGAAGGGGGGATGCACAGGTGATGCAACAGCAAATGCTTGATTCACTGCTACATCAAACATGCAATTGCCTATTTGCATAAACGTGGAAACCAAATACATGAAACAACCTGGTCCTCGATATAACAATTTTAGTAACACTATAACATAGTTTTGGAGATTAAAAATGAACAGGGAAAGATTTGAGAGGTCACTCTTTAATTTTAATTGAAAAGGCAGCGAATTCGATTTCATAAAGTCGCATTTGACGTTCATCAAACGTCTTTGTACGTGAATAAATGCTCGTAGTATGTATCACGTGTTGTCTGTCAGTCCGTGCAAAATAAGTATTTTTATTCCAATATATTTACAAATTTATCTAGCTCGTAACTTGCTTATGGCACCAGCCCTGGCTGGCGAGGACTATAATTTGCACACTCTATACCCTGTATGGCATAAATAATTATTTATTATTCTATTAGCAATAATTACCACCTGTCTTGTACATATATTTCAACATATAATAATATAATTATACTAGTAATACTCACAGTAATATTCATTTTAGACTCGAACTCTTTTCATTCATAAATTTTAACCCATGCCGCATGGGAGTAACATGTCGCTTACAAATGAACCTTGACCTTCTGCAGTTAACTCCGACCTTCAATCCTGTTATGACTAATATTATGACGCAAGGAGGATTGAGTGGGCAGATCTCTCCTTTCCCTTCGCTGTCCTTCCTGGAAGAGGAAGTCGTGGGCATTTTTCCTCTCGTCTTCAATGACTGCTGTTTCAGCTGCCTCTAAGATCTGCTGCTCTCAGGTTACCGAATTGCTCTTTTGCATAGAAATGATAGAACACGGGATAAACTCGTTGCCAATTTTATATCAAAGAGAACCTGGTTAAAACTCTCGATTTCGCTTAATCCGTTCACTCAGTTAGGTACGTCGATATAGATGGGTAAAATAGCTGTCATTTGACTAATCACCCACTAAAATAACCGTGCTCATCATTATTGCTAATTCTGCACAGGTATTCTGCATTGTTTTGAATGAGCACACATCTGCCAAGGCTACTCCTGCATCGTATTCAGAAACGGTCATTGCCCTGCTATAAATCGCCTCTAATTGATGGGTCCTCCCCCCTCCCTCCTCGCAACGTGTTGATCATTTCACCTGCAGCCTTCCTCAATGCCTTCCCTCATTACAAACGTAGTGCTAAGTCCGTCGGCATTGAGGCGAGATCAAGGGCTACGCTGACTGGCTTCATTACGCACCATACGCTAATCTTATGTTGTGCTCACATTGCTCTGTATTCTTCTTGGGTTGGTTCAAACAATTTATGTTGATAAACAGAATACCATGATCCAATAATATTGACCCTTGGGTGATTGGCAATGAAGGATGCTCGCTCATTTCCAGTGTGTTTGTGGATTTTTGATTTCTGTTGAAGTAATTGGATTCGCTTGCTACACGAGACTTCTATTTCACCCATGTATGAGGCAATACTATTCTATAACCATTGGATTTTTTTTTTTTATGACTTCACCAACGTGATCAATTATATGAATTAATAAATTCTCCGCAGCCCTAGGTGAAGTAAAAAAAAAAAAAAAAAGTAGAAAAAAAAAAGTCATTTTCTGAGCCGGGAAATCCGTAAATCTGCTGATGTTGAGCTGAAAACCAATTAATATTCATTCCCTTTCTTCTCTCTTCCAGTCCGCTGCCCTTTCTGCCCTGAACATGGCCTTGGGTCGGTCGTTCCTGCTCCTCTTCCTCGCGACTGTCGACGCTGTTTACCTGAACAAATGGGCGCTGAAGATCACCGGAGGTCATTCGGACGCTGACCTCCTGGCTACGGAGCACGGATTCACGAATCTCGGACAGGTTATTATGCTTACTTCACTAGTGATCCAAATCTCCTAACAAACCGATGTATTTGACTGCCTGCCAGATTTCTCGGTTTTGTGTTTTGTAATTCTGCGAATTATCGCTGATTTTGCTGTGGAGGGTCACATCGAGATTTCGCTGGTATTAGGGGCCTCAGGGCATCATGCGACTTGCAGTAATTCTGATTGGACTTTCCACTTGTTCGTGAGCGACATAGTGTATAGACTGTTTGAAACTTGCTTGTAACAACTCAGGACAATTGTTCTTGCAAGTAGTTTGCAAAATACAGCATTACAGCGACTGCAGAGATTGTATTCGGAGTTACAGGCCAATGCATCTCCGCGAACAGCTTGTCCGGAGAGAACGCGAGCAATAGCCTCGTATTGATATTGCTTTTCTGTCACCATGACAACAGCTTGCGTTGTTATATCGCCTTATAATATACCACTCTCTCCATCTGAGTAGAAAATCTGGAAGATCTGTCGTTTCTTGAGCAGGTTTTAATCGTGCGTCGATCTCCGAGCGAATGATGGCGCTAGCACCCTCTGGAGACCGTTGCCATGGTAACACGATCCGCGTATCGAAGGCGTCGTTGGTGGCCGCTAATGGCATTTTGCTTGATAATGTCTCTTTTTATATTGTTGCGGTCGAGGTTGGCTTTGACTTCGTGGAAAACCCAGGAAACGAATTCGAATATTTTCTAATTATTTTTGGGCGCGAAAAACTAGCATCGGGTGATTCCAGTGATTTTGAAATTGTTTCGCATGCGAGCGTGAACTTTGTATATAAATATAGTTTTGGAGAAACGCAGTTTATTTATAGGAATTATGGAGCAGTGTTATGGTGTAATGAGCTAATTAGCTATCTCGTTAAGAGTGATTGACGTGCCTAATATGGCTGACCGCCGACGCTCTATCATGGCATTGTATTAACCCAGCCGGGCTTGATATTCCCAATGCCCACTCGTCAATATTGATTTATCAATCCACCATTGTCGAGTATCAACTGGAAAAATTTAGCCACTAATACATTTTGTTAATGAAGTGACAGTGTGGTTCGAGTCTTGATCGAGCAGCGAACCATTAGAGGAGTTTGAATGATGGATGGTTCGTAGAAAGTGGCCGCGTAATCTAGGTATGGATGCAATCCTAAAAGCCGTAGGATTCCGCTGCGTTGATGTGAGCTCTTCAAATGGTTCTGACCTCTGCGCCGATCCTTCACTTCGGCTTCACTTGCAGTTTCCCGCGCAAATGAATAGAAAGCTTTTGTCTTTCGTCGCGACGCACTTCTGCGAAAAACGGCGCGAAAATGTTCATCGTATACTTTAGCGGATATCGGAGAAACGAAGTCGGGGCATCCGTTGTGGTGTAGTTGGCGGGGAGTTTGAAGAGGAAACTGTAAATGGTGATGTACTTTTTCTGTCGTATAAGAAAAATCGAAAGAAGTCGAAATGTTATTGGGGTTATATCAACGAGAGTGGCAGTGCACCAACCCACATCAATCCAATCATTTTATTTCCTTAGAGGCTGGAATCGAATTAATTCACATAACGGGCACGTGCTGCCTGCGAAAAAAAAAAAAGAAAAAAAAAAAAAAGAAGAGAATCCCGAGAATCTCGTCGTGATATTGTCCCGAGAGGTCGCGAGATTTGCGCGTTGTTCTGCTTCCTTTCGGCTTATTGCGTTGACGCAGATTGCTGGCTATGAGTGATCTGAAGGATTGCGAGGGATCGATCTGCGAGCAATCTGATTACAGGCATTTAGAGGAGGAGGAGGAGGGGTTGGGGTGGGGTATAGAGACCTCCTCCCTCGTTGTCCTTTGTTGTAAATGAGGCAGTGTTATCCATCAAAGGCCCCACGTGCATATTGCATGCAGGGCAGGTTTCGAAGCGCGCATTCCGAGCTAATATACGAGGTCACCCGGCGGCATTCCCCATCGCGCAAATACTGAAATGGACAATGAAGCCCCCTTCCCCCTCCTCTCCTGTGTACATGCTGAATATTGTGTCTCGTTCCAGATTGGCAGTTTGCGGGGTCACTACCTTTTTGAGCACCACGACGTGGTCAAGCGATCGCTGGACGCTTCTCCCCTCCATCACGCTCGACTTCAAGGTCATCCCAAGGTGACATTATGACCATGTAGTAAGGTCAAATGGTGACCATTAGTATGAATTGCGTACATTTCATGAGTATTGTTTTCGGGTGCTTTGTGTCTCAGCCGTATTGTGGCTTCGTATTAAATTTCATCAATGTCTTCCTTATCTCGCCCAAACAGCGCTTCTTCAATAACTCAGAATTCTCTATAATTCCTTCCCTATTCATCCATTAATGCATCAAATATCGCTCAAAATGCGCATATTATCGCCCATTCACCATCAGCCATTGGAATAATATTAATTCCAAGTTCTTCCAACAGAGTGATTGTGTGATTTACAATTTCATCAAGGATCTCGAGAAATAGGATAAACTGATCGTGGATTTGCAGGCAACGTTTAAGGCGGCATCCCTGCGTTGAATGGGCAATTTATTGGGAGCCCTTATAAGGGCTCTCTGTCCAATGCTGTCCTATGCTCGGCAGATCACACGATTCTAGGATCTCAAAGCCACTTTAGATTAATCACGCAGCTGCGTCTCAGTGGAATTTGCGAATTCTTCAATTGCAACCCTAGGAGGAAGTCCTCACCTTGTTATTTAGTTCAGATTCTTTTCAAATGGTTTTCTTAAAAAAACTCTTTTTTTTTTTTTCTTACTGTGGTTCGCCCAGTATATTATATACGCATACATCCGGGTTATAAATTATAAATATTTCTTGCTCATTATTTCTTTTTTCCCTCCCAATTTGTCGCCTATGATATGGCGATATCCTTTACGGTCCTCTTGTGCTCGGATGAGTCAGATGATCCGAATGCATCCATCACTCGCACTGATGTTTTGACTGAATCTCTCGCCACCATGGCTCAGTGTCAACTTAGGCTGACATAATAGGCAGCTCCCAAAGTCATTTGCTCCATGCACGCGTCACTCAACCAATCGTACAGAATGGTTTATGCTGATCTGTTAAGTACATGCTTCTGAATATCAATGTTGTATACAACATCAAAATAAACAAATCCGAATTCTACCATTTTAGCCAATCATGTTCACGCAGGGAGATTTGCAGACGAGAGAGAAAAATACTAGTAGAAGAGCTGGTTGTTTTTGCTCTGATATATCGGTTAATTTTTGTCTGAGGTGAAGCTACTGTATGGGCCACTTGACAAGAGTGACTTGAAATGCTGCTGTAAGACTCTTAATTAAAGACGATGTTGGAACACATGAATACTTCCACGTATATGTAGATTCTTAGTGTTAGTTGTACACGTGGTTGATATGTGTTCAAATAAATACCAGACTATTGGTATAATCATGGTCCCTCTTAAGACAGACTTCGTATATACCTTTAGTTCGCACACCGTGCTTCTTTTCCTGTCACGCGCATGCGCATTCGTCAAGAAGAAATTTTCTTTTCGTTTTTGTTTTGCTGACGACATACGGTGCTGGCTGGATTCTTTGCCAGTTTTGCTGTGTTGCTCGAAGCATCTCATTTTTGACTATTTTGCTGACATGCACGTTTAACACGCAATTGACGAACAGGTAGAACTGTTTCGGATGGCTTTGTTGCAGCACCGGATGAGATCGGAAAACTAAGCTGCTTGAGATGGGCGGAAATTGCTTGTGTTAGCTGAGCGATTGGGGTGTCTGGGTGCCCGGATGTAAATATCCTGATCATAGCTCCTGTAAACTGTCGTCGAAATGTCTTTGTACTGCGATACAAGGGTGATTGAAAGTTCCTTTGAAGTTGCGGTGTGTTAACTGTCACAGTTCAAACAAGGGAATTCATTTCATTATCTCCAGCTAAACATTGCCCAGTCATAAAACTCGGTCATCAGCTCACTGCGCATGCCTCGACCGTCTCACTGATGACCGATGTTTCCCAGAATCCTCTGGGAAAAGAGATCCATCGACCTTTTTCTCTTCTCCAATTTTTTTTCTGTTTTCTCCCCAAACGATTGGATTCCTTGTTCGATTAGATTCTGATGTTTCTCCAAAGCTACTGGTGGTCTCTGTTGGGTGGAGTGGTTACGTAATTACTGCACGTCTGATTGTGCTGATACGATTTATGAATATTTCATCACTCTGCAAATGAGAAATAATTATTGGTCCTCTTCCTGGTTTGTAATTTCAGCATCCACGCACACCACTCGCTGCCGTACTAAAACCCCTCTAAATCTCCACTCTGTTATAACTGCGGACAAACACACCACTCCTTCGCTCTCACACAAGACAGTTGATGCTGTTTACATCTCAGTAACAGTAAATAAACAGATACTTGCGATGCAGAGGAGGCATTCTCCTGATGTAATATGCGACGAAAGAACGAGGCTGTTTTATGTGTACGGGTATACAAGTGGTTGTTTTTTGATGGCAAATATATACGAATCCAGTGAAGCGAATTTTGTGCAATTTGCATGGATGGGTTAAGTAAACCTATGCAGCAGACTTTCGTGGATGTAATCGCTGGCTATGTTGTTATCTTCCCGAATACGTCATCATTGTTCTGCGTGCAAGTTAGCCCTTCCCAGATGCAAGCCGGCGCCATGGAGCGTTCAGGATTTTATTGGAATGCTTGTTCGGTTACGTAATAGTCTGATAAGCGGAATCACGTGGTCTTCGGTTAATTACAGCTGTTGTGTCTTCTACAGGAGTGCATCTACAATTGGCCACCATAAGACTATCGCTGACATTTAGTCAATTTCGTGACATTTCCACGACCAGCTACGCTCGGCCATTGCTTTCATATCCGTGTCAAATGTCTCGGCTGTTTTTGCAACCGACGCCTCTTCGCTTCATCTCTATTACCCTTGACAGGGGTCAAAACATGACCCCTGAAGGTCAACATGCTGTGGATTCTATCCGGATTCCAATTGAGATTAAGTATCCCGGCGAAGTGGAATAGATTTCCGGTGATATGGATCTTTTTGGCATGCATCGCCGGCGGCTTTATCTGATCGTATCTGACAAATCCCGACGCCTGATTCCTGGCACGGGGTGTTAGCATCTACACCTGCATACACATGCAACTGTTTGTATTGTCCATTGTCCATTGGGATTGGATACGGGAGATATCTTGGATTTTCCTGTGGGTTGTATAATATACAGTTTTATATGGCTGCGGAAATGGCAAGTTATAAAGCGGGGCGAATATTACGAGATTATGAAACACCCGCCATCTTTGATCCTCGAGAGTTCCCGTGCTTTATGGGATATGACGTATATATCCGTCATGTCACGTGCATGGGGGTCACGTGAGCGAGTTTTATGCGCTCATTTTCTGCTTCTTGCTCTATTATGCTCTTCATAAAACGAAATCGCAAAGGAAACACGACCATTCGCGCCGCTCCGCCATTTTTACGACTCCCATTTTCGGCGAGTAATTTGCCGCCGACCACCACTTCTATCTATACCACGGTGATTTCTCGCCCCCCCCCCCCCCAGACCAAATGGGTTATGGTTTTCACCCGACAGCCACACAATTACGCGAAATCGTTGCTAAGAATTCCCAGTTGTTACCGTTGACGGTGTCGTATATAATCGCAATGTATGCGGTGGCTCAAAAGAAAGTTAGCACACCAGACACAGCACCCTCCCTTTTAATTACGTGTATATACCAGCGGCTGTATTATGCAGACTCAAAGCTGCTTGATTAGCCCTTCTGTTATATAGTATCCTGGTATACAGACATGGTCTATACGGTACTTGCAAATGTCTGGTATATATATATATATACATGTCCTTGTAATGCCATAACTCCCCTGCCTCGGGGGTCTCGGATTCACTCTGTGATAACTCCTCTGGAAATTACACACTTGGCTCTGACATTGGTAGATCTGCTCAATATTCTCCCTCACCCCACTTGCCGGCATCCTCCCACCCCGCACCCCACCTTCCCACCTCCCATGCCATAGATTTGCCTCTCCAATGTTTGCTGTCCAATGACGCGCGCGAAATTAACGCAATTGCCACCGGAAATGGAATCGTTCACCTCAAATCAATGGCTGTGTAATTGGTCTTTTTTTACTGCCAAGAAAGTGCTGTGGCCATTACAACAACTGCTTGTGTAGTACCCTGCTATCTGCTTTGTAGTAGGCTGGCCTTGTGGGCCTTCTGGCAGCCCTGATGCAAGCCGCTCCAGGGTGGGCTGCCCCGCAAATTGAACTGCCCTCTTGGCTCTACTCTGCCGCGGTCAGCGCATCATCTAGATGATCCCCTGTCCTGTATTACGAAGCGAGCTATGTACGAATCTTATGCACCGTGTACAAATGCATTGCCATTCGACTTGCCAATCCAATTGCAACATCGACGTATAGTCAACAAGCAAACGTGACGTGCTTGGGCAAACTCTCGACTCGCATGCGCCCTTCTGTTGATGTTTTTGTTCACGTACACGACTACTTCTCTCTTGTGTTAGCTACTGGAAGAGGGGGAAAAAGTAAGTGAGCGATAATGGGGTAGAATCAGCCTGCACTCATCATGGCTGCATGAGAGCATCTGTTCCCCATTGTATCTGCCTCTTCCGGGCAATTTACTCTGCATCCTTACCTCGTAGAGACCTCGCATCGGATTTCTCCTCCATGTATATGTACGTAGAACATACGCCGGGGCTATGCATAATTATAATGCAAGTGGTGCTACTCATTTTATACCCTCTCTTATATGTGACCATAAACCCACCCATTCTACTGATGCTTTCTTCCGTATATTGCGTATCAAATAACGCATAAATGCGAGATATTATGACAGGCCTGTGATGTAAGACTTCTCCCTCCTCCTCTGTACCTGCGATTGATGCATCCCTCTACTCTCTCGCTCACGTTATTCAGAGAGAATCACCCCAGTTGTACGCTAGCCTCATCGGCATCACAGAAACACTTGTGTTTGCCATTGTATACGATTGTTCTCATAGCTGTAGTCAAAGAACCACTTACCGTTGTCCTACAAGGCCTCTTGTAAAATCCCTTCCTCCTTGCAAGCGACCGACTTGTGTTCTTATTATATATTATTATATCAGGATTGTATTATAATTATAGGTAAACACAATGTTGTGTACTTTTTTTTCTTTCATTTTTTTTTTTCACACCCTATGTATCATTTACGCTTTCAGGTTCACTGGATCGAACAACAGCAAATTCGGACGCGAGTGAAGAGAGATCCGAATTATCGGTATTCCGAGAAAGCTGTTACCAACCTTAACGATCCGTTATGGCAGCAAATGTGGTACTTGGTGAGTTAGTTTTCAAAATCGATTTTTTTGTTGTTGTTTTTTTTGTTGAAATTCTTGGAAGTGCTGAATTGTATGTTTTATTTTCAGCACGGTGGAGCCTCTGGTGGTTTCGATCTGGGAGTGGTGGGTGCCTGGCGAAAGGGATATTCAGGAAGAGGCGTCGTTGTGACGATCCTGGATGACGGCATCGAATATACACACGACGACCTCAAACAAAACTACGTAAGTTTGATTTCGGAGATTTTCGGTGGATAAATATCGGTATGCGCGTGCTTGGTACCACCGGACGTGTTGAGAGAGAAGTTATTGCACCGTGTGATGTGGGTTTTTAATCAACTTGCCATTTCCGACCTAGTCCGTCTTTTTCCCGTGATGCCGGCGACACCATTTCCGTATAATTCTATTTATAGCACCAGACGAATGACACGTGGTTGACCTTTAATTCAACCTTGACCTCAATTTATTCAATGCGTGTTACGCACGTGCAGTGGAGACACTCAACTCAATTGTATTATTCTCTCTTTTTTTGCGTCATCGGGGACTTCCTGCAAATGTTTGCATAACAAATTCTCCCTTTCGCATTGAATCGTCACCGTTGAGCATCAACTTCTGGTTGCGTGGTTTCGTGAACAATATCCCGGAGGCAGATTAACACCTTTGCATGCACCTGCGATGAAGGGGATCTCCTTCCAGGCCTTCTTCTCCCCTTCTTCCACCCTGCCTCTCCTCCTCATGTTGGCAGCTTTGAAACGTTATCTGTGAGATCGTTTTGCTTCAGATGCAATCCTGACGTATGCCTGCCGATCTCTCGTCTTCAGCCCACCCCTCATTTCTTTCTGATCTCTCGACTTCACAAGTTGTTCTCGCGGTTTTGCTTCCTATCAACAGCACTAGTGAATTCCTTGCGGTGGATCTTCAGGGGTTTTTTTTTCCTTAAGAATGTTATGATCTAGAAATCCTTGGTTCGCTGCTAGAATTTTCTCTCTGGAAAGTTTGTTGTAAACAATTATTTTTATGCTATATATCGTCTCTTCAAATCATGTTAATGTAGAGGCGTGGCCTTGACACTTGATGTCTGTCTGTATTCGCCTATACCAGTGATGCGTAAATAAGATACCATTCTTTAAGAGTTTAGAACTTTTCAGATTAACAAGTTAGAAGTGTTGCCAGACTGTTGGAACTAATATGATAAACACTATCAATAACTCAATTAAAACCAAGTAATCAACTTGTCAAGCGATTGACGTCAAGTTGAGATTCCCGCTCAATAATTCAATCGCTCGAAACTCACTTACTAGTAGTTATGGTGACCGCATCTGTAATCATTGGATATTTATTATTACTGTCATCTCCGATGTTGACAATTACTCTGGCCAAAGATAATGACAAATCCGTACGCTAAGTCGAGGTGCTAGGGCTAGAACAACTGCACCGTGTCTTCATTAAGTCGGACATGTTTTTCGTTTTGTATAGAGTGTCTGCGTCAGTGTTTACACGGAGGCGAATCAACACGTATTGTTACTATTTAAGACGTCCTTCACACCGAGTAGGGAGCTCATTCTTTCTGTGCATTGTACCAATACGACGGGACACTTGATTTTGGCGCCTTTTGCATCGATCGTGCTCTCGAAGAATAACCGGCGTATCTGACGGACTTGACCGGCCCCTTCGTTGTATCGGACGAAACGCCGGTCTGGCCTCTTCCCGCCCTTTCTGTCAGGCAGCTGTGATTGAGCGCCCCGAGATTGAATTCCCGTGCCATTTGCTCAATCTCTTCTTTGCATTAATCCCACCCTCATTATCGCCCACAATCCCACGTGGCTCGGTCAACAAGTTTCTGTTTTCCTTCCAGATTTCCGCCCATCCCCTCCCCGACCCATATCATGTGTTATGTATGATTGGCCGTGCAAACAATGCCGAGAGCATGACTCGATTTCATTGGTCAACCATATTGTTGATGAAAAACAAAATCCCGCCAAATCGAAATTTTCCCGCCAAAATCTGTAAATCACTCGCCTCAACCTGATATGAGATGAAGTATGTATGCAACCCTCATGAGTCACGTGTCTCTCTCGGAAGCGGAAGTCCCGCAGGTGGTGGCGATTTGATGAATCTCTGTCGGCTTCCTCTTCGTTGGAAGGATTCGCATCTGCCGTTGCATCGCGCTCACGGAAGATGGATGCCTCCTTTAGAATATACTTCATTAGTACTGTATTTCATAATCACAATAGAACCCAAAAATAAATATGTTGAAAGCAAGAAGCCTTTCAGGTCTTATGATAGAAAATAAGACTAATGTAATGATCGATGCAGAGAAGCCCTTCTTCGGTTGGCTTTCGGCAATTTCCGTTAAAGGGATGGGGAACTAAATTTTAAGTGATGTTCTATTGACTCATAGCACCAATTGATAGCATTCAGTGCCAAAAACACCATGCCTGGATGCAAGCGTAAGGAAATAATGCATTCCGAATATCGGGGTTAGCATTGCGCCTATGGGAGAATGGCTTCCATTGCGAAGTATAGGAGGCAAACGTCAGCTGATGGCTTGGTTTGGCTGATGGCTGATTGGTTCCGTTCCCCTCGTGAAGCTATCGATTTCAGCCAATCAGAGCAGAGCATCTTTGCCATAAAAGGACATCTCTGTTGTTTACGAAACGAAAGCGCATGCGTGGTGCACTCTGGCTGACCTTTTTACTGTTTCAGGATGAGAAACATGGTAGGTGTCATAGGAAATCGCTTGTTAAAATAAGAAAAATAGCGAAAAATATTTTTTGTTTGCGCCTGACTGGTGGCAAAATGATTATTCTATCTACTTCCGAAAAGAAAATAAAAAAATATCCAAGGGTTTAGTCGCAGGACACGCTGATATGACGAGGCCCATTGTAACAGATGGGGAACTCGGTGTTTCATCACAGCTGCTGACGTCACGCCTAGTTAGCAATATATCGCCCGCGAAATCGTTAGCGATGATATTCCTTGTGTGGGCCAGGCATAGGAATCATTTATGGTGCATCAAATAACGACTCAAAGTCAATTTTTAACCAGTTCTCCCTCCCTTTAACCCTCGGGACCCCGCCATGTTATTTTGCAATGGTGCCGAAAGATTTGGCATTTTATTCGACCTTTCGATCACTAAGTGAGTGGGTACCAGACCCATTGTGGAGTAACCTTTTACATTGCCATTTTAATATATTATACTGAACCACAGAGGATACTTATGATGACTTTTGATGAGCTGGTTCAACTGGATTGCGTCATCCTGCCTCCTGGTGGTGAATCGAGGCCTCCCAGACATACGGTCGACGGGAGGGTGTCCCTTCTACTCAATCTCTTCCTTTTGAATGCAAAGAGATGGGGAATATTTGATGAATAAAATGACCAAAGTGTGAATCATTTCCATTTTGGGTGATGCAGACCTTTATTCATGAGCATTGGAGCAATTTTCGATTTCCCCTCCATTTTAATCATGTATACAGTAACAGTATGTTAAAACTGTCAGGACGATTTGTTTTGACGAGTTGATTGTTTTATTGTTGTAGTGGACGTGTACAATATACTTCCTGTTCGTTTCTTCAATTGTTTTTCTTTTCAGGATCCTGATGCAAGCATAGATATCAACGGCCACGATAAGGATCCAATACCTAGATATGACGACACTGATGAAAACAAGTATGTAATAGCCAATAGTACTCTATGCTAATCATGTTCAGGCAGAAAGTATCGAAAGTGTCAGAAATTCCTTGCTTTTAGTGCTTCGATTGAGCTGCTTATTTGTAGTATTGCCAAATCTAACATTGATTTATTTATTTATTTTTTTATTTATTTTTCATCTTATGCTTCTAGCGTCACGATCACAACTTAATTCTGCTGCTCCCAGGTTCAACCCTTGTGACCTCTGAACTCTCTACCTTCCACTCTGCTGCCCCATTTTGCAATCCTCACAATTGACTCTGAAGTCTTGAAATGTCTTAATGGAACTTTTCTCTTAGTCTGTCAGCAGATTTTTTCTTCCTCTCTTTCTCAAAAGGAGGCTGTTGTGTTTATTCCTTCATTTGCACACACTATCCCTTCTCCCTCGAGGCTTCTCTCTTCTCTTGCACATCCATGAAAAAATAACTTTTGCAACAGTGATAATCAGCCTAGACAAGTCGTTTGTCTCTTTCTGCCTGCCCAACAGCCCCCTCGGGATCCAACGCCTTCTCCCTGAATCCCATTAACGCCTTAAGTCGGTTGCGTCGGAAACACGGGCGATCTCTTTGTATATGATTTTCCTGCTTCTGATGTGGTTTTTCTTTCCTTTTCTCTTTTGTTCTCATACCTAAGTGTGGGTTCGTTTCTTTTGGCTTGATCAATTATAATGGTTATCACAATTCATGACTTTCATTTTTCGTTCATGGTGGGTTTTTTTCATTATTTTGTGAATCATGGGTGTTGCTCATTTAATTGCCAAGATCTAGCTATTATAACTTTATAAGCAAGATTAAATTTTTGTTGATTAATGCTGATTTGTTATTATTATTATTTTTTTTCTAATTGCAGACATGGCACCAGGTGCGCTGGAGAAGTAGCCGCGACCGCCAATAACTCCAAATGTGTTCCTGGTGTGGCGTTCAATGCGAGAATTGGAGGTCAGTGATCTCACGCTCTCAACGCTAGGCTGGGATGTCTCTGGCCTTGTGTGACCATAAACCGCATCTAGAAGATGTTTAAGACGCTTTACAATTAATTTAATTTCACCTAAAGTAGATAGGGTATGCCCCCTCCCCCACCCCCCCAAAAAAAAAATAAAATAAAATAAATAAATAAATTAAATTAACTATTTGAAATATTTTTTACCGCTGCTGTAAGTTCATGTAAGCAATTAAGCATTGATTTTTTGGGTGAGGTTTCAATTTGACTAAATGTGTAAATATTGCCTGATGCATCGTGTAAAATGAAGTCATCCATTCTGATAGTATAGGTATGGAGCTAGGTGAAAATGACCGTTATTATGAGACGAGCCCAGAAAAGCCTACGTGGCTAAATCGGCTTGTGTCATTGTTTGCCGGTTACTGGAGGCATCATGTTATATTTCTTTTAATCGCTTGCTGAATAGTGAAAACTGTGGCCGTTGGATATTATTTTCAGTTGCATAAATATTTTTTCCCTAAATGCAGGTGTTCGCATGTTGGATGGAGACGTGAGTGATTTTGTTGAGGCGCAGGCCCTCAGTCTGAATCCCCAGCACATCGACATCTACTCAGCCAGCTGGGGTCCTGACGACAACGGCAAAGTAGTCGACGGTCCCGCGAAGCTCGCAAAGGAGGCATTCATTCAAGGCGTGCTGAACGGCCGAGGGGGGAAGGGATCGATCTACGTCTGGGCCTCAGGAAATGGCGGAAGTTTATCCGACTCGTGTTCTTGTGACGGCTACACCAACAGCATCTTCACGCTCTCAGTGTCCAGTGCCTCAGAACACAACCGCAAACCGTGGTATTTAGAGGAGTGCGCCTCCACTCTTGCGACCACCTACAGCAGCGGAGAGAACTATCATGAAAGGAAAGTCGTAAGTATTTATAATCCACCATTGTACCGTGGTTCAGGGGTTTTCAAATTTTCGCAGATGTCGACTGATCTGCACAACGGCTGCACTGATAAACACACAGGCACCTCTGCATCCGCTCCTCTCGCAGCTGGGATGTGCGCCCTCGCCCTCGAAGCAAAGTCAGTTGAAGCGCTTTTCAGATCGGTTCAATTTGTTGTTTATACCTCAACAGCCCTGAGCTGACCTGGAGAGACATGCAGCATATCGTACTAATGTCGGCCAACCACTCTCCATTGGGCGATGGTCAGTGGATCACGAACGGAGTGGGCAGATACGGTCAGAACTTATCATCTTATCATAATTATTAACCAGCGATTGTTTCATCACAGTCAGTCACAAATACGGATATGGTCTGATGAACGCCGAGGCCATGGTGTCGCTGGCTGAGCGCTGGACCACGGTTCCCGAGCAGAACATCTGCTTCTCGGAAGAGAAGACTGTCGACCTAGCAGTGGAGGGGGAGCAGATGACCCTGGAGATGGAGACGGACGGATGCAAGGGAAGCCCCAACTCAATCCGGCATCTGGAGCACGTACAGGCTAAAGTGACCTGCAGCTACAGCCGCCGTGGAGACCTGCAGCTGCATCTCATCTCGCCCAATGGAACACGCAGCACTCTGCTGCCCCGCCGGAAGAACGACTACAGCTATGGGGAGTTCAAGGACTGGCCGTTCATGTCGGTCTTCTACTGGGGAGAGAACCCCACCGGCACTTGGCGCTTGCTCATCGAGAACACGGGATCGATGAGGAACACTGGCGTCTTCCTCAAGTGGCAGCTCATTATGTATGGCACAGAGGCAGAGGCCGTTCAACTCAAGGAAGTCTCGCACCGTGAATACGATGATTACGTCGATGTTGACGACAAAAATGACGAGTTTCTGTGGAGTGAAAAGGTTGTTGTGATAGTTGGTTAATTAATTAAATTTTTTTACGTTATATTTTTTTCTTCATCAGGGTCACGACTGCCATTCTCTTTGTGACCCAATGTTGGGGTGCTCGGGACCGGAAGCAGACAACTGCGAGCGCTGTGTGTACGCTCGCTTACACCTTCACGGGTGAGTCATGGCTCACTTTTGAATCACTCAACTCACTCCCTCCCTGCAGCCCCTGCGTGGAGGCGTGCCCCGAGGGCTCGTTCCTGGATGTAAACTCCCGTCTGTGTGAGATGTGCACTGAACCGTGCCTGAAATGCAGAGGCCCCGATACGGCATCAGAGTGCTCGTCATGCATTGCCGGTTTTCTCCTTATTCCAGAACTGGGCTCTTGCCAGCGTCAGTGCCCTCAGCGTTACTACACTGGTGATTTAAATATGCTAATAATATGCAAATTACACGCTAATCGTATGCGCAGCTACTCATCAGAAAGTGTGCATTCGGTGTGTGAACCACTGCAAGAGTTGCCCCGAGTCTCCAGATCGATGCCTCGCTTGCAACGATGGATTTGAATCTCTGCAAGATGGCAGTGTTTGCTCCGCCCACTGTCAGGGCAACGAGTTTAGGAATTCCCTCCTGCAGTAAATGAGCGATTCGGTTCACCCAAGCGTTATATATCGCATGTCATCGCAGATGTTCCGGCTGTGACCAGAGCTGCAGCGGCTGCTTTGGGCCGTCAGCTGCCGAGTGCGTTGAATGCGCGGCTGGATACGTGTCACAGGTCAACGAGTGCAGACGTAATTGCTCATCAGGGTTTCATCTGGACACAGACTCCGCTTCCTGCCTGAGGTGAATTCATTTCTGTATTTCACTCCTTTAACCATGACTGTTGATTCAGTTGTGACAGCACTTGTAAGCAGTGCTCTGGGGCGATGCCAAATGAATGCGTTGAATGCTATTCGCCTTTTGTTCTCACAACACTGGGCACGTGCGAGGAATCCTGTCGCCACGGTGAGAGGTCTCCTGATTGGCCATCATTTTAATTGATTGCATCGTTATCACAGGCACTTTTGAATCTGGTTCGTCCTGTGAGCACTGTGACGATCGTTGTGAGACTTGCAGGGGTCCATCACTGGCAGACTGCCTCTCTTGCCGCCAGCAGAGGGTGTTCCATCAGGGAGCCTGTCTCGACCGCTGTCCCGATGGTTTTTATGCGGAGGGAGCGACTTGTGCTCCGTGTTACTCCACCTGCGCCACCTGCATGACTGGCCGAGCGTGCCAGTCATGCCGTGCTGACTTGTTCCTCACCAGTCACGGTGACTGTCTTCCTCATTGCCGACAACAGTGAGTGCAATTTTGCTTTCTTCTTTCATTCCTCACGATCTGCCTTCAGTGAGTTCACCCGTGGAGATCAGTGCCTTGATTGTCATTCCACCTGTGCCTCGTGCCATGGCCCCAACGCTACTCAATGCCTTGGTTGCCATGGTAACACTTACCTGCATCAGGGCCGTTGCTTAGCAACATGTCCGGACGCTTTCTTTACCCTTGGCAACCAGTGCCACCCTTGTGAACTCCCTTGCGTCAATTGTGTCGGTAAGCCCATCTTCCAGTCATGTGAACATTGTTTGTCAGTGAACCATTTCAGCTGTTGGTGCTGAGAACTGTTTAACGTGCGTGGACGGATATTCTTACGAGGACGGCGTCTGTATTCGCACCCCGAACAAAGCCGACTGCCTCGCGAATGAGTTTTATCGTGAAGACACAAAGGTAACAACGTCACGCTCTCAATTCACTCATCACTATTATAATGTATATGCGCAGACTTGTGAGTCGTGTGACTCATCGTGTGAGACGTGCAGCGGAGAGGGGTCTCACCACTGCTTGTCATGTCCATCGTCCGCCTTGTATCATCCGTCACGACATCAGTGTCTCCGCTGCTGCCCTACGCAGAGCGTCACGAACCTTGTCTATCTCGAGTGCTGCCTGTGTGACGAGCTGCAAGAAATCGCAGGCACCTGCCTAGAAATACGCCTCCTGCAGCAGCCTCCAACCTCCACATCTCCTCCTACCACCACCTCCTCTCTGTCATCCAATGTTGTGACTGACCACAGGGTCACTGACCATGGGGCAGTCAACAGCAGAGCGGCCTCTGCCTGGAAGGGCGTTGTGACCATTGTGGTGCTACTTTGTCTGCTCAGCACTGTCGTGTTTTTTGTCGTGTTTGGTCTTCTCCAGGCCAAGGCTCACGATCGGCTATGCTGGCGACACATGCGCTATGAGCCGGTGCCCATGCACTACCAGAACGGCAAGAGCACCCGGCCGGGCAAAGTGGTCAGCTTGACCTCATACGAGGACGACGACGAAGAGGAGGACGAGGATGTGTTCAGTGCGGCCTAATTTGCATGATTTATGCGCTCATTAGCATAATTTATGCACTCATTCCACATGTTCCTTTATTCCTTTCATAATACTCAAAGCAATAGAAGGGAGTTTGTTTTATTGATGGTGCATTCCGGATCGTTCTCTCTTTTTCTACCTCTCTCCGCTACAAAGATCAAATAATTCCATTCTGAATAATTCATTCTCTTCTTCTTTTCTCTCTCTCTTTTAAGTAAATCTCATCATTTGCTTTCATTACATTCCAGAATGATTTATGAGCGTAAAAAAATTAAAAAAATGTACAGCCCTTTAAGTGCATGTGTACTTAGCTGACCTAATTGTACCGACTGACCTAATTGTACTGAAGGGACCACACAATTGTTGCGCTACTGTGATGAGTACAACCAGAAGACTGCTGATTCCTCTTATCTATTACATAACAGCCTTTGCTTGTAGTAATTGAGCAAAATTATTATGTAATCTGATTGATTTATGAATAATTCAATTTTGAAATCAGCTGATATGTTTCTGTTATTATTTGCTTTGCTTCTCTTGTTTGTGTACAAAAACGTTAGAATGATTTTATTTTGTTGTAATTGAATGAGAAATTTCATGTGTGGACTAAAATGATTGTTTTTACTCCTTTTTTTTTGAGTGTGTGAATGATATTAATGAAAAAAGGAAGATTTTATTGTTGATGAAAGAAAAAAAAATCAAATTGATTTTTATGCAAGAATAAAAGTGGAAATGTATGATAAAGCGAAAGACTTTTTATTGAGAAATGTGATGAAAAAATCCCCTTGTGACTACACTTTGAGCCCCTATTCACTATTGCCATGGAGATGAAGTTGTGAACAGTTCAAAACCTCCTTTTTGCACGGGATTTGACAATCGGCGAGACGCCTTACTCCGGCTATTCAACACATCCGACTCAGGTCCCAATTCCACTCCTTCCTTCAAGGGAGCCTTCAACACGAGCCTCGATGGTGCCACTCCTGGCATCGGCTTCCCTTTCCTCCTACTCCTCCTCCTCTTTTCCTCCTCCTCCTTCTCCTCCTCACCACAGGTACAATCTAGAGGTCCCACCCAAGGCGGTCTCTCACTTAATTTTGAAAGTTCCTCTTGCGGAGGTACTGGCACAGTTTTCTTGGAATGTACTTTTGAAAACTCCTCTTCCGGAGATGCGGGCACGGTTTCTATGGAATGTACTTTTGAAAACTCCTCTTCCGGAGGGACTGACAGGGTTTCTATATTATTAACTTTTGAAAAGTTCTCTTCCGGAGGGACTGACACGGTTTCCTCGTGATGCAATGGTTGGCTCTCCACCTGAGGATCCTGGCCTTCCCTGTGGCTGGCTATGAATTCACGCGTGGATTTTTCGTGGTCTTTCTTTTGCTGTTTGAGGATTGAGATTTGGGAAATGAGTTGATCACGTTGCTTCTGATGCGTTTTGTGAAGATGGTTGAATGAGCTGATGTACTCGTCTCCGTATTCTGATAAAACTTGATCTGTGGATTCAAAAACATCGCTCAATATTCATCCTCAAATCAATAAACATTCACTCACCATCTTCATTGGCAACAGTTAACCTTGCAATTGCACTATCAACCTATAACAAATACGAATTGAAAAAAAAACCCATAAATCTGACAAGAAATTTGGTAACCTTAACTGAATGCTCCCTGAAGCAAGACAAAAATTGACGCAAAGCTCTTTCGGAAGCGTTTTCTTTGAGGTGAGAAAAGTCATCAAGAATGGCTGGATAATAAATCATTAGCAAATCTCAAACGGTGAAATGAAGTCCTCACTTTTGAGAGGCGTGCATAACATATCGTTGATATCCTTTTCATAAATGTTGTAACCTTCGCTGAAAAGCGCAAATTCAACATGAGATAAAAATAAAAAATTCGAAATCTGATATCTTTTTATTAAGAAGATATCAGATTTAAGCGGAGAAGTTTACCGTCCAATAGAATTGGACGGTAAACTTCTCCTGATATGGATCTCTTCTGAAAATCCTTTGCTACGCTTTATTCTGTTCATTGCATTAGAAACAAAAATTGAGGGTAACATGCACATCGAGAATTTTTGGCATAGTGGCGGCCATCTTGCCATGAGAACTATTTCCTATCTCTAATCATTATTAGTAATGGGCAAATACTGAATTTATCCTAATATTCAAAGACAAAGCTTTGAGTAATAGATATGCGTCAAAGCCAAATACACAGTTGTCTATATGGGCATAAACCATTGTTCTAATGGAAAGAGTACCAGGCAAACAAATTGTAGCAGATAGCTTTGTATATTCTTTGTTTACACCCCATATATCGCTCAGCCACTCGTGTACTCAGTGGCCCCAGCTATCATGTTACACCAGGCCAGGCTTCGCTTGTAGAACATTCAAGATCCTTCTGGAAGCTTCCAGAAGGCGATGGGATGTCACAGGGCGATGGGCAAAGACATGCTGCGATTGCATCAGCCATGCGGCGATTGCATCAGCCTGGACTTTGCCCCTATCCACAGGGCCCATCGGGCTTGGCCATGGCTCCCCTCACGTATCCCCAGGATATATAAGGGCAGCTCCTCAGCATCATTGCAGAGTCTCATCCGAGTCTCGAGCACGTTTCTCCTGGAGCTGGTTCTGAATAAACATTGAAGCTGACTCCACTGGCTCTCCCTTTTTAATGTGAGTAGACTAACTACAGCTCCGGCAGTCTACCATCACAAAATGAATATATTACATGGTCTTAGATACCTTATGGCTCTCAGCAATCCTTTCACATACTGATCTTGGAGATCGTACACCGTACGATGAAACACAGCCTCCTCTTCAAACGCAGCATTCTGAAAAAAAAAAAAAAAAATGAAATCACCGCAAAATTTCAATGCCAGTTAGCCGATTGACAGATCTGCGTGTAATATTGTGCGCTGAACAGGACTTGGTTGTCACCTGTGCTTTGCTCAAATGCTGAGCGTACTGCAACGCCTGGATGAGCGACTCAACCACTTCACGATATTTGCTTGGTTTACGCTGTAACGACGGGATCATTGCATACACGGTTTCCATGGTAACGTCAGCAAAAGTTGACTTCTTCAAAGGCGGCTGAAAGAAGATGCAGTAATGGGATTAAAACGATCTCAAAACAAAACAAAACTCACCCAGGGTGCGGCCGGGACTAGAAGAGACAACATGAGCAACTGCTGTGTGGCGTCTTGAAGGAGGTCACAAGATCTGGTCACATGACCATGCAGGCGCTCATACAGAGCACAAGGGGCCTCGGTGACGACACTTTTGCTGTCACCTTTGGTGAGAATCAACGGCAGGGAAGTCTGCAGATGCAGCAGCTGCTTGTAAAGGCGAGCAAGCTGTGACTCTAATTTTCCCTGAGCAATAGCATTTCTTATTATACACAACGAGCATGAATAAAAAACCCACAACTTTCTTGAGGTTTAGATGTTTGGTTTCTCCAGAGCATATGTCCATTAAAGTGATTGGATGATCTGAAGCACTTCTCTTTGAACAGAGAAAGTCCTCAAAGAACTGAACAGGCTTTGCCAGCTTCTCAATTGACGAGTTCTGTTCGGAACGCGAGTTGAAATGGATCTGTTATTCAGTGTCATCTGAGTATTACCTCAATATTCTTGTAAAGTTTCAATCTTGCTGATTCGGCTGATTGTAAAATTTGATTCAATTCATCTTTCGAGACATTTGCAGCTCCTACTCGACCTTCACCCTTCAACTCACTGCATGAATATTGATGAACGTAAATGCATTTGAATTTATTCATCTTACTTGACGCGCGAGCTGATTGACATGAGAGCGTTCTCCACCTCTAACAGAACTGCAGAACGACTGCTCAGAGCTTCAGAGAGCAGAAGCACCTGATAAGATAATTTACGCATTAGGTTTTGAGCCGCTGACCCTTCACCTGTCGCTCCATTTGAATAAGCTGTGATTTGAGGAGATTAATTCTTCTCTCGTCAAACTTCTCCTTGTCGTTTTCCGATAAAAGTTGCTTGTAAGATAGCCTGTGATAGCAAATGATTAGCATGCAATATAACATGATAAAATACTCTATTACTTATGAAAAATTACTCACCGAAGCTCAATCAGCTCACTTTGCAAATGTTGGTTTTCATCTTCTAGAATCTGACGAAATGATGAAACATTAGCCAATTGGAGTATAAATTGCTTAAGATGTGATTGCTAATTTGCACAGATTAGCGAGGGGAAAAAAAAAACAGAGAAAATTTTGCTACCTTGATTCTCTGGTTGGCTTTTGTTAAGCTGGCACTGTTGGTTTGGTGAAGAGCCGAAGCACCTGTGAGGTCAGAGGTCATGTTGGACCGAGACGGAGCAGACATTGCTGGGAAGAACAGCAAGCCACATTCATTATTTTTAAAAGAATGAAAAATCAGATATAAGTAAATGCTCGCTTGAACTGCAGTTCATTAATTGAGAATTTTGAAAGAATGTCACTATATTTTATTTCAGGTTTAGCTAAAATTTCCATCCATTCTGAATGTTCATAGCCAAAACTTACGATTTTCGGTAAAACAAGTTCAAGTGATAAAATGAAGCTGGCCAACTGATTAGCCAGCAACAATTTGTAAATTGGTCGCAGTCTCACAGGAACTCGAAGGTTGTTTTGTGAAGAATATATGTGACCCCTTAAGCCGAACCCCGTACAAAGTCGCTGAGCATATTCCCGAGAAACAAGCCTTGAGAGGTCGGATGGGTTCAAAATGTTGATTTTCATGTTTTAATGGCGAAATAAAGAAAATATCTCCACTTCCCTCACAGACAAGAATTATGTCAGTCTGTGACCAGTAAGTTCTTATATTTTATAAATGTATAATTAAGCCTATTATATTGACAGCTGAATCATTTTGAATCTTGCAAACCATTTAGCACAGATTCTCGGGCGAGGTCTGTATACCTCGCCCGACGGTAAACCGCTTCTTTTTGCGTGTACTGGCAGCGAGGCTCCACACTCAGCCGATTGCATGATAAATATAGACATATTACCCGACAAATCCTTGTGTTTAAGCCGTCCAGACGTTAGCTGGTATATTTATGCTCCAAGAAAAAACAATATGAGCCAGTACCATCATGTCGAACTTACATTAATTAAAACCCGCAACAAAATATCACTTCGTGAAGAAGTAAACAAACGCTATTTTGCGAGTGACGTCACTCAGCGCATGCGCACTGCATTGTAAACAAGCGCACATGCTTCACTTTCCCGCTCAAACTTCTCTCACGACTTTCGAATGAAAATGAATAAAATTGTCCATATACTGATTGGTGATGCACAAAATATTGCGTATTAATAATTAATACGTATTCCTTTGTGAAGACTCGGTATAAATTACGTGCGCAACTGCAAGGGAAGATAGGCCGCATGTTGAACTGCTTAGCGCGGGAAAATTGTATGCGCATGCGTGTATATTTACTTCGCACTATGCAGGCGCAGTGCTCTGGTTTATTTATAACACGTAGAGAGCAGGTCATGTGACACAACAATCGGAAAGCGGAGAGAAACCTGTAATGTCACTTTTTTTCGTTGCGGATCCATTTTAAGTAGGTTTATGGTACTGGTTTCGAACAAAATTTAGTACCAGCGTCTACCTGGTATGGCTCTGCAGACGCTGGTGCCTTCATAAATATAATTACAAGTGTGGAATTCTAGAAATCGTGGTTCGCGAACTGGAGTTTAATGCGTTTACCGTACAGCGAGACCCTTTGGGCTCGCTGTAGTATGTCAGCTACAAACCATTTAACACAAATTTCTCATCTTAGATATGTTACATATGGGGTTGGCCCGTTAACAGGCTGTAACTTTTGAACTAATGCTCGAATGTAGATAATTCTTGCATCAAACTGAATGGATTTGTGATCAGCTATTAGTCATAAGGCATTAAAAGTTAAAAATGGGACAATGCAACTTAGTGTGGGATTTGGCACGAGGAATCACATATATGGTGAACCAAAGTAGAGTTGAAGTTCATTGTCATTGCTCTATTTCACTAGTTCAGAAACCACAATCATTGACAATCGAAGGGCAGAGTGACAGAAGGACTTTTGAAGGAGTCTGCATGGGAGCTTTCCACTGGAGTTCATCTCTAAATTGTTTAGGGCCAGCTCACATAATTACATCGCTAGTTGTCACCAGCAAAATTGTATGCTGTATACTGTTGAATGACGGGCTAACCAGACCAGAGACCTTAACTTAAGCTGTGGCGACTACAAAGATTCACAACGGTGTGACACAGATAACCTATATTATCGCTCAGTTCAGAGTGAATGCCACTCCATTGCGTCGAATAGGGGAACAAACAGCAGCTAAAAAACCGTGGCTTTTATATTACATTTTCTTAATAGAACTCTCACTTGATTCAGATGCTGGTACCGGACATACCAACTCAGGGAATGAAATTGAAACAGCCAGGAGTGGTATTCGCGGTTGTCACCCAAGCCAAAGTAGAAAAAGTGCGCATAAAACGATGACGTCATAAACATATTACTAGAACTGCGAAGATATTCGATATATCCAAGTGAATAACTAGAATTCCAAGATTCACTCATGTAACAGTATAAATGTACGTATACCTCGAGATGAATTGTCACGGCTTTCGCGGTCACGGTCAAAGGTGAAATTTTTAATTTCCCGTAAAAATAGGTGACCCATTACTTAGGACTTAGGACTTGACTTTAGTGAACAATCATTGGATGATTGGGCCAACCATTTCGGCATTACCAAAAATCGAAATAATGTTTTGTTTTTGGTTTTGTGTGTGTGTGGTTTTTTTTTTTTTTTTTTTTTTTTTTTTTTTTGTAACCAAGAGCTAAGTGTTGGGTTATAACATCGTAAAAATCTTCCGAGAGAGTGGCATAGGCTACATGCCCTGTCCCCGAACCTAGGCCAAAAATTTCATTTTTCTCTTGCGTTGACCGGACTGTTGACCTTCAAGGTGAAAATTAAGGAATTATTAGGGAAACACATGAGGCACCAGTTTGGGCTATAACCCGTGTATATAACTCTTGCACATTTGATCTCATTTAAACTTATGAATTTGTCACAGACTTCCTTGGATTTTCCAGTGACTAAATTGTAAAGTTTCAACAGAGCATGCTATATCTCAATGTGGGGATCTACAATTGCGTCAATCGCTCTTGGTTGGTGAATTCTCTGGCGGCTGCTATTGCTCGTTCAGTCTGCTTGAGATATCATCAAAAGGTTTTAATTTCACCATATGCAGGACCTCAGGTTTCAGCTGAATTAATATTAATTTTATTTTAGTTTTAATCTCAACCATTCGATGCCAAATAAACGTTACAGGTTTCTATTAATTGCTATTAAAAATACAGAAAATAAAGGCAGATGAAATAAAGAGTTTCAAATCTCCTGCCAGCAATTAATTAGAAATGAATGTTACTATAGTACATCAATTATAACATATAGCTACAAGGTGACGTCTCGGAGGTGGAGGTGGAGGTTAGATAGCACTGATTTACAAGATCACGCGTAGCTTTTTTTCTGGTATCGTTTTTGATTGAGTGCACTTCTACCAATATCACTGTCAAAGGCTCATTTTTGGTGCCAAACGTTTGATTTGTGGGCCTCTCATAACACTTTCTCGCAACATCTGATCGCTGATTTTAATCGAATACTCTGCCTGTCTATCGGCTTTGATGTGATGGAAATTAAATGGAATTCTGTCTGTAACAAAATTGGTTATGGCGAAAATTGCGCCAGGAAGATGCATTGAAAACACCCGCCAATTTTTCATCATTCGATCAAATGGCCATGCACGCAGCCATTAAAAATAATAATTTCGCCACATATGTTAAATATTCGTATTTTGTGAAAAAAAAATATACATAAGGCATCTGTTGCTGGCTTAAAATTTTGCCTTACTGATAATTTAGTTTATTATATATTATTATATGCCACTCTGACACATGTGTGTAAGAATGAATATTTCAGAGGAACAAAATACTGTACCCATGTATTCATGCACAAATCTGGATAATAATATTAATCTATTTTAACGATTTGATAAAATTGTAATTCTTAACACACGATACTACAATCTCACTGAAGGAATAAATGATGCACTTTTGGGAAAATTAAACACTGAGCCTGGATTATCTTAATTATGTCAAATTTTTGCAGAACATAAAAATACCATTAAAAGGTTACTGGTCGTGTTTTTACTGGACCATTACACTTACTTAGTATTCATTAACTTCAATAAAACTTGAAAAAAAAACAAAAAAAAACAAAAAACAAAAAAACAAATGCAATATATATCAATGAATTAAATGCAGCTAGAATTATATTACATGATCAATACATGAATTGGGATTTTTTTTTTTTCAATATCCCAAAATATAAGCCATGATACTAAAATCAAAAACAATACAAGTAAAATAATATACACACAAACAATAATTTTCATCAACCGGACAGCTTTTCAAGGGCTTTCATTACATCGTCAAAATTGAAGCGTTGTTCTTCATCATATTTCCAACATGGCATCAGGAGTTCAGCATAAACCTTTGCAGGACATCTCTCGGGGCGTTTCAACCGTCTCCCGTCGTGAAGTTCGCAAACGAGTTTTGTGAAATCGCCGCCCTTAATTCCATCAGGGATAAGTTCTGGCACAGCACCAAAAGAGTACACTTCCCAAACTGTGATTGCATAGCTCCATACGTCTCCCTTAAAAGTAAACTTTCGATCGGACAACGCTTCCGGAGCCACCCTGAGGAAAAAGGAATATAATTATAATTTGGAAGTAAAAAGGTCAATTACAAGCCCCAACAAATTACTGTATCATCCTGGTTAAAACCACACTCCCTATTACAACCCCACCCCACCTTTTTCAACACCTGCCGATTGTCAATTTTACGAAGAGGCAAATTCCTTATCAGCGCTGGATGTTTTATTCCCCAAGTGCATGAGTTGTGCACTATCAACAACCGTGATTTGGAAATGTACAGACTTTGACTTGGACTTCATGAGGATGTTTAAAATGATGTCAGGTGTTACTTTATCGCATGTAGCTTTGACAGCGGAGGTACCCGCTCAATGCTTAGCTCTAGCTGTGTGCTATGTAAGTCATCGTTAGCAACGCATATCACTTCTGCTGACGATCGACGTACACTGTAAATATAATCCCAAGCATAGAAGCATATTTACTCATCCTGAGTACTAGAATGTATCATTGAGCTGTCACACGAAGCCATGCTGGTTTTTCTACTACGCAGACTGTTTTAAGCATTAAATAACTATGGGTGTTTACAATGAGCGTTTACAAGGCGATGCTTGTGGAGTGGGGTTGTATTGGGATTGAGGCTGCTGACATGCTCTCAGCCTCTGCCTTAACACACTGCGGTTGGAACCAGGACAAAACGGTATGTTGATTAATTTTTATTTAGATTGAGGTAAATTTAATTGTCCACATATATATAGAGGTACAACCTACAGTTATACAATGTACACATAGAGGTATCAACATGAAATCACAAAAAAGTACAGTGAAGACTGACCACAGTGCTGGTATTGCTCTGTTTTTTTTTGCTCTGTAATAATCGTTCTCAACATATCGGGATAATCCAAAATCGCTGATTTTCATGCACGTCAATTTCGTGACAAGAACATTGCGAGCAGCTAAGTCACGATGAACAATACGATTGGCATGCAAATACTGCATCCCCTGCGAATGAAGAGACAGTGTAAAAGGTACAGAGTGAGTGTAAGTAATAGTTGAGCCGTTTAATGGATAAAATCGAAGAAAAGATGCAATAGAATAATAATTCACCTCGGCAATTTCTTTGGAGAATCTCAGAAGCTCGCTATCCGAGAGAGAATTTGTGTCTCTGCGTTTATACACATATTTGTGCAAACTGTCTTCTTCTGCAAATTCCATCACAAGCAGCATTGGAGAATCTGTAAAAAGCAGAAAATATTTCACACAAATAAAATCCTCACTCGATGCGGACTCACTTTTCGATGGAGGACATTGCCCGATCATACGAATGATGTTTTTATGTTCCAACTTGACCATGAGACGGAACTCCTTCTCAAAATCCTCCATTGAAAATTCCTTTTCCATTGACGGCTTGAGTGTTTTCACAGCCACACGTTCCTTTCTCCTGAGCCACCCTTTGTAGACTTCTCCGTAGTGACCCTAAAACAAAAAGATCAAGCGAAGCAAGCAGCAGAAATGACCACTCACAGTACCAATGGAATTAGGATCCATGCTAATATCTTGGCGTCGCAGAATGTGCAGATCTGCTTCAGCGAGAGGGGGGGCAGGCAGGGCTCTACCCTGGATGCTGCTCGCTCCGTTTGTTCCGAGAGTGTCGAGACCAGCGTTGACCTCTGCTTGGGGCGTGTTGGGAGTCGGAGTGAGCAGTGGACAACGGCTATCGCAGCTGGTGCCTTGGCTGATGGAAGGAGATGTCGGAGAGGGAAGAGCATCCATGTTCATCCAATGGGAGAAGACGAAACTGTCCTGTGACGAAATCACAGGTTCTTCTGGGAGATTGTACGGGTTCTCATCTTCTGCGGAAGAGAGATAATTACGAGTTATGGACAAAACGCTGCACATCCGTCTTCACCTATATTGGCTAATGCTTCTCTTATACTGCGTACTGTTTCCCGCGGGTGGAACCGCTTCTCAGGGTCTTTATTACAGCAGCCCTGGAGAAAAAGATACCCTATCAGCATTCACAAGAAGAGAATGACCCTCACGTCAATGATGCTGTTGATCTTTTCAATCGTGTCCATCAAATCACGATCGGAAGTCTTCAACTTGGGAAGAATTCTTCCACGAATCCCGTTACGAACGACCTACAAGCATACAAGCGTGCAAAGGTATGACCTGGGGTATAAATTATATAATAACCTCTGCCATCATTTCATCGTACTGTTTCGGCTCTTCTCTAAGCTTAAAAACTTCCCAAATTGTTATTCCAAGAGCGTAACGATCAGCGTAAACTGACTGGTGCTGCTGTTCAGGCGGTAACCATGGCATCCTGAATAAACAAAACATTATGATACCATGACCCCAAAAGATTCATTCTGCACCTGAAGTAATTCATCTGGTCAGTAATGGGCAGAGAGTTGAAGAGGTCAACCAATCCTGGGTCGCTGAGTTTGACCTTGAGGCCTCCTTTGGTGTCACTGACGAGAACGTTATGACATCGAATGTTGCCATGCACGTTACCCAAGTCATGACCGCCAATCAAGATATCTTGCTGTGTTGATTAATAATTGAATATCAAATATCGGAAATGAAATAACCTCTCACCAGATACAGGACAGCTTGGCTGATTTGCTCACAGATGCTGATAGCGTGGAACGGCGTCACTGCAGTACCTCTACGGTACAGGAACTGATCTAGAGGTCCAAACTTGCAATAGTCGACGAGTACTTTCACAGGAGGGTTTAAACACACAGCGTGAACACGCACAAGTTGAGGGCAGTCCCAGAAGGCCGCCTTGTGAACAGCGCCCAACATTGCCTGGCGGTGAAAAATAATTAAGTTATCAAAAAATATTCTTCTGATTCAACAGGGAACTAACCTGGAGGGCAGGGATACCAAACCCAGGGAGTTGATTGGCTTTCGTCTGAAGTAACTTAACAGCCATTTTCTTCTTCTCGTGATCTGACCCTTCCAGATAACCTTTGTAGACCTCCGTGTAAAAGCCTTCTCCTAGTTTCTTCTTCAGTTCCACTGACGACACCACGCTAATGAATGCTTTGTGCTGCAAGGGGCCTTCACCGCACACAGTAGACTCTGAGCGAACTGAACTCCGGCAGAGATACAAGTGACTGTCGACTGATCAAACAGATATCTCACATTCCGTATGAATGAATAAACGCTGGACTCACAAGGATACGCCACTGGAACACCTTTCTTGAGCCGGATGGTCTTGTGATTGTCCTGCTTGTAATAAGCGATCAGCTCCTGGAGACTATCCATGATCGGTTCTCCTGTTCGCTCTGTCACCAACTAAAGCAGAACACCATTACATTTAAGAACAGAAGAATTTTGATAATTAAATATAAGAGGTACTAACAGTGTGTATAAGAACGGAGGTACAAACCTGGAACTGTGCAGTCGAGAGTCGTTTCAGAGGATACTCAATCACACCACCCTTGTTCAAGAGAACCAAAACTAAATCACCGACTTCTTTGCTCTTCTGTCTGAGCATATAGTTGACTTCAGCATCACGGCGATTTCGATCGATAAGTCTTCTTTTGGCCCAGTCGTTACTGGAATTGACGCCCAATTAAAGCACTGATTGTTCAGCGCAGTCGACTGATACCTGACAGGACCATGCACGTAATACTTTTGTTGTTGATCAAACATTTGCGGAGCTTTAATCTCACGACATAAGTGATGATGAAAATTCTCCATCAATCGGTAATAGCCGTCAAGACAAGAAATAAATTCGCGTACAGTGGCAGTGTTGTGGAAGCCTAGATTCTGGTTAATTGAATAAAAGATCAACAATCGTTATTAACAAAAGTTATTAAGCAGATTCACTTCTGTACCCGGGGCGAGCCGTTTTTCCGATTGATCAATATTTTCAGTTTGGATTTATCATTGAAGACAATATCCATGAGATCCTCGATACGAGCAAAAGTCTCGACATGCTGTAGGGTTAAATATGGTAAGAGCTGAACGATATTAAACAGTGATACTCACGGCTTCGCCAGTAACACTCCGGTCAATGATGTTGAATCCTGGGTGCTTTTCATCGTGGGGTTGTATTCTGAGGATACATCCGTCATCTGTCGTGTACTCTTCAACACCATAACCGGGGGCATACATGAGCAAGCCATCATAGATGTATCGGAATTTCAGCTGAACCAGCGGCATGCCACGACATTCAAACATCTCACTATCGATATGTGTCTTGAGATTCAAGTTGAGCTTGAATTTACTCAACAGATTCTTAAAGGCGGCTTTTTCACTGTTGGGTATAAAATATTTTGGCTTCAAGCGAGATGAGACGTCTGATTGAGAGATGTTGTACTCCTTCGAGTAGCGCACAATGTCCGATATAGCTAAACCCAACGCCCGATCTTGCCCTAGTTTACCATCGTCGTACGTAACTTTGTCATTGACGAAATCATTGCGACACTGAAGGAAGAAATAGTTGAAAGCAGCTTCATCTAAGCCGTTTGCCAACGCCAGCATCTGATCTTGCGGAGGGAGAAAGCGAAGGCGGAACTGTAGGTGGCAGCACTGATCCTCATTGCAGTGGATCTCCTCGTTAGGGGGCAGCCACACAGGAGTTTTATCAAACGTCTGCAAAGCAAACACCTGGTACGCTAGTGACCCAATGCCAAGCTCTCTCGACACACGCATACACAACTCCTCAGCGGTGAAACTCCCTCCGATATTTTGAAACTCGAAGAAGTGAGGAGCGACGTACGATCCATCAGCAGGGATGTCACGGAACACGTGAACACGCACACCAGATCCATCAGGAGCGACAGGGGTGTGCTTCTCTGAGCCCCCTCGCTTCATCGATATTCGACTGCGGGAAGAGAAAGAGCAAAAAGTGAATAAAGGCTGAAATTAAGGAGACCATCATCACCATGTCAACACCTTGATCAGTGCAAGGCTTCGAAGTTACATACATACTAATACTATATGGCATTCGCCAAATAGTATGTCAGCTACTAGCTTAATTAGTATAGCTAGTCTAGGTTACGTAAATGACTGTAACTATTATAGTCCTTTACACTGAGTGAGTCTGAAACTGATAATCGGTATCACTCAATGAGTCAATCAGTCACTGAGTGACCCAACTGAAATCAAAACTGGTATTGAATTGATTCAATCATCAATGATTGAAGGATATCATAATCAGAATGATAATCATTATCAAACAATATGTTTTCCAGATTTGACAGCACAAACAACCTTCAATGAAGGCAAATACCTCAAGTGCATGTGTAAATAATGAAATATTCAGAAGAGCAGTCGCAATACACTATGTGTCAAAGTGGATTTTCGTTGTAATGTTTTGGACAGACTGCCCGACGTCCATTAAAACGAGGATCACAAAATGTGCAGATTGGAAGATAGTGATCTCTGACTCCCCCATCCAACCAATGGGAGTGAGTGCTGCGCAAATTATGCGCATATACAAAGTAGGGGTTTTCTAAAATTATATGTATCCTCCACAAACAAATGGCAACGATAATCTTTATGGTTATAACAAGCAAGCTATAACCGGATAGCCGGATCCTGTTTCAGTATTGACATATCGTCATTATAGCCCACAATACACTCTATAAAGCAAGGATTCGTCGATCGCGCGGATTCCCGACTCGCATTGCGAATGAATGATCGAGAAGGATGTTGAAATTTAATAACTTAAAATGATTGTTAATCCTGTTAACTATGAAACATTGTTGGTTGCTAACATCCAATACTCTTGGCAACCAACTCAATAGACTTAATAGAACTCAAAACCACTTAGACAGCTCCACTTGCAATAGTATTATAGTAGCTCAGTTGGTTGACCAGCTGACTGCAATCTTATGCCTTCACTGGTTCGAATGACACAGGCACACACCGATGACATGTGGTATCTTATTGGCTACTATTTGTAGTAACATTTAGTCAACTGGTCCGAAGTATTTCAAATGGTTCTGTTTGTATGAAATAAGCTAACAGAATCGATTCTCTAGGCTATTCCATAGGCCTACAGAATTGATTCTGTAGTGGATCTTATAGTTCAACAGAATCGATTCTGTGATGCATTGAAGTCAGGGTGAAATGCTTGAGATGGTTCTGTACTTATCAAATAAGCTCACAGAATCGATTCTCTAGGGTATTCCATAGGCCTACAGAATTGATTCTGTAGTGGATCTTATAGTTCAACAGAATCGATTCTGTGATGCATTGAATTAGGCCTCAGATCTGATTCTGTACAATTAGATACACTCACAGACCCGAATCTATTATTAAACCCTTATAGCTTCACAGAATTGAATCTGTTATCTATGTGATAGTCTACAATTAGCCCCCCTAGTTGTTGTATGGGTACCCCCCTCTGATTCATGATGGCATTTTTTCGCACCAACACATTTTCGCACGACGTCCCGGGTTCGAGACCTGATCAGACCACGCGTGTTATGATTGTGAATTGTTAATAATAATAATAATAACAATTCACAATCATAACAATATTATTATTATTATTATTATTATTATTATTATTATTATTATTATTATTATTATTATTATTATTATTATTATTATTATTATTATTGATGGCTTATGCATGCAGGGTGGGCCAAAAGTACTCCATATTAACAGCATTTTTTGATTGGCTGAAAACGACCAATTATTCCCAAAAATAACTACATGGTATGAACACTCATTCTACGGCCATTAATTTTTATGCAAAAAGATGATGTTTTATATATATATATATATATATATATATATATATATATATATATATATATATATATATATATATCGTGGAGTAAAAATGACAGGAATACTTGTAGCCTGTGTTCTGTGCGAATAACATCACGTTACACAACCCTAATTATAATAATAATTATTATGTATTGCGCGGCTTTTACGCTGCGACTGGTCACTTTATCGGAAATTCAAGCGCAATGAAAATCGTTAACATAATATTATGGAGTAGAATCGTGTTGATACACTTCCTTTGGGCCACTCTACATATGCTACACGCATATGCTGCATATGCCGAGGCTGGCACTTGCGACTCGTGATCAAGAGAATCGTCAATTTGAAGAAATGGAAAGTCTATCGGTCTAATTGGCACAACTTGAGCGACATAACGAAATGTTGATTATTTTACATTACTAAATGGTTATCAATGAAGTGAAATTAAGAGCGTGTCTTTGCCACGAGGCATTGAGACGCACAATTTTCTGCTGCTCGAGTGACTTCTATCAGCTTACTTTCCTGTTGACCACTTCCTGAAACTGAGCTTTTGTCTTTTCTTACAGAAAACATTGTGTGCTGTGCTTTTGTGTACTTTAGTATATTTTTTTTTCTCCAAGTGACGTCACGTCTCGTCGTCAGTATTTTTTTTCAATCTTTGTCTTAAAACACGGAAGTGCATAAAATTAATATTTTTGAGAGCTAAAACGAGAAAGAAAAAAATCACTGCGTGTTATCAGAAAAAGTGAGTGATTTATCAAGTGAGCGTCTGTGCCAGCGGTCTGGTTTAATTAACCTGGTACACAAAATGTACAATTATATTATTATATACGCCTATAATCTTAATCCAGTTAATACAATTGTGCCACCAGTTTGTTTTTGTTTTTGTTTTTGTTTTTGTTTTCTACGACAGTTACTTAACAAAGTACTAGTAAATTGTCTCGGTTTGTAGGGAAAAAAATGCACACATACACTCAACTCTTAAACTCTCCCGGATGTGAACCTCAATGTGATTCTCCAGGGTTAAAAGCATTTTTTTTTTATCCATACACTTGAATACTATATACTATGAGTCTATTTTTTTTTTTGTGTAGCTTTGCTTTTTGACATCCTTGTATCAAGATTTTTGGTTACTATAATTAAGTCCTTCTTAAATACCCGGCACTCACCATGTTGGGTCTGCCGTTTCCTGACGTTTCTTATTCTGCTAATACCGTCAGTTGTTATTACCAGTGTTAAATATCATAGCAACATGCTCATCATAGCTTAATTAGAAAATTCAAAATTAAAATCATGAATGCATGGTATTGCCCATAAGCAACCGACGAATAAAGAAGTTGTGCTCAATTAGACCAATGATGTTTGTATGGTCATCACTTCTAATTCTTTAAAGCAGACATCCTTTCAAACAGTGTTAAATGTTTATATTCATTATAAAACTTCAATCATGATTGTTTGTTCTTTTCATTTTCATTAATAGAGTCCAGTTAAAGCAACGTTTGTTGATTCCCATCCTTTAAATTTGTTATGCATTCAAGTGTTTATTTTTACTTCGAATAATGCTGAGACGAGGAAACAGGGTGACCTATAAAGAGTCTAATTGATACCAGAGAAAATTTATTTTGATATTCGGTTTCGTTGAACTCTTATCATTCGTAGCCGGAGCTTCGAAGATTAGCCAATATTCGCAAAAGTCCGAATTCCGAATTCCGAAGCTGAAGCTTTGCCCATCACTAGTTTCTACCAAAATAGTCCTCTTCAGAAATCCTATGCTCCGCAACTCTCTGACACAGACATACCAACACATGGAAACATTCAGCAGGTTTCTTCAGGAAATGTTGCCTACGGAAGTGTGGCACGGTTCAGCTGTAAAACAGGCTACAAAATTCAAGGATCTAGTTATAGGACTTGCATAGGAGCATCTGAGATTGGAATCTGGACTGGCTCTCAGCCTACGTGCCTACAACTTTGTCCAAAATTGTCCTTTAATAAAGATCCAGAAAATAATTTCATAGATGCTATTGAGCTCAGCATCAGGTTTTACTTTTGGCTCCTTAGTCTAAGATGGCACACGAGGTAGGTGCATGAGGTAATTAATCCCCTTAACTGAGTACTAAATACAACGGATCATAACACATGGTTGTGAGGACGCTAGAGGATGAGGCACTTACCTGGAGTTGAATTGCCTTCCACCATAGGGATTGGTCGAATGTCAGTATGAGTGTGCTATTTTGAGATGCTGCAAACAAAATGCATTGCACTGTGAATGCAGGTTAAGTCTGATGGACTCAGATCGATCATCGGTAGGAACATGATAGAGGCTCTTTCCGAGTGATCACCCTCCTAGTGTGTCATTTGCATAGACCCTGACCAAGATGAACGCCCATGCTTGAATCATCATGCAAATTTCCAAAGCGTGTCAAAGGTTGACTCAAGTCATAAGCTTGGAAGACTTAAATCATCATACTCCAGGAATGAGATGTTGAGTGCATCTCTGAATATTTTGACGTTGATCCTTCCAACCTATTCAATGTCTGTCTGACTGACTTTTCGTCTTGGATTGGTTCTGCGAGTAGTCGACATGCCCCCTTGAGGCTATTGCTGCACTAGTACCCATACCATGAGGCATGAAAGGTGCCGAGGTCATCTAAAGTTCGCGTGCTGTGATCGACATTGTCTGAAAAATATTGGACCAGCTGCGAAGCCAATGGTTCAATCAGCTATTTCCAGGATACTAATTAATCACATAACTTAATTATGACCAGTATAGAGAATTAAAATTATACCAAGGCCTTAGTTTTTCCATTTACTGTAATTTGATAAGCTATGTGCATAGCTTTTGAACATTCAACGCGAAACCATAAGCTTATAGGCCATCAAGTATAAATCAGTGCCGGCCGTTGCTAGGATCCCTTAACGGCTCGTGATAGAAATTTGTGAATGATATCATTGTCCATTTTTTCCTCTTCCATTTGACATGCTATATATGCCAAGATTCGGAGCCTTTCCACTTTTCCAGGTTTTTCGTCATTAATCCTCGATTTTAACCACTTTTTCCATGAATTGTTTCTTGGTACTTTTTTTATTAATCTGGGCATACTTCCGCATAGAATTCCGATGAAAACCTTTTGTTGTAGTTTTGTCCGGGTTCGGCCCTTTTAAGAGCTAAATCGACTGGACTAAAACAAAAAAGAGTGAAACGAGAACGACAATAATGTTTATGGATGCTTATGCTTTATTGCTTTCAAACACAAACAAGAAACACCAATTGAAAAAAAAAAAAAAAAAAAAAAAAAAAAAAAAAAAAAATCAAAATCAAAAGAAATCACCGGTACGATAAATACTAAATTCGTCCATGTCACGTGTTTGTAGATAACCGTTCTATATGGAAATCCACCCACGTGACTACACAGCATCAGTCATGGTGACATTCGAGGCGGACATTCCCTTTGATGTCTCCTTCGCTCCTGCCCCGTACCTGGTCCCACAAAGCATCTTGACGAACGCTGTTCTGAAGCGAGCCCCAGTGACGAAATACAAAGCAAAATTGATGGTATTGTTGAGATAGTAAAGAATCATGGCTACTCGGTAGAAATACGCGCTATATTTCTTATGCCAAATTTCGTAATCAAGCCCGATGAAATACACCACGCTTGGTAGCGTGAGTATGAGGAAACACGAGCAGACAGCGATGAGTACAATCGTCGTTGATGACGTTCCTTTCACTGAGCTCTGGTTGAGCATTGCCTTCTTGGCTCTGTGAGACAAGTACAACTTGAACACAATCATCATGTTACCGATGAAGATGACAGCAAAAGGCACAAACACGGCCATGGTGGAATCGATGTAGTCCCAGGTTTGACCAAAGGAAGGAACATTGTTACGACACAAGCGATAAGTGTGCCTTTTGTAATTCACAACAAGCAAACCATAATTGATAAAGAATATCGAATTAAACGCCGTCTCCACCAGAGTAGCGATAACAACGGCTATGACCATGCGCTTCTTACTACATAAAGTTTTACAGTGCATGGGAAAGAAGACAGAGATGACCCTCTCAATGGTCAAAAGCATCAGATAACAAGCCGATAAATGACCGATAAGGTACGTAACGAAGAGATGGATTTTACACGCGGCGTCGGAGTCCAAACGTGGGTCGTAATCCCAGACTTCTACCAGCCAGTACCGGAGTAACCCTGTGTACAGTACTGCAGTATCAGTGATCGCCAGTACACTGTATATGAAGCTGGATGGAGTGTTTCGAAATTCCTTGGATCTCATGATGAGGAAAGACATGAAGTTACCCAGCGTTCCAGCTATGATGAGGATGGGAGGCACGTAGATGAAGAGGGCGTCCGTCATGTCGCCATGCCAACGCGGTGGTCGAGGTGGCCTACTGCGCCGCCTTGTTGTCGTCTTGATGATTTCAGTCGTGATGTAGGTCGTTAGTTCTGTGAAAGATGTCGTGTTCTCCATCTGGGAATATATGAAGGGGTAGCGTATCGCGATATTTCTATTCTTTATGTCTACCAGTGTAGTAAGTGTAAAGTTATTGCAATCTAAATTGAATTGAATAAATTCGTCTGTATGGCATGCATGATACCCCCCCTCCCTAAAATATATATAACTAACAATGTTTAATCTTTCGTGATTGCACTCGTGCCTTTCGACCCGGCTATGATAGTTACTTTAGATTTCCATATAAAGCCAAAAAAAAAAAAAAAAAAAAAAAAAAAACATACAGAGGATCAGAGCAGAGTTAATGATAGTTTATTTTATTTTATTTTCATTTATTGTTTTTTAAATTTGTATTCGCTGCGAATTCTTGCGAGAGTGTGGGAGAAAAGATCGAAATGCAGGAGAAAAATGGACAGATTTGTTTATCATAAGAGGGATGCACGACTAAAACATGATTCACGCTTAGTGAGTGAGTGAGTGAGTGAGTGAGTGAGTGATTGATGGGGTTTTACTGCTCCACCCAATCCGAACGGATTACACGGCGCCAGAACAGAAGGCCCAGGACCGGGGTTTCCCCTACTCTTATCGATAATTCCCAAGGGTTCTTTATCCTGCATACCACCATAGACAGTAGTACACAGCGTCCGGCCTTGTTACGCAGTTGGGCAGCACTGCAGAGTCACCGAAGAATTACAATTATAATGAATTACAATTTTAATTCACAATCATGACGTTCGTGGCCTGATCGGGTCTCGAACCCGGGACCTCGACCCCCACGGTCGGCATTGGATTGCAGTCAGCGGTTTAACCCACTGATTCACGCTTAGCGGAATCACTCTACTTTATGTGAGCAAAATACACGATTCTAGTTAGTATACTCAGCCTATGCATTACTCTAGTATTGCTGGAGCTGCGTCCGTCATGGCAATGGTGGACGCTGAATTAAGCCACGCCCCGTGATCACCCACGTGACCCATATTTCCCATCTCTATCCATCCTTTATCTCTACTCTGCCCTTTTGGATAAAATTTGCACAGAGAAAATTCATAATGATACTTCTTTAGATGCCGGGATATAATGTTAAATAGTACAATAATAAACGTTATGCTTAAAAACAAGTAAAATCTATACTTTGAAGTTTCGACTAAACAGTTTGAAAAAACACGTTCCTTACACGTACAGTCAGACCCCGTTAATCCGCCCTCCTCAGTTCCCATGGAAACAGGCGGATTAACAAAAAGGGCGGATTACACGTCAGACCACAAATAAATGAAAATTGGATGCCATTCAAAACCCCATAACTGTAATTGTAATTACATTTAAACTAAATTAAAATTGTATTGATCTGGCGCAGAAATTTATTAACGGACGAGCTTTTATTTACACGAAACAAAAAATAACTATAATCATACACACCGTTTAACAACCTGAACTTGACTCGCATATTCATATGATTTTGAAATAGCAGAAATGCACAAAACAAGAACAATTAGACAAATGTGTTGATGCACACCCACCTTGAACCTACCAGCTCCAAAGTCTCGTAATTTATTTCTTTTAGGTCTATGTGCCAAGTAAGACGAGAACGCCAGCACCTTACCACCCTCTCTTTTATACCCACACTAAGCGAGGCCCATCCCAAACACGTCGACATTGACACCCCACGGCGGTTCCTTTCATCTTTTGCGTCGTGCAACTGTTGAGAATTTTTCTAATCGACGTTTACTCGCTTTGGGGAAAATCTATACAATGATTAAGTGGTTGTTGTCCCGATGACGAGGTCGTTATGAGGAGCTGGGGATACTCGACCCCAGGATCTGCAAACGACATTAACACGCATACGAATATAAAAGCTGTCAAGTGGAGGCTGGAATTTGATTCGAATGCAGGGATAAAGGTTTATATCATAGAGGAAAAAAACGTTCTTCCTCTTATTCTTCCTCTATGCTCATATACTAGTATTCCGGATAGATGTATTTCCATCGTTATAATCCATAGAACATATACTAGAATCACGTGACTATCACGTGGCCACACATTATTCTGTGAAGTGAACACAAAAACATTGACGGGAACTTATTCATAATGCGTTGCATTTCAGAACGGAATTGATAATTGTATATATAGTTATAGATTATTCAATAACATATTATTTACCACAACAAAATCCTTAATCTATGTCATGAATTTTAATTAATGAATAAAATAATTGGTTTGTCTTGGGTTTTTCTTCTTGTTGTTTTTTAAAGTTTTTTGTTTTTGTTTTTTGTGTTTTTTTTTTTTCCAAGAAAATATTTCATATGCTGTATTACATAGATGTTAGATGCCCGTTATCCGTATAACTAACAATGTTTAATCTTTCGTGATTGCACTCGTGCTTTTCGACCCGGCTATAGATTTCCATATAAAGCCAAAAAAAAAAACAAAAAAATAACGAATAAAATCGTACTCGTTCACGCTGATTACATCCGCGGTGTTGATTTCTTGGCTGGGTGTCGATGAAATGTTTGTTGTTCGTAAGAGGAATATTTGAAATGATAAACCTTATACATAGCTGTCGAAAAACACAAGCAAAATAGAGCTGTCTAAGCGATGCTACCCAAGTTACGGAGATCATACTTGCTGAGATCTGCTCGTGGAACCTGGATATTGAAAGAAATCGGAAGCAAGAGATCGAGCTATATGAGTAGATTGCTTGCACGAAAGCACCTCTGCTCTACAGTCTATACAGTAATATGAACTGTTTTTTCTCAGAGTCGAATATTAGGACAAGCATTTGACGGTCTTGTACTAGTTTGCAATCGGAAGACTTCCCGAAGTCCATTCCTGAATTTCGAGCCAGTGAGACAGTACAGGGTGAAATTGATGGCACTATTCGCGTAGAACAAGAGATACGTGATTGTGTAGAACAACTTCCTCCTTGCGTCATACTTGGGGGAATTCTTAGTCACGTACGACGACGCGTGCGTAATGAATTGTACGCAACTTGGTGACGTCAGCAAAATGAAACACAAACTGACGGTGAGCAGCGTTCTCGTCGTGCTGCCACGCTGAGGTCGTTGACCTGTGACCTTTCTGCTCAGATACAAACGAAGAACGATGCACGGATTGGCGACGATCAGGACAATAGAGGGCAGTAGACATGACAACACTAGGTCCACCCACACCCATACTAAACCATACTCTTCTTCATAACCATGTGCTCCGGCGCACACGGTGACAACTTTGCCAGCGCTCGTCCAATGTCTTAGGTCAGTGATTACCAGTAATGTGGAATCTACGGCTGCCAGTAGAGTGGTCACTGCGGCTACAGCGATCTTCATTCTCCGTCTGCTACACAGTTGACTTGAATGCAGAGGAAAGAACACAGAGACCAATCTTTCCAGAGTCAGAAGCAGCACAAACTGCGAACTAAGATGCGAGAAGAGGAAGCTGATGAAGGTTGAAGTCTTACACGCGGTTCGATTCAAATGTTTCATATTGAAGCCGCTTAGTTCGTCAATCCATGTGCGGTTTAGGCTAACCAATAGGTTTCCAGTATCGCTTATAGCTAAGCTGCTCAGCACAACGCTCGCTGCGGAGCACTTGAATTTCTTGGTTCGCATGACGATCAACGATAAAGCGTTGCCTATTGTACCTGTGATTATCAACACGGGAGACAGATAAATGATGATCAGAGACGCCATGTGCGATTCCCATGGTGATTCCATAATTTCTTCTTGGGGTATATTTGTCGGCACCGTGAAGTTGTCCATTTCAGAAGAATACAATCATCGACAGAGATTAAATGAAAATTCTGAGGCTCTGGCGAAAACAGGAAACAATGTGTCTTCTCTTATAGCCCGTGATGAACGTGACGAAGCTCACAAAAGTGAACTGATTTCAGCAAATAATGTAACATTAAACCATAAGTAGATACAGACAGTGAGTATATTTGTGCTATGAACGAAACTGTTTTCTCTCCAGGGTTATGGAACTATTATTGCTGTATTATGCGTTTCTGTATAATTCAGTTGTTTCACAGTATAACAAGGTTTATTATAACTTATAAGGTATAAATGAACAATCGCAATACGTAGACAGATAGTTATCTTCTGGTTATAATGAGATTGTTTGCTTTCCTGGGCATATAATCATATATAGTATATCATTATGTACACATATTGGGTCACGTCGACATCTAAGGGAACGCTGACAAAAATGGGATGCCATCGCTGGATTCATCTGTTGATTGACAAAATACATTCGCGGTTTCGTTTCTGCAACAAAACACGGAGCACAAACACGGATAGCATGAAAATTGCATTTGGCATCGATTCAGCCTCATGGGTAAACGCTGTCTTCGTGCTTCAGAACCGATAATAACTAACTATACATGTATTGTGCAAGTGATAGAACTGCGCTACATTTGAATAATTAATTTTAATTAATTAATTAATTAATTTAATTAATTAATTAAATTAATTAATTTGAATATGAAATTTGCTTTACTCCTCATTGTTGATTATCCTCCCGCAAACATTTAATAACAAGAAATCGGTCAGAGACGTGAACAGGAAATTTTTTCAGGAGTAATTAGAGTAAGAAAGAAGAAGAAACGAACCAAACGAGGAGTTGTTTTGATATTATAATGCAATCAGATATAAAATCATAAAATTTTACGTATTATAAGCAGTAACAATCTTTAATGTCATATATCTTGTAAAATGTTGATCTGACAACAAATTTGTCATTAAAAAGACTGGCCTATATTATTTCTACACATTGATGTAATTTGATTTCGAAAGTAACTATTAGAAAGCAAGATATATGCTAAATTAGGTTATGACCATATTTGGACATTTACTAATTGTCACCAAAAAAGCCCAATGAATTAGTGTTATATGCACACTCTTTCTTTCTTGCTCTACATATCTTTCATGTATTTTTATTTATTTTTATTTTTTTCTTAAAGGAGGTAATGCATTCAAAATGAGTGCCCTTTAATTCAAGGAGGTTAATTAATGTTAAATCCTTGCTTTAATTGGGTCCCTAAAATTGGACGCGTGGATATCCGGTATCCGGCTATCCGTACTGTCAACAGGAGACCCGATATCTGATAATTTTACCACCGGATATCGGATTTCTTTTGTTTAATGTTTCTTCTTTTCCGTCAATAGCAAGTAATCGCTCGTTGGCTATTTCGCCAGAAGATTGCACAATTACACGTATTGTTCAAATCGAAAACAGTGATTTTCGTTGGATGCGTTAAATATATACTAGTATTGAATTCATGAAAATACAACTTATCGTTTGATTGTATTTTTGTGATCACATTCAGAAGGCGAAATAATCACAAACATCAATGATGAGTCCTACAAACGGTTTGAAACTCATAACATCATACAATGATTATACCTACCGATCTGAAAGTGATCAACAATTCACAGGTGAAAGCGTCGCCGAGAAATTGTCAATTAGGATGAATTAACCAGTAATATATACACAATTTACTGCATTTTTACCATAGCCCTTAATTCACTTTCAAATTCTTCAAAGTTCACGTAGTATGGACCTCTATGGCTTTGATACACGACCAGTCCGTCTAGAACGATATACAGACGTTCAGGTCGAGCCCCATACGCGTACATGGCATCGTTCTGCATGCTGTCAACCACGACAGGGAACTTCAACATACCGCCCAGATGTTCGGCCATCGCTTTTGCAGATGCCAGACGTTCCTCAAGGACCTTGGCTTGCATCACTTCGAAACCATTTTTGTAGCTGAAGTCGTGACCATCGTCTGGGTGAGCTTCCTCGACGTACACTGCCAGAAAATCAACTTGTTCTCTCATTTCGTCCGCAATTCGACAGAACTTCTTCATATCGCATAAGAACGGGGGTCAAGTACAGCTTCCGAATAAGATCGCAAGGGGGCGACCGGCCTTTGAAAATCCTGAAAGCCTGACTGGCTTGCCTTCCAAGCTGAACAGTGGAACGTCCTCAATTGCTGCACCCATGTGCACCGTCTTCAGTCTGTCAACTGTCTCTGACCAGGACATTCCCCTCCAAGCTTCGAGGGTGGTACACTCAAGCTGCATTTTCATGAAGTCGGCGTCATTCAGAAAATAGTCTTCTTCATGTCGACGCCGCAACAGGGCAATTGTAGTTCCAAGACGAGGAATCGAGTAGAGCACTTTGAGGATGCTGACGATCACTGCCATCTTTAGGTAGCTGATGATGACCCATAAGCCCACGTAGAAGGGGTTATACCTCTTCATCAGCTGATTGAACTTGAAACCCATGGCTGCTCTGTTCTCCGTGTCTGGCACTGATATTTATACCACACCTCGAGCGTCGAAGCACCCCCATGAGCGACATTTTATGTCAAATTCAACCAGACTGAATTTTTTTGTTTTCATTTTAAGTTTAAATGCACGATTGTAAAACACGCTACCGGCATATTTGCATACATCATTTTATTTCGCAACATTCCGTTACAGTTTTAGGAGGCAGTTTAAAGAGAACAACATAAAAATAAAGATGAATCAGCAGATATAATTAATCAGTAAATATAAATGGATGTACTCGTCTATCTCAAATTGTGAATTGCTATTGTGAATTGAATTGAATTGAATTGAATTAATTGAAATGAAATGAAATGAATTGAATTGAATTGAATTTTGAATTGAATTGAATTGAATTGAAGCGAATTGAATTGAATTGAAGCGAATAGGGTTATTTATCTGAAATATTCACCTCTCATTCCACTCACATCGCGGCCATTGCACTTAGCACCTTACTGTCGATCACTTGGCTCTCACACACAACCATGGTCATCTGCACCCATCTCCATTGTGACTGAAGAAGGTATTCACGCACCGCACGGAGGCCACAATGGCTCGTATTTTCATCATTGTTCCAGAGGGACGGCAGTTCTAATAAACCAGCCATTTATGACCCATAATCTGTTCTATGACCTATAATTTTTATCCCGTCGCCAATCCATCAACCTATAAATTGTGAAATAAAAAATATCTTTATGTATAAGCATGCAGTTAACCTAAAACAAAGAGAATCGGTGAAATTATGAACGATTACTCGGAGAAAAAATAATGAAACCAGCATTTCTCTTCCTATTTATTTTATGAGAGAAATACAAACGAGAAATCAGTCAGAGACGTAAACAGGAAATGTTTGGGAAGTAATTAGAGGAAGTCAGAAAAAGGTCACGAACCAAATGAGGAATAAATTTGAGATTATAATGCACACATAAAGAAAACCACACAACCTTTTACGTATTGTGAGCATTAACGATCTATAATGTCATATATCATGTAAAATGTTGACCTATCACCAAATATGTCAATTATAAAAATGCTGGCCTATCTACACAGGGATGTCATTTGATTTCAAAACTAACCATCATGAAACAAAATGCAGTCAAAGCTCGTTATTACGAACTCTGATATATGGAATTTCCGGTTATATATAACTAATTTTGGGGTCCCGGCCAGACCTTATCTTTTAACATTGTAGGTTCAACGGATAGTTCGAACTTCGCATTATTCAAACTTTCGGTTAATACGAACCAAATATCCAGTCCCCTGAGCAGAAATGAGTGACATCGATGGAATCACCCTTGGGGAATTTATTTCTCAGAAGAAGACTCAACAAATTTTGCAACAAGGTGGAAGTCCTCAGTACGAGGTCCTTGTGGCAACGGTCCCTCTGTTCCGTAGGTGTCCTCGGTCACGTTGCCCTAGTGTGAATTTAGGATGTGAAGTACACAGACTAGGGTTGGAGTAAATCAAATTTATTTGCAGTGGTCCAAATGAAAGGTGGTTGGATGTGAAAACCTGAGGAGAACTTAAGGTGATCTTCCTCACGTATTGCAAAGAGTGATTGGCAGTTAATGGGTTAGTTGGAGAAGAAATTCGAGCTCAGCATTCCCTCTGGTTATATAGAAACATAACTTACGGAGAATGTGGCAAGTCTCATCTGGAGGTCAGGTCAGTTAGTGTTCCTAGGGAGTTCAATGTTTAAGTACGAAGGGGGCGCTTAATGAGACAATGAAGCAGGGGAAAGGAGAATGAGAGAACTGGCATAACGTACTCTGTGTAGGCATGCATGGGTATTCACAACACCCTCGAGCAGGTATGTCTTAATTTGCACAATATCACGATGGAGTTATTTTTCGATAACCATGCATTGCTCAAATACGACGAGAAATTTGGAGATTGCGCGGCTATTTATTGATTTATGTTAATGTTAAAATTTTGCCGGGCCAAATTCAGAGATTTTACACTTTCAATTCAATTCAAGGAAATTTAGTGGCACGAGAATGATAAGGAGATACACATCATCAAATTTTAAAAATTTAAGATTAATTGGCCAAAAAGGGCAGACCCCAGAAGGAGTATAGGGGAACATGGGGAATTTCTGACGTTAATTACCAAATAATATTACAAACATTAAATTTCATATATGCATTGGATGAAAAGGAGAGACATTATGCACAAGCCAAAAGATAAAGAAAACATACTTAAACGAAATCATCAAAAGAACTATATATTTAACCGCATACATTTTAATAGCCAAATCTGATTAAGTTGCTACACATGAAATAAATTATTAAGAATAAAATTATTATAAGCAATAGACATGTGAAGAAAAAAAATGTATCAAGCGGAATTGGTGGAAATTTCAATAACAAAGAAATGAGAAATCTCCAAAAAAATCCCAAATAGATCCCTCCGAAAGATAATTTATGTTTGAGCCTGACAGACAAGAAAGAAAGAATAAAAAGAAATGAGAGAAGGATAAAAATCAGCTATAGCTGAAGGGTGTGAGCATAAAAAAAAGATGAAGAAGTAGTAGAATTGGATTTTTGGAGATGAACCCAGACATAATGGCTCACGGTTAACTTGAACAGTAAAAGCAAATTAATGTTCTCCTCAGCTAGTAATTCAGTCAACTTGATCGGATTTCTAAAAATAAAATTTCGAATGAATGTCAATCAAATGAATATTTATAGTTTTGAATATTTCTTTAGTGAAAATCATTCTTATTAGGGGGATATTTAACTTGTGAAAATAGTAGCACTATAATCAGGAGAGAAATAAACCTAAAGACAAATAGAGATTAATTAAATTATTATCATAATGTAAAGCAGTGTATATTGGGTTCAGGAGAAAGTCTGTTTTAGCACAGTTTTTTCAACATTTTATATCTCAATCGGGAAAATCTTCATATGTCGAATGACCAACAGAACCAGACGCCGAAGCGTTTGCTGGAAAAGTGCGTTATGATATTGCCAAATCAACACATTTTTTAAAGGGAGGGAGAACTGGTTAAAAATGGACTTTGAGTCGTTATTTGATGCACCAAAGATGATTCCTATGCCTGGCCCAACACAAGGAATATCATCGCTAACGATTTCGCGGGAGATATATTGCTAATTAGGCGTGACGTCAGGAGCTGTGATGAAACACCGAGTTCCCCATCTTTTACAATGGGCCTCGTCATATCAGCGTGTCCTGCGACTAAACCCCTGGATATTTTTTTATTTTCTTTTCGGAAATAGATAGAATAATCATTTTGCCACCAGTCAGGCGCGAAAAAAAAATATTTTTTTGCTATTTTTCTTATTTTAACAAGCGATTTTCTAGGACACCTACCATGGTTTCTCATCCTGAAACAGTAAAAAGGTCAGCCAGAGTGCACCACGCATGCGCTTTCGCTTCGTAAACAACAAAGATGTCCTTTTATGGCGAAGATGCTCTGCTCTGATTGGCTGAAATCGATAGCTTCACGAGGGGAACGGGACCAATCAGCCATCAGCCAAACCAAGCCATCAGCTGACGTTTGCCTCCTATACTTCGCAATGGAAGCCATTCTCCCATAGGCGCAATGCTAACCCCGATATTCGGAATGCATTATTTCCTTACGCTTGCATCCAGGCAAGGTGTTTTTGGCACGGAATGCTATCAATTGGTGCTATGAGTCAATAGAACATCACTTAAAATTCAGTTCCCCATCCCTTTAAGGACGCAATACGGTAATACGGTAATACGTAAACCAAAATGCGAGACAGGGAGTCTACCATAGACCTACTCAAACTCTGCAAAAATACAGTGCCACTTCCTCTGGCTTGCTACTTCCGCTAGTCTCAGCGCCGTTGACATACGCTGGCCAATAGGAATAGCCCATCTATAGAGTTCATATCATTCATCTAGACTATCGACAAAGACCTAGCTTGAATTATTCTTCCTCAATGGGACGACAGCCTTTTAGCTATGGCGGGAACAAGATCAATGACTAAATCATAACGCATCTCAGTAGATACGTTATGATTTACTCATATGTCAAATGTGACTCCGACGATTGCTAATGATTTCTCGTTGCATATGTTTGCAAAACGGTCCAGATGAAAAGTGCGTTATGATATAAGAACCGATGACTTCATCATTCTGTGAGCCAGAGGTAGCCACACAGCTCCTAAGAACATCACTCGTGCATTTAAATTACTGTTCGTCAATTCACATCAGCCGAGCGTTCTTCTACCAGGTCTGACTGAATTAGGTCAAGAATGAGAATATATATGAGCCTTCTGAATACTGCTAACACTTGTAATAACGTTCATCTGTAGACGATAAGCTGATAATGACCTTTCCTTTTGGGATAAATACCATATAAACCCTACTAAATGTATATTTCTGCCACATCTGTGCGTAGAAAACCATTGGACCTCGAAACAGACATGCGGAAACTCAACGGTTGTCACGAATCCTCAAAAGCGGAACCAAACGGTGAAATAAGAAATGTGCGGCGAAATAACTAAGAAATGTGCGGCGAAATAGCCACACTGGCTGAATTCTGTAAACAAACCAACGGACACGTTATGGGGTCATCAGAAGACGCGAACAACGTAGCTTAATGGAAAAGGAAAAGTAGACAGAGTCGAAGCCAGAAAGAGGCTGGTTCCAATCAGTTTGTCACGCACTGCGAGACGCCAGCGTTTCAATAATTCAAGCAGCGAAACATGTCACAGATCTCGTAATTAACGCCGCCGAGGAAATCAATCACCGACCACCCGGCTCCGCGGGCCCTGATCGCATGTGCGGCCCGTGGCCACGCCGGACCCAGGGAGCCACGCTCCGCCTGCAGAGAGGCCTGAGGTCCCCCGGGACCCGTGTTGGGGTTCGTGCGCGGAGGAATCTTCCATAACCGACGCCTGCTGCCTGCCCTGGGAGTTAGTATACAGATCAAAATGATGTCCGTTTCAACGAATGGTTGGTATAGAATTCCGTATCTACTGTCTGCATTTAATGAAGCTAACAGTTCACGAATTACAAACTGATATCGTGCTTTACCGACCACCTTCACGTTATTGGTGGATAAATATTCGCAATATCTGTAACACCTTCAAATCCCATAAAATCGTTGCAACTGGATTCTGATGAATCATGCGACCAGGAGTCAAAGAGTGACGACACAGAACTCGACACCAAATGAATTGCATCTGACACTGGCCCGTAGTTCAGCCGCTGACTGGAATATTCTTCCCCGAGGGGACGATCTCCGGCACGTCCCAGCCCCGGGGGGCGACCTCGACTTCAGCGTCGTCCGTCGACGCCAGCATGCGTCGTGCATGTCAAGCGGCGGCGATCAATGGCCCGACCGTCACGCACGGCTCACGTTAATCCGAGGCGATCAATGCGCGAGTAATCTGCTCCATGAGATAAATAATTCAACTTAATTAGATTATTAAAGCTTTTTAATCTGCTACGGGACCTGGTTTAATAATTAACGGTGCCGGTGATTGGCTCAGGTGAGGGAGGCAGTGTCATTCCGTCAAGGCATCGATTTCTGATGGAACGATTTATGCTTCAATTGGAGACCCCTTGATTGGAATCACCTGGCGGTCGTGTGACGTCATCAGACTCACCTGGAAATGTGCTTCAGGTTAATGTACTGGAAATACCTGAAGTGCGGATGCTATTGGATGGGGTCCTTAAACAATTGAATTTGATGTTTGATTAAAATGGTATGCAGACATTATAGAGTTGGGAACTATATTTAATAGTTATCATATATTAATTATGCAAATTTATATTTATTCCTCGTCAGAGTAACGTCAGCTGAATATTGGGCGCCATTTTGAATTCAGAATTCGGAACTATCTCAGCGTCACGTGAATAGGCTCACGTCGCCAAACAAAGAAACTTGCATTTCCGTCGCTTTGATATCGACTCTCGAGTTACTGCGTACTTGCATGCAAACTTATGACACAGTCAATTATTGCATAAAGCTAAAACACATGAAAGCAGAGACGACGCGCTGCTAGTCAGCGTTCGCGGTGCCAATAATTAAACCAACACTGCGTGGCCGAATACCCGAGCACTGCGCAGATTAAGACCTCATTACCGGGGACGCCTGGTCGACCACTCTGGCGTTATATGTTTATCTTCTTGATATCCCAGGATGCAACGCCTGAAGCAACAGAAAACAAACTTCACTGGCATGAATGGTCACCTGGAGATACTTCAGTGAAATGCACCCGGTCCCGGGCTCCTGCAACACGTGTGGATGCCACGCGAAGAGGAATCGAATCGAATGTTTCGCGAGTTGTGTTGTCGTATGTTTCTGCTCACGTCAAGGTGTAAATCAAATAAAAGATTTCTTGGTGACAAAACACGTGATGACGTCATTACGAGGTGACGATTAGTAATTAAGTACACAGCGTGTGCTAATATTACCCACGATCTCGTTGCTCTGCCGTTACAACATCGTGATTTCAAAGTGAGCGCACCTGTGATGATAATTCATAAGTACAACTTTCCATATTATAACATAAGATAGTCAACTTCCCCAATGTCCATGACGGAGGATGAGGGAGGAGGGAGGAGGAGGAGGGACGCGATGGATTCCTCCGCTCGACGCCTCGGAGGATGCGCCACCTCGCGTCCGCCCGCGGAGTTGTTTGTTGTCCCGTATTTGGCGGAGCTGCTTGTCCTCTCATTGGTCCGCGGTTGCCGTGGTAGCGGGCGACGCGGAGCCCGATTCTCGCTTCTATAAATAACTCTGGCGCAGTGGTGCTCACTGCAACACGGGACTCATTGGCCATGTGGTTGGAGGCTCTGTCCTACTCTGCTCCTTCGGCTGATGAAGCATCGGCGAAGAAGAGTCGAGCACCTTTATCGCCATCTTCTGTGACTCCATCGCGCGGCGGCGCAAGAACTAGCAACACAAAGGCATCTGATAACAGCATGGCAATGGAGGTATGTGTTGTGTGAAAGTCTTGCGTCACTTTGTATGTACTTTGTTTAGGGGGATATAAGTTTGAAACGTTTTGATACGCGCGTTGATTTGTTTACATGACGGGTTGAAACGGAGTGATGGTCTATTTGTTCTCTTGTTGGGTCATTTGCCCCTTTTTGAATCAAGTCCCTTGTTGACCATTGTCCATTGTAGCCACGTACAACGTTTCCCTTCAGTTGGGTGGCCCGTGTTACGTCATAGAATTACGTCACTCGACTGAACGTGATTAAGAGCAGTCATGTGTGATCAAAGGGACAGCGTTCCAATTAGTGACCGATGAGCTAAGACAATAGCTGCATAGTTATGTTAGGGACACAGCGCTTAATCCCTCCTCCGTGCATCGCTTAATCCGCTCATCCCTCTGTCAACTGTGTACACCGCAGGTGAACAACTTCTGTAGAGCGCCCCGAGAAACTTTTCTTTCTCTCAGCTGCCGCTGCATCCGCAGCAGCCGTGATGCTATTTCGGGATAGCTTGACATAAGACGCTGGCGTCTTCTCCTCTGTGTACACACCTGGCCGTCTGCTGAGGCATCTTCCTCCTCCTCCGCGAATTTCCTGGTGATGATCTGCTTGTTGGTCGTTCCGTGTGCACGCAGCGTGCTTAGGCGGCGAGAAGTTAGAAACAGGTGTAGATCAAAGGGGAAGGGGAGAGAAGTGATGGGTCAGAGGAACCCTTTGAGGTCACGGGAGAGACAGAGGGTGCGGTGCGTGGATTAACGAGGGTCGAAGAGTTGTTTGCGGAGGGAAGTCATCGATTGGTCATTGAGGCCGTGATTACGTGGCCTCCAGCTGAACACAATTATCAGCGTCCAGCGCTGTCACCGTGATTGGTCTTATTACAGCCAATCAGCCGCCACAAGGACGTTTGCGACACAGTTCCTTAACTCGCTTTCCGCGTTACGTCATCGGATTAAGCACTCGAGATCAAAGCGGGCCGCGGCCATCCGCAGCCGCTGCAGCATACGCTCTTTGCTGCCTCGGCGGATCAGCGCCTATCAGCTGAGCCTGTCACGCCGTCCCCTGCATCCCGCTCTCGGGGTTTGCCCCTCTCCCAGTCAGTCCGGGATCTCAGCGGGCCCCTGCCGGCGACATGCCGGTATTCGGGTTGAAATCCGCCGGGTCTTAGGCACCGCTGTGGCCCCTGACCCGCAGAGTCGCGCAATTGACATAATTAACTCCCTGGGAGGGTTGTCGCTTGACATTACTTGAACTGTAAGCCATGCTTCGCTCGGCTCGACGGGCAGCGATAGGGACATCAGAATGTGACGCTCTTAATGAAGCTCTTGATCGATGGCAGCGAGCAACACCTGGAATGCTGCGACTGGGGACGTCGCTGCTATCGAGTGTCACTTGTGGCATCGGCGTAGATAAGCGTCGTCTGCGATGCTATCGAGCGAAATGAAGCGCAATAAATCCTCTGCAGACTGCGGTGTCAACGCTCAACAAGTCACCAATCCCCCCTCCCCGAGCCCCCTCCTCCCCCCAACAGGCTTTTATCGCCTAATTGCCTTCTGGTCGCGAGGAAGAAACGGGGCACTATCTCTGAATAAGCCCAGGTGACAAGGTCGCTTTGTTGCTTGCGTTCCGCGACAGCACATCAAAGGGATGATGCTTGGTCGCCAGGTGTCTCGCCAATCGAGATGTTGTTTTCTCCAACAACAAAATCGCAAGAGACGCCATCAAGTGAGCGCATCTGATCACAGGCCGCCGCCGATTTACGAGCAGACAGATCGCTCTGTTCCCCGAAACCAGAGACAAGAAAAGAAGATTCGCTGTTATGACTGAGCGTGCCTTCTCGACGCACGTGTTTGTAAAGCGATCACCGGCTCACGCACGCGCACACCCGCAGCTCCCTCGCGTGCCGCCTGCTAGCGGATCTCAAGTATCCTAAACGCTTTTGTCTTACTCTATAATGACCTCGAGATGCGAGCGGAAGTTGAAATTGCTCGCAGAATATCCGGAACTGACTCGTAAAAAAATGTCTTTGTGTGTTGCCCGGGACTCATCCCGTCTTTATCAGTCAGCAGCAATTGGCATCCGTCGCATGAATTCAACCGGCATTTTGTTTATCTTATCTACTGCGCATGTCAGCGTCTTAACCAAGGTGACACGACCGTTAGTGCAGCTAATGTCTGCCGGGCGTGCATCCTCCTGAGATCCCCGCTTGAGACACTTTCAATCTGGGACGCTTTTCTCCCATTCTTTTGTCTATACGATGGTGTCCCAGTATTCCATGCCTGGTAACAGCGTTTGTGTCATATCAATAAACCAGTTGCCATCTGTACCATTTAGTGGACCATGCGTGTGTTTGCTTAGATTTACTTTGTTATTAAACAGTTTTAAGGTGAGGGCATGCAGGTGGACGGCTGCCATCGGCTGTCGTGGCTCGATGACACTTCAGTGGAAATCAAAGAGCGCATCTCTCTTTAATGACCAGAGAGCATGAATAAATACCTGAGGCCAGAACAGCGTCCGGCGATCAGTGACCGGTGGTCAAGCGGAGGGGGAACATCCAATTACCGAGCGGAGTGGAATGCGACACCTGTGAGGCGATTGAGTTGGGAGAATGAGTCGCCGTCTCGCGAGATCAATGCCGATAAAAAGCGATCAGAGCTTGATTGACTATTACGTAACGGTACGAAGACACAAAGGTATCGCTTTACGAGAGTGAATATAGAGCGTGATATGACAAAGACATGGATGCTGCTGCTGCTGCGTTGGAGACACCTGTAGAATTACGCTGAGGAAGATGTTTCAAAATACCTGTGATCGATAATCAAGGGGTTCGCATTATTATCGATCGCGTGGCAGCGTTGTGACGGAGTGTGGTATTTGAACATCGACAGATGTGCAGCGGTTGAAAAGAAAAATCATTTTAACGACAAAATGCTCGAGTGAGAATTCTATCTAGAGCCATTTATAAATAAAAAAAATTAACCTATTCAGTTAAAATGACCAGAGCTGTTAAATTGCAGCACTGGCCAGCGTATTCGCCGATACGCTAGCGTAACGTTGTGTACATCGGGGTTTCCAGCTGCCGCACCGGCAGAGGACACGACGGGCCCAACTGCTAACCGGTCGACGGCGACAGCAGCGACGTTCGACGGCATGTGGTCCGCCCCCTACCCCCGCGATCGGCTGCCTGATGAATAAATGTCTCTCATGATGTCATATGGGCATATGTCGCCAGCCAAATTGTTCACCACGTAGTGAAAGAGGGCAGTGCGGCGGCGGTGGTTGACAGACGTGATATCGACACGCGAGATGGCATTATGCCTTAAAGCACCCTCATCGTGGTCATCTGTACGCCAGTGACAAGTGACCACTATGCTTTGACCACTACCAAGTCATTTGCCTCTCGTGATATCGTGTGTAGCAATGGATGTGGCATCGATAACTCGCTTGGTGAGTGCATGCCTCTCTCTGGCTGGAATATTATTTTTATGGGTTTTTACGGTACTTTTTTTCTCATAATCGTCGAGGGTTTTTTTTTTTTTGTATTTCTGTCGCCATCCGTTCAAACGGCCAGCGTTGCACGCATGTAGGGTGGTATGATTTGTTATTAAGTCGGTTGCATCATGTCAGCGGAATCAGGGCTGGTATGAAAATGAGTGCACCCCAAATCGATACATTTATATATAGTGTAAGGGTATAATTACTAGTTGAAATGTTCATTGATAATTTAAGGTGATATCCGTTAATCCATAATTAATCCTCCAAATGATGAACGACTGTCGCAAACATCCGTCTTAAGACCACCACGTACTCTGACGTAACCCAAACGGTCACGCACGCACGCACACGACACGCACTGCCCATCCCCGCGCATTCCAGCGCCAATGATTCGATTAGCGCCAATCTGCGCCCTGACCACGGCCAGTCATCCTAATTAGACAAGGAGGTCTTCCCTTGCATGACGACTCCCTTTCCCCCTTGGACGTCTTGCCGTGACACCCCCGCCACGCAACTCCCCAGCGACCAACCTTGATGGCACTGCCACAGGCAAACTTTTAATCAAAAGTTGGCGTCTCATCGCGGATTGACATGAATATTTGATGCTGCCCAGGCCAAATCTGTCTCCGTACGATTAGATCGAGGACCGCGGAAAGGGCCAATCACATTTTCACCTTGGCAGCAGGGCCCCCTCCCCTCCCCCTCCAAAGTACCCGGAGTTCACGCCCCAGGACGACGGTGTACCAGAGGGGTGGTTGCATGGCGTTTAGGTCTGTTTGATCGATGAATGCACAGCTGTCGGGGGTGAAACAGTCACCTGTGGCGTATATGCAGGTTGTCATGGCTACGTCATCATACTGATGACCCCGATGGTGACCTCATTAGCATATTGTCTATTGACACAATTCTATGCGTATTAATGAAATGACCAGAAATTGTCATTACATGTAACAAAAATATGCAAGAAATTACATACAATTATGTGTAAAAAAAACAATAAGTGCTACGCTGAGGGAAATGTGTCCCCAAGAATCACATTTTTTATTCTTTAATTGAATAAAAAAATTAATTAAATGTGAAATGGTTACCAATTCAAGATAACCCCCTTAGCACATAACCAGAGTGTATATCGTTGATGCGACCATTTTGATCCCCAAGCGCTAAACAGCGAAATCGATAAGTGATCAGGTTCAATCGATTTCTGATTGATGGCGCGGACGCGTGCGTTGCCATGACAATGACACGTGACTAATGATTGTCCATTTCAGGCCATCCGATGCACGCTGCCCAGCTGCAGGTGTGACTGCTTCTCACCTGGAAAGACCCACATCAGAACGTGCGACTCCTGCAATCACGGATGGGTCACCCACGGTCAGTTATATTATCACGACATCAAGTCACCCCTTGATTATTCGGGCCTATTGTACCCCCATTTGTTTTAAGCACAAAAACAACACATAATTGATTCATGTACTGTATATGTATAAATTGCATTATGGCCTCTATCATTCTATATGATCATTAGCTTGTCGGCTTAATGACACGCGCATTGCATAGCTTTGTATCTTAACCACACGCATTCTGCTTGGGCGGCAGTCATGCCTTTGATCAGCGTTAACTCCAGAGATGCTCTTCTCGCGGCGAAGCAGGCGTCAGTCGTACAATGACGGATAGCAGCAATCACAACTACGAACTACGCCGCACTCGCTGCATGGTGCTATCTGCGCTTCGTGCATCCATGACTTGGCAGTGTTGACTGCACCTGGCGAAGAGGAGAAGGTCATGAGCTAGCGACCCTCCCCCCCGCCCCCTCAGCCCTGCGCCGCCGCCTCTGTGCGGCCCATCAAACTTGTACACCGCCGCCGCAACAGCCGCTAGCTCGATGGCAGATACCACGCGAAAAGTTTGGCAGAGCTATTTCGAGGAGCTGCAACACTCCTGCGTTGCCATGGCGACTGCTTCTTCCCGGCAGGCGCATTTTGAGTCAACGGCCAGGTGGCGGAGATGAGGCTTATCTGCTGCTGGCTGTGATGCCGCGTGACTCCAGCGCATACGTCACTGCTGTTGGCAGCAGACGCGAGTCGCGCCTCCTTCTACTCCTCCTCAATGTGGTATCTGCTTCTAAACGCAATACCGCCTCCTCCTCAGGTATCCTGATGAGAGGTGTGTGGTTGGTCGCAGGTCGTCCTGCTTTGTGCATCGATCGATGGCGCACTCGGTGAAGCGTGACGCCTTCATCTCGGGGTTGATGGAGCCAGCGTCCTGTCAACTTCAAAGCGAGCGGACGCGTTCTCGTATGCAAGCGGCGTCGTTCGCAGGACGACCTCTGCTGCTCGTTTTAATCCGCGCGGAGGGCCGCGGGCACTATCGACAATTTCCGCTTCAATGGCGATGATCGGAGTGTGACAGGAATGTCGTACGAGCACGTGATCACCCCTCTCCGCTCCTACCACAATTAATTAGCAACTCGCACTTCGACTGTCAACAGAATCGCAACTTTTGACTTTTGGCGGTCAACCGCAAGAGCTATGCCACCAATGACGTAACTCAGCTTCTCCACAGAAGACGCATATGTGGGGCATGAATATTGATGGCGGTCGGGGCCCGGCACTGCTCCCCGGGGGCCGGGGGGCCACTGGTCCCAGTGAGCCCCGTGGGGACCCGGCATCCCTCGGGCAGGTGCTGCGCGGATCTGCCGTGTTCTGTATATCGGAGTGGGGCCGTATCTGACGCGACCCCTCAGAGACGGGGGCTTACAGTCATTTGCTGCCGTATTGCCCCGACCCCCGGGACAGCGCATGCGCAGGACCCAGCTGGCAATGCCTCTGTCCTCATTCCGTTTCGTTCTCATTTCAGCCCTCGATAAACTTGGCTCGAAGTCGTCCTACCAGCTGGGCATGCACGTCGAGGTCGTCCAGCCTAACATCGTGTTCGACATCGCCAGTTTGATGTTATACGGCGCCCAGGCGGCTCCCATTCGACTCAAGATCCTCCTTGACCGCCTCTTCAGCGTCCTCCAGCATGACGAGGTTTTGCAGATCCTTCATAGCTTCGGCTGGTCATACGAAGACTACGCTCGAGGCTACATTCTCCAGGTAAAAACTTTTAATCATTACAAGCGCACGCAACTGTAGTTAATCATTGAGGACGCGAACTGTATGGATAAGTTGTTTTGCGGTTGACGCGCGTGCATCGCGGTCTGGTTTGTGCAAGCATCGATCTTTCTCTTCGCACACCGTATGTCAATCAAAGCGCTCATCGCCGCGATTCGCTTCCGTTGCGCAAAAACACATGCAGGGAGCGACGGCAGAGCGAGGCTGTCTTCTCTGACGCAGCAGCAGCTATTGAGGTCATCTCTTCCGCCGCCCGACATCTGGATACCAGCATTCCCCGAATTCCGTTCCTAGAACTGTCTTCGTGGAACTAACAGGCACCTAACGGCACAGCGCGTGCGCAACTTGTGTTACGTGGGGACTGCGGGAAGAAAACTTTTGCCTAGTTATTTATAGCATCACGCGTGTGTCGGTCGGCGCCGCTGTGGAAGTGGAAGGGGGGAGGGCTAGTGCCATCTTTCTTCGTTTATTCCTTCGGGGTGAGCACCAATCATCGACTGACATGACGCCATAAGAAAGAAGAAGCGATTAGGTCGCTGCTGTGGCGAATGACTTCTCCGACAATAATTCCCCTTTCTCTCGTCAGGCGTAATTGCGCTTTTGCCCCCAACCCCAGAGCTGCGACGTCGCGTATTGCACGTCAACATCACGTGATCAATGACGACCCTTCAAGGTCACATTACGTCACCTCACAGCCTCGTCCATCTCCATGTCTCGAATGACCGTTGATGGACGTGAGTCGTTAGGTCGCTGATCGACCACTCAGTTTGCATGTGACATCAGCCTCTTGACCAATGGCCGGCGGCACGCCATCTTCGCCGTCCCCGCTGACCGCCATGACGAAGTGCCAGTCGACCGGAGCCCTCTCGAACCCGATTACGCTTTATTGTTCGCTTAGACTTGAGCCAATTTGCGTCGGGTCTTCTGAGACCGTCGCCCACCCCGCCACACGTGACGTTCGTGGAAAGAGCAGCAACGCGGGTTCGTTCCCCTGCGACGAAGCACGCGAGCCCCGAGCCGGTCATTTGACACGGAGGCATGACGGAATGCGAATGGACGTCGACTGATTACTGTCGATTGCGACAAAGGACAATAAGGGCGCACATGATGTTCAGAGGAGGGGGTGACGGGCGGCTCCTAGGGGGCGCATCAACCCGTTCATTCCATGACCGATGAAAGATTAGTACAACTCTCTTAGAACAGACTTTCGATAATATAGAGATAAGCTGAGATGCAGCGGGCCTTATTGGCCGGGCGCTCTCCGCGGTCGTCACATTAGGCTGAGGACAGCACCGTAAGCCCCCCTAGTCGAGATGAATGGCCGCCCGAGACCTCTGCAGCGCTCGGACGCCGCGGCCCGAGCGCTGGCATTGCATGTAGCGATAAAAGACGAAGATGAGTTGGAATTACGCCGCGCGTATGGAAATGCGACGCGACGGTGCTGGCTGCGGCGGGCATGTGCGAGCATAATGGTGGGCGCGATGGATGCCTTGGGGCGACCGCCGATCCGCCCGCAAAAACCTCTTCTCATACCAAGTCGTTGACAAAACAGATTTGTCCCTTGACACTGGGGCTAATTTGTTAAACTGTCACAGGGCAAGCGAGAATAACAAGATCGGATGAGTCCGATGAGGAAGCAATGGTTGCGATATAATCATAACGCACTCAACTCGGCGCCTGGGGTGAATTGGCGTCACGCGCCAACCCCACCCCCCCTCAGCGACTGATGACAATTGAGGTCCCCGTTGCCATTGGAGCTGAACTCTTTGGCACCGGCGCAAACGCTGACCGTCCGCTCCATAAATCGCGTCCACGGTCGGGGATCGCGCGGGTCGACACCGCCTCCGTCTTGATAGATGACACAGCTCGGCGCAAGACATGCTGCCCGCGAATTACACTCTGTCGCCCGGCGCATCGCGGGCACCAAATAGAGTATTGACTTCTTGACTCCAAGCATAACGGCGCTCTTTCTTCCCACTTGAAAAGACGCTGGCGGCTAATGCATCGGCACTTCGGGGAAGTTGGTCTTTTGTCACGTGACAGAGCGATGGTGACGTCAGGGGCCAGTGTACGCATCACTTGCCAGGAACAACGCCACCAAACGACACAGATGCCTTCGACAGTGTAATTCACTTAGACGGGCATCGTGGTCGAGCGGGCGCTCTTTCAACGGACAGCGTCGTCGGCGATTAGCATGCGCTGCAGCCTGCTTTCGGTCCGCCACGTTGCTCCCCCATTCGGCTGTGACTCTTCTTGTGGCCTTTGTGCAGACAATTATGGATGGCGCTGCGATGTCGTCCTCTGATCTGAGGTCCTCCTCTTCTTCCTCTTCCCTCGCCTCCTGATTGCATCGGGTCGCAGAATAGCATTTGGTGTCAGAGCAGAACGCGCAAAATCCACTTACGCCGAATTGGACCACGACTGTGTCGCGCATTAGTCGTCAGATTCCATGCCCCATATATATATGAAATGGGCAGCTGGCCACGCAGCACAGCGGCACGGTTAGCGCTGAAGATGACTGGCCTTTGGGGCTGTGAACTGATTATCTCCTGCCCCTACCCTGTAATGGGCCCATGCCAATGACACAGCACATGATGCATGTTTCATAATTCGCAGCCTTTTAGCAGACTCGCAGCGTCATTACCCGAGGCGTTTGTCTCCGCGGTCTTCCTGCACCTTGCCTTCGCCTCGCGGGGTGAACAACTAATCTTCGTGGCTTCGCAGCTAACAACTTGGTCGCCATTGTCGCCGTAATGGAGCTCTGTAATGACCCTAAGTGCGTAATGAGTCCGCTGGGAGCGCTGCTGCCGCGAAAGAGACGTCTCGGTCGGCTGCCAAAAGCCCTTCTCCTTATTTAGCACAAGTGTCCCCGGGCGTAGCTCTTCATAACACCATGAATGACAATGCGCCCTCGGGCCCCCCTTGGGACTAAGTTGCCTTTATGATGCTATCCGCGTAGGCCAAGCATATTAGAAGCTTACAAGACATTGTCAATAATGTATTCACTTCACTGTATGAAGTGATTCCCCCGAGTGACTGGTCTCAGCTGTCCTATATGAATGCCTCTCCTCATCCACAGGACACTGGTGGCCGCGTACTGGATAAATGGTCAGTGACCACTCGCGACGAAGAGCAGCTCATCATTCAGCAATTCCTGCGATTCGGCGAAACCAAGTCCATCGCGCAAGAGATCATTCTCCAAGACGCGAGAGACGCGAGAGACAGAGGAGCCCTAGCGGTGCCCCGATCTGAGTCAGAGATCAAGAAGTTCTTAGAGCGTAGCAACGGAAGCCAAAGCTACTTGAAGCCTGGCTTCGATCAACGCCACTTCATTCCCCGTCCTGGGAGCATCCCCCAACTAGGGTCCTCACCAGGAGGGCGCATGCTCAGTCCTCCAGGCATCCCACAGAGTTTCTCTCCTGTGTCCAGCAGGAGCGAGTCGCCCAAGAGGAGCGAGAGCAGTATGGTCCTGCCGATCACTGTGTCCAGTCCAAACACCCGCAAAACTGATTCACCCCTGAGTCACCTGCAAACCATGCAACCATTTGACTACCGACGCCGCCAGGGAGGAGCCAACAGCCCTCCCCCCAGCCCCACGGGCAGTGAACACAGTCTACCAACTACGCCATCCAGCAGGATGAGTCCGCAGAATCTGTCCATTGGCATGGCGACCACTCCCATCATGGCTCACAAGACTGAATCTTCTGACGAGAAATTGACGCCGACTTCTACCGGAACAGCAGCTACAAGCACCTCGGTTGAGAGTTCAGAGGCCATGAAAGAAGATCTGCAGTGCCTCAGTCCAGATGGAGCCATAAACTACAGCATCAAAGAAGGCGGAGAATCACCTCAGTCGATGTATAACGATCACAAGTTGAAGCATTTACGCAAGTCTTCCAACCCCATCAAGCGGCCCTGGACCCCAACGCCTGGCTACGGAGGCACCCTCATCTCACCAAGCGGCAAGAAGCGAGTGCTGTGCACGGCTTGCAACAAGACCTTCTGCGATAAAGGAGCCTTAAAGATCCACTACAGCGCTGTGCATCTGAAAGAAATGCACAAGTGCACTGTGGATGGCTGCAACATGATGTTCAGCTCAAGAAGAAGCCGCAATAGACACAGTGCCAATCCCAATCCGAAGTTACATATGCCGCAAGCCAGGCGTAAATTACCGGAGAGTCCGACTCACGAGGAGCAGAAGCTGGGCAACATGCCCGGGCTTGTGCCTCCGCCCAATGTGACGTGTCAGCCTGAACTGGCCATTCCTACTCTTCCCGCTGCTCTTGGTCTCATCCACACCAAGTCCCTAATGCACGGCAAGCCACCGGGTCTGGACATGATCACCTCTACGGCCTTGTCATTTGACAGACCGTCTGTGGTCACAGTGCCGGCTGACCCTGGCTACTTCATCGACACTTGTGGTCAAGTCAGACACAGATTGCACGACCGTCCTGTCATGTCCATGTCACCTCCAAATAAGATGGCCAGAATGGAAGAAGACGAGCAGAACGACCGAGCCATCGAAGAGATGGAGAGAATACACGAGGCTGAGATGGAGGAGAAGCTTCAGACACCCTCGCGGAGTCGCAGGAGAAAAGGCTTTGTGCCGACAAGGTACCCAGCCGCAGCCAAACAGGCGGAGGAGGTCTACGTCATGAGCGATGACAACTCCAACGACGGAATTTCATTCCGCATGGACGACGAGTGCATCACGGGAAATGGATCCACGAAGGAAGAGGAGGAAGAGGAGCGAAGGGAGATGAACAACGGAAGCGAGGCGTCCCCTCTGGCCTACCCCATGGAGGATGACGACCTCCACATCGACGAATCAGATTGCGATGAATCTCGCAACTGTGACTCGGATGACAACGACATTCCGTTCGACAAGGACAATCCGAAGAAGTGTCCGGCGTGCGAGAAGGTCTTCCAGAACCACTTCATGATGAAGAGTCACTATCAGAATGTGCACCTGAAGCTGATGCACACCTGTCGCGTGGACGGCTGCAACGCTGCTTTTCCCTCCAAGAGAAGTCGCGACAGGCACTCGTCCAACCTGAACCTCCATCGCAAACTGCTCTCGACTTCGTTGGGCGGCGAGCAGAGTCCTGAGAAGTCAACCGCGTCGTCCGCCATGATGACGCAGAGCTTGCGAGACGAGTTCCTTCCGCGGATCTATGAATCTCACCACTTCAGCAATCTCTACAACGAAAGTCGGGATGGACACGATGACAACGGCGAGGACGCTGACACCGAAGAGACACCTCTTCCGGATCCGGACGGCGCGGTGGCCTGCCATATCTGCCAGCAAAGCTTCCGGGATAACCTGGTCCTCAAGGAGCATCTTGAGAAGATCCACCCAAAGGAGATGTATAAGTGTACTATCAACGGCTGCGACAAGATATTCTCAACTCGCAAAAGTCGAAATCGACACAGTCAGAACGACAACCTCCATCGGCATCTGTCCAAGGCCAACATCCCCTCAGCTTGAAAGTGTCAAAAACTGTTTAGAGAAACATTTAGCGAATTTCAGAAAGCAATACGCAGGCCCTGTATGCAATACGATATAGAATAGTATTTATATGCACATTCCACAATGGATCACTTATTGAGCGCTCTCCGTTTGTGCGTCCATGTCGACGCATCTCGACTCGCAAGCCATTGACCTCGTTTGTGCATTTCATAATTATTTAGTATAGCTAATATGTATATCTATATGTTTGTGTGGTGTGATAATTTATGATTAATTTATTTTGTGTGTTTTATTTTTATTTCTCTCTGTATTTAATTTATTTCTGTAGTTATGCGTTTCGTACCCAGGGGTGCTAACGATAGCAGTGTGACTCCTGTTGCATGTAAACAAAGTGTATAGAAAAGCAATTTGTACATAACATGTACCTGGCGTAACATCCTTTTCATATGGTGCTCACCTCTTACTTAATTAATTAACGCCTCGAAATGGTCTCACGTGTTTTGTTGTTTTAATTCCACGAATCAGGGAGTTAGTTTCACTTGTTTATTTATTTGTACTTCGTGCCTTCTTCTTTCCTTACACCTGACTTGAGTTTTTACTTTTTATTTTAGTTAATCCGCACGTTTGCTATACCTGTTGATTTGTCATGATGAGATCTCAAATATATTATTATTATTATTATTTAATATTTATTGGTAATTATATTATGCTGAGTTACATCTGCAAATTGATCTTCCAATATCATGAATCTATTTATATCTTTGTTGGATTTTTTTCGGTCAACAAGAAAGTTGTCTTCCATTGCATAAATTCTTGCATAATCACCATCTGCTTATAACCAAAGAATGTCCCTATTAATTTATTTGTTTTTGTTTTATTGTTATCCCTATATACCTTTTCCTTCCTATTTACACCTTCTTAATCCTATCGTAATAAAGCACTGACTTATTTAATATTTAATAATTTATAAAACAGCAGCGATTTTTTTTTCATCGGTTTGATTTGATTTTTTTTTTTTTTTTTTTAATATTGCAATAAAAATTATGTCAAAATGCATGCGTTAGTCGCAATATTATTCCAACCCTTGCGCTTAGTATAAAGCTTGTTCTGTATTTGTCCGGCGACAATGCTGCTGCTCGATTCAATGGGCACATTGGACAGTGGTCACTTGGGAGGGGATTGTCAATGTCGTCCGAACTCTGTTGGATTGTTGGTCGCCAGGGAAGGACAGTAATTGGTCGCCATTTTGGAAGCTATTGACGGCGTCGCGGAGGGATCGGAATGTTCTGAAAGGGACTATTTGCTCTGGCGCAAGCATAAATCTCCGAGGCAGGAGACAAAGGGACGAAATTCACAAGGACACAAAAAGGGAAGGGGATGAATTGGTGATGCAGGGCGACGCTAATTAAACTGATATTGAGAAGAATGACCTGGGGCTTGATCGTCGCTTGACGCGCTTCAAATCGGGATTCATTAGTTTAGTTAGGCAATGTTCAATTAATCATGAATTTTAATTGAAGGGAAAAACTATTGGATATGGTATTACGTAAGCGACGTTAAGCGTACTCAAAGAAGGATTAGAGACGGATGTTCATGAACGTTGAGCGAATAGGAGGTTCGGCTTCTTGTTAAACCTTCTTTGGTATGCACACAAAACCGACATTGAAGTTCTTATAAATGGAGAGTCCCATTTGCTGGGAGTGTAGCCAAGCACTTCGAGGCTATCATTGTTACCAACAATTATATCACCAGATGTACAAAGCATGTCCGAACTATATTTTTCGCATTTGGAGATGCTGACATCACCATTCGACCATTCATACCAAAATCATGCATCATACTCAGATTTAAAGCATAAAACATAAAACTCCGGAAGGGGGGCGAGCAATCCTTATGGGGCTCACGTCAAAGAGACCTTTGAATGTAATGCTCCACCACGCTTATTTCGAATTTGACCTCATTTCGAAAAGTTGATTTTGCATGGGAAAACTGCGCAAAAAAAAAATCATGTCTGTTCAGATGAATGAAAAAAAAAGAAAAGAAAAAAAAAAAAACAAAACAAAACAAAAAGACACGCCTCAATACTTCCCGGTCAGTCATCGTCCGATGCTCTAACCACTCGACCAACGGTGCCAGTTTAACCCGTTAGTTATCCCAAAACATGGAATTCTGCTACTGAATCAGGTTTAGTTTAGTCTTCAACATGATGTCGCTGTCAGCATGGCAGTGGCGGCGTTTCTAGCGGACGCTCCCTGTGAGGTTTGGCAAGTGGTGTGATCAGTATTCGCACGACGCCCTTTGGCCACCGGCCGGTCGTTTTGTCAGCCTCACAACACGGACATCGCCCGATTCCCAAACGTCTCATTGATTCCACGCGACACACGATGCGGGAAACTGTGCGTGAAAAGCCCGTCGTCAGAAGTCGTGCTTCTCGCCCTGGCGGCTGATAATAGGGGTATTTGCGCGATAAAGCCCACGCCAGAGGAGACGCAGTGCCGTGTGACTGTGGTTCGTGATTCCCCGAATGGCGGCGTGGCCCTTGCGTGGATTAAGCGCCGTTGGGTTGTCCGAAAGCAACGTGGCCCAGGGGCGTCATTTCGCCCCCAAAACGGGTGCAGGGCGGACACGAGACGCACTCTGATGAGAGCCACCCCCCTCCCCCTCCACGCACGCCTCGACACAAAGACACTGTCCGCTAGCGTGATGTCCAGTCGTCCTCTCTATAATGGGATCTACACTGCATGGCGCTGAAAAAGTCGCCCGGCCGAGTGGACAATACACTCCACTTACCAACAAACACCGATCACTCCGCTGGCCTCTTGCTCGATGCTCTCCTGAAGATGTCGTTACCACAGATGAACCTCTCCGTCGCGAACTCAATGCGCTGACCTCGACACTAATGTGACCAAATGTCCCATGGTCAAGATGAAATGTGTACTTACTCACTGGTCAAGTTGTTTATCAAATGAACAGTGCACATTGGTCAAGTTGCATTATACACACACTAAAAGTGAAAAATTGCATAACGAATTGCAAGTATAAAATGACTTCTGGAGTTTTGACTTCAATCAAAAATGCACAATTCTCAGTGCTACGAACTACTTGCATGCCAGCTGCGCAAGAAACCCTACCATAGAGGGTTAATAATTTAATAACAATTGTTTACAAACGCAACTTGAAAAAAAAAAAAAAAAAAAGACACCAAAATGACCAACTATTCAAGCTTTGACTCCATCCCCATTGTCCCCCTTGACCGGTAGAGTGGTCAGTGTTGCAGCCGGTGCCCTCAACCGGCCCATTAGTCCGCGCTCCATTTACGGGCGTTCGTAATCTGGGCGATGGCCGCTCGCCGTGTCCCTGAGGGATCGTCAGGGCATCCCTGGCAATGGCGACAGAAAAAGACAATCACTTGCGGCCCGCCATCAGGCTAACAACCGCCAGCGTCGCTATTAGGCGGTAATTATTGGTCAACGGCCAGCGCCTGACCAGCGTCCAAAAACGCACGTCCTGGATGAAGCTGGGTACTGGATCTGGTGGCTGTACAGAGTACTGGCGCTTCGTTTGGTTTCTGTTGGTTTAAGGTCACGAAAATCGTGAGTCGTGAGAAAAGCTGTAGTTTTAATCAGATTGTACAGATCACATAGCATAGGATCGTACTATGTAGAGTAATAGCCGTAAGAAGTATCAAATACACTATCGGTGTGAGATGACTCAAGAAAAAGTTCATGATTGTCGTTTGAGAATTGAGAGGCAAAAATAATATCGATACATGCACACAAAGCGCAATAAATTCGCGAATTATACACATGTACATTTATCCGTGCACCACAGAATAGCACATTTGTATTGCGAAGCATTTGAATAAACCTAGGAAAAGATAAAGAAATACATCCCGATATCGATTGATCATTCCAAAAACCACACGATAACTCTGTCACTTCAGCAACACAAAGAGATAATGAATCCCCTTTTGAATCTGTATCGCCATTCTGTATGTATGCATCCGTATGTATATATCTCCACATTTGAATTGATCGGCCCTATGCTTTACAATGCTATTACTTCATAATCAGTTATGGTAATTCCATGGAATAAGTGAGTAATGGATTATAAAAAAAGATTACTACCTGCAATTAACATCGAAACACAGATTGTTTTCCATGCTGGGAAACAAAAAATCCCCAACTAGACCTGATCGGGATCAATGATGTTCTACACCAGACTGTAATATTGTGGTTTGCTAAGAAAAAAGACAACCAATTAATTATAAGCATCACAACGAACGCTATTACACAGTAAACAATTTCATTCAGCTAACGTTGCACTGGTAATGAGGACAACACGAAGCCATGGTGCACGGGTCAGATCAGGTCAGGTCGTATAGCACCCCCTTTTCTTTTTTCTCTACTTTTTTTTTTTTTTTTTTTTTTTTTTTTTTTTTTTTTTGACAGGACGTACTGGACACTGCTGGTCATCAGACTGGCAGTGGAAACGAAGCGATTTTAGCGTCAATGAAGTGCAGCCTTCTCGAGTGGGTCCTTCGGCTGGTTCCAGATGTTAATTGGTGCCAATAGCTAGATAGAAGTGTTCATGAATCCGACTAGGGAACCTGGGAAGGTCCACGTGGATATTCGTGATCCGATTTTTCTGACGTCACCACTCTGCTTCACTGGTCCTAAATTGGCCATTCCCGACAGGTGGCGCAATGCGGGAGACAGTGGGAGGTACAGTAACCTCTCTAAGTTGTAAACAAAGCAAAAGGACTGTGAGCATTCGGTTATAAGAGCTCATCCTGTTAATGACACCTCATGCAGCTATCTTGTTATGACAAGTAGCAGTTCAATGCTCAATCGAATCGAATCGTTATGACTTGGACTGTGCTGAATCTCTGAGCCACGCTGCATCTGGCAAAGTAAAATATCATAACGTACCTAGAAGACTCGACCTCCGGAAAGTGAAGTTCCGCGTTCTTTTGGTATCAGTGGCGAGGTAGAGAGGTCAGCACACATCGTTTTTAGTAAGGTGCGTTATGATTATGTTTCGAATTACGATGCGCCTGTTTGAAGCTAACATAACGTTCAGCTGCTTCAGTAGGTAAGCACATTGCTCTGAATCAGCTCAACACAAATCTGATTGGATCAAGGTCTGTTGTCAAGGCAACCAGGTGCTTCGTGATGAAATGTCTGTCAGCGTTTTCCATCTGCGAACAAAACAAATCAAATCCGAAAAATTAGTTTGGAAAACTCAAAGGCAAGGCAAAGAGCCTGAGGTCTCGTTTCAATTTGGGAAAATAAGAAAGAGCATAAATATCGCAGAGCGTCTGTGAATGCGAGATGGCCGCTCCACCAGTTTCATTGTTCGTTTCGAACGTAATGAAGCTGACGTAAACCTCTAGAAATGCAATTGAAGTTTGGGTGTAACGCAAGAACGCCCAAACACATACATTACCCAACACCCACAGTAAAATAAAAAAAAAAGAAAAATAAACGCGAATTTTTTTTATTTAAATATACCATGTACGTTCATAAAATTACCTACCTTAATGTGTCTTCACATTACCCTTGAAAAACAAAGTCAAGTTCAGCTTTTATTGGGTGAAGGCAGTATGGTTGTTTCTGTTGCACTGAACGGTGGTATTCAGTCCGTTATAATGATAGTAAACATTTGATGTCTTCTTCTTCCATCGAGTGGAATTGAAGAAGAGGCCTGTCTCCTCCGTGTTGAAAACATCGCAGGGATTGTACTGAGCGATTACAGCCGTCGCCTCCTCTTGTCCCTTGTTGATGTGGCCTCCGTCAATCTCGACACTTTCTCCCCACAAGAGTGACGACAATCTGCTGCGAAATGTGATGACGACAATCGATGCAGCCATTCAGACGAATAGGAGAAGTCTGCGATTCCTAAATCCTCTCCGAATTTCTTTGCTTTCTTTCTCAATAATTATGTCATCATTCATGACGATGTTGTTGGTATGGTTCTCAGAGAACCAAAGCCACAATGAAACTTTCAAATCTCCATGCTTTGCTACTTTTCTGCGTTTCACGGTCGGAGACAAAGATCCAACCTCGCGCTGCTTAAGGGTATATCGCTGACAATTCTCCTTTTGATGTCAGCTTTCCAAAGAGCCAAAAGGTGCACTACGATATCATATTGCCTTGCTTTGGGGTGCTTGTCTTTGGGATGCTAAACGATTTCTCGTTTTTGAGACACATTGAGAGGCTTTCTGGGTCGTTTGGTGGAATTCATTTTGAGCAGACTTGAGCTAAGTGAGGTGTTTCCACAGCGAAAGAACTGAACACAATGACCAGTAAAACAAATAAATTCTTTCTGGGAACAGATCTCTCTGGAAAAACAAACTTTAGCCTGCCGATCGGTAATTGATGTTTACATTATGGCGGCTGCTGAAAGCGACTGGTTACATAATAATTAAAGGGGTCTCCTTTCAAAACAAACCAATTTTCAATTGAGATGGCAGCGACGCGGCGTCAGGAGCTAATTCATTCAATAAGTCTGATCTGAGACGCGGTGTTTGAGGAACGGTTACATGAAAGGGCAAATGAACGAGGGAATTAACTTGGGAGGTTGATGACGAATAACTGAGGTTTGCGGATAAGTGAGTGGCTGATAAACGAGGGTTGATTTTATATATAATTTTAGGTTGAATTTTACATGAGCGTGCAATAATGGCGTAATATTTTATATGATATAGCTATATAGGATTTAATAATAATTAATTAAATACTTGATGCTCAACTCTTGAGTGAAATTGTGAATCATTTTCCCGCATAGGTAAATAAATAAATAAATAAATAGTACTGGCATCATCATTTTAAGCGAGTGGAAGATTTTCTAACGATACAAAATTATGATAATGCTATATTGAGTCACTTACAATCCAATTAACCATAGATGGTTCTGGAACAAATTTTGTTATTGTATGATGTAATAACCATATCCAGGGTTGGTGCAGACACGTGAGCAGAGTGAAGCACTTTCAGAGTGCATTTTTAAAACTAAATCCTTTGTCTATGACAATGACAAAGAATAAAATATTCACACTGATCTCTGTGTGAGATACACCACCACCCTTCAGCGAAGTACTGCTGCATGTTGCCTCAAATTTGCTAATATATATACTGCTAACTACCTCTTACGTGCTTATTATCGAGTATACACATACTAGTATTTTATTCCACCAATAAGATTATCAAACTCTATTGAAAAAGCGATGATTTAATTTCAACATAATTTATTCAGAAGCAAAACGAAAGAATGAAAAAAATGAAAGAATGAGAGAAAAGGGAAAAGGCCAGCCATCACTTGGAGCCAGGCTTGGAAGACTTATCACAGGAAAGAATAAAATATTTGAGATTCATAAATACAATCACCATAGGGAGAGGAAACCAATGTCAACTAACGACATTAGACCTAATCACCTTCATCTCAAATTCACACTAATTAATAGATCACTTTTAATCCAAAGAGGTGTATAACAGTTTTAATTGCTTCAATGTTTATTATATCCAACACTAAACTCCTAATTTGCAGGTTTCGAAAAGAACATGTTCGATTGCGCCATTTCGACTATGATTTTCGTTACCATCCAATTTTAGAATGTTTGTTCTGTTTTTGAATCCACTTGGTCAGCGGAGCAAAGTATTCCTTGATGGCGTCAGCGCTGAATTGCTTGCCTCCCGTCATCACCTGCATCGTCTCTTTCCACGGACGACTGCTTCCTCGACTCAGCACTGACCTGTGCGTTGATTAGATATATTATGAGCGATTATTGCACTCTGTGAGCCCGTCAGCCAATCAGCGTCGAGCATGCGCGTGGCTTATAAGTGAGTAAACTGATTCTTACATTAGCAGACGACCGGCGTCTTTTGATCTGTAGATGTCGCAAGCATGTAACGGACCTTTGTGTCCAGCGGCCGAGCAGAGAGATTCGTGGAATTGGAACTGCCCGATGAAACTCAAAAAGTAACTGAAAAGAGAATACAATTGTAATGATATTAATTCAAATTTATATATAATAATGTTTAAAGGGCATATAGAGAGACCTGATCATCTATCCAGACGCATGAATGAACGAAATCTGATTGAAACCTACCGGATATAAGGCACGTTGGCCGGGACATGGTATTTGGATCCAGGATCGAAGTCATCATCTGACCTCCTGACGGGCGGAGCCACTCCCTGGTATTTAATCCTGAAGGGAATCGATTAATATAAGATAAATAAAGAAAAGAAACAAATTAATACAACAGAAAATGCACACACAAAAGCAAAAAAAAAAAAGAAAAAAAAAGGGAGAAGCAAAATGAAAAATGGCGAAAAAGAGAGAAGTTCTGCTGACCTGTATTGCCACCACTTTGTGTTGTATTCCTCGGGAGTTATTTCGCCACTGAAGACATCCCACCTCCATTTGTCGATCAGGTAACCGAAAGGCAAAAAGGCGACTTTCTCAAGAGCAGCCTTCATGAGGAAGTTCAGGGTTTTCTCTGAAACAAGACGAAATAGTTAAATCTAAACTTGTAATCATCCTTCAAAATCGGCAGTGATGCCCATGATAACTCGTGTTTTAATTTTTGAATTATTCACCAAACTAATATGGTTTGCACTTTACATGAGATACGGAATACTTCAAGTAGAAGTCGCATTTCTTTTGTGTGCGTGGTACCAGTTGGTAAATTAACATATGACAAAGTACAGGATCAGGTTGCCTCAAACAATATGCTCTCGCTTAAAACCAGATTATTTCTCTGCAGCTATTCGCTCACTCTGCTGTTCGTCGTCGCTTCCTGCTCCCTGCTCTTCAATCAGTCCGATGGTTTTGAGATGTTCTGGTGACATGACTGACAATGCTATGGTGTCTCCGATGGCTTCATGAAACGCAGCATTTGCTCCGCTTTGGAAAACAAAAGGCTGATGACAATACTGCATGAAATACTGGATGTGGCCCATTTCATGATGCACTGTCTGCAGGTAATCCTGAGTGATCTGCGTACACATTTTGATTCTGAAAAAGAACGCTCAAGAGTCAATCAGAAGTCTATAAGACATCAGCGTCCTCAGTGGATAGATCTCATTATTAAATGACAAAATTCATACATTTTACGGACGTGGAGAGACCCTTAAGTGATACAGCTGGACGCTCAGGCGTTTTGGAAACAAAATGGCGCCTGCGGTCACGTGAAAAGCTCACTTCCGGAACGTCTATGTGGAATCTCTTATTATAGGATCCCTAGGAGCTACACAACAAGAGTGAGTTTAACCTGAAGTCTGAACAGTCTGCAGACGCCATATCCGACGCAGATCCATGGCATTCGACATTTCTTCCATCCGGTTTGGTCATCATAGATTTCTCCCAAAAGGTATCGGTCATGTTGTCCATTCCAAGGGATGCAAAGAATGACTCTGAGAGACGGAATAATTTCTCCACTGTGTAACCTTGATTTTGCATTGCTTCCGTGACGTCATAGCTGGCTGAGTCCGGGTAAGGCAGCACTATATCGAGTATGTTGTTCCATTCCTGCGCCCACATATTACCTGAAACATCCAAAGATGATCAGATAGAACAACCAATTAACGGCAGCAAAACAACCTATGCGAGTAACCTACCTAAGATATGAGCAGGGATAGGTCCTTCAGGATCGATGTCATGATCAGGGTATGCCTCAATGAGCTTCCCTCTAACATAAGCGTGTATCTGCTCGTACAATGGTTTCACATCATCATACAAATCATCCACCATATCAATCAAATCCTGGTCCATCTCATAATTGGCATATCTCCACGCACTTCCGAGGTTATCATAATCTGTGTTTTATGGCATCATCAGTGTATCAGCATAATGATTGGATATCAGCAACTGACTATTATCAAGTGCGGCTTGATTCATCAGGGATGTTGCCTCAGTATACTTGTCCTTCATGAACGGTCCTGTGGCGTTTCTCCACGCAACCCAAGCCCACAGAAGTTCATCCCAGTCGCGAGACGTCGCCATGATTTCAGTGAATTCAGGCTCCATGTGGTATTCCTTCCCCTCCTTAGTAACCACTGCGTTGCCATAGAGACCTTCTAGATCAACAGATAGCTGGGTGATCTTACTGCGAAGATGAAAGCATTATTTGCGTTTTAGTATCAGGTTTTTTTTGTTGTTGTTATGTAATGATGTACTTTTGTGTAGCGGATTCTTTGGCGACAGGTGTGCCTTGGAGGTTACTGAGGGTGTTGAGTTGCCTGACCAGGGAGCTGTCCCATTGGGCGGTGGATTGCGTCGCGTGGTCTTTCCCTTCCTCGATGGCGATTCTCAACCAATCTGATAATTGGTTCGATACCACACTTGTCTGGGTGAAGAACAATGGTTAGGTCTATTAGTCTGCTTTGTACGTAAAAAAATAGCCTATGCGTGTATGTAAGATTACACTGAAATGGCGAAACTGAGATAAGGAAGAAGAGGCAGTGCGTGCATGATATGAGATCTCTAAATCTGCATCTTTTTTACCGATATGTTGCACGACACGTTTTAATTCTTTAGCAGATCAAATCTGAGAGGTCCAAATTCTACTCTTGCGTTAATGACATCATCAACATATGTTTCTGCGAGGATCAGGGGCTTTTCCCCTTGTTGGGGATGCGAGTTTGTTTAAAAGGGTTTCAATCTGTTTTGGCTCGATAGATCGAAATATCTTATTTTAATTGATTTAGAGAGTTATTTTCACTGCTGACAAATTGTTCCAAAATGGGTCTCTTCGCATACTTATAATTAAGGCTTAGAAAATCGATTTAAAAGAGGTTTGGAAATAAATAGAAATTCTCTCTAATCGTGTATTATTGATGCTGGGTATCATTTGATGAACATGATGCTGGTCATATTATCGAATGAGAACTTTTATCGTTCAGACATCAGTACATCTTCATGTTCCATTATTCAACCTTATTATTTAAAATCACAATATCATAATTATAGCTATAACAACTCACATTATAGAACAAAAACACATGTTGCTTAAGTGAAGCACCAAACAGCTCACATCTAAACGACTTCATGCGTATTCTGATCAATCGAATCGATAAATGATCTCTTATCTTCGTCAAATTTCGTTTTCTTTTGTTTCAGACAATGCATTCTGCGATACACATCAACGACGGTAGTTCTATAATTTAATAAATACATTACGCATATACCTCCTGCTGTGACGTCATCGGATGACGTCAAGGGTCGATGTCATCTGAGATGAACTGATAATGTTTTAATGAACAGAGAATGTCTTATCAATATCATCTGACGACAATTCCTCGAGAATTTATGTAGAAAAAAAAAATTAGCATCTCAAAAGTCACCTTGATAATACCATAGAGGAATAATAATTATTTTTCCTCTATGATAATACTGCGCAATTGTAGGAAATGGGTCTAAACATCGAAATGAGCCGCTTTCTTACCTTGTCAGCGTTTTCATCTGTCAAGTTCGTCATGTAATCCCAGTAGACGAGGCTGGATCTCCGTGTCCATTCTCGATATTCTTCGTTCGTTTTTGCCATCCATTTCGATGCAGCGGCTTCTCTGCTCGCACCGAACAATGCGTTTTCTGAGTAAGGATTAAAAAATATAAAAATTAAATATACAAATGAGACAAAGCATGGAAAGTATGGTCGAACTTTAATTGCAGTCATACAGAGTGAGTAAAAAGTAGTCTATCTACTCTATGTGAAAAACAAAACTCTTGAAATATTCCAAAATGTATCAATTATTCCACACACAAAAAACAACTACCCGGGATATGGTTTGACTATGTCATTCTGCGCCCATTATTTTATGAAAATAAATCAAGTAAAAAGTCAATTTTAAATGAAGGAGGAACCTGTAAATGCGAGTGGTAAGTGATCGCGAAGAGGGCAAAATCAGATGAGCCCTGAACGAGCATTAAGAAATGTCAGCTCTTGTATGGCGCTTCAATACAAACTCTCTGCTTTGTTTTGATTTTAGGAAATAAACATTAGTGCTACTGTTACGACAATAATACAAAACAATAGAACGAGAGCGTTGCCTTAATTATGCGTTCAATGAAGCTTATCCATGGTCCGGGGCCCTGTTTGCCGCCAAAAGTGGAAATATCGCGGACTGATGAGTGCACTCTATTAATTGCGATAAATCGGCATAAATGTTGATGAAACTGGAAAAGAAATGATAGGAATAGCACCATGACATGTTAGACTAACCATACCAAGTATTTATTTCTCTTATCTTTGTGTGATATTTACACTGCAATCTGTTTTGTAACACTTTCTGATAGATGCGTAGTACCACTGGAAAGCATTGAGATCTTTAGCATGGAGTAGCTAGACTACTTTTGGCCGACTCTGTATAATTGGAATGCTGCGCCGTCATGGGCAGTGAGTGACATTGACACTGATCTTCAGCACCAACCTTCAGTTTTCCAGGTTTCGTGGCTTTTCATTCCATCAAGAAGTTCGATGAGTTTATCCAAACGTTTCGTTGGCGTACCTGACGAGGCGACTAGCACCAGCATAACCAGAAGAAGTGGCAATTCGCACCTCATGGCTCTGTACGAGATGCAGCAGTCAACACAACGACATGAAAACATGATCATTAGTAAGAGTATAAAATTGCACAAGGATGGGTGAGAATTTGAGTTCGGTTGCCATGGCAATGGGGTGATTTATTCAAATGAACCAATGAATCAATATGCCAAAACGAGAAATAACAATACTCATTGTTAATTATCAAAATAAATGTACGTTTTAACAGTCGTAGGCAGCAATCAATAGACCTATATAAAGCTAGCTATACTATTTTAATCATATCTTAAAATTGATTGTTTCATTGAACAAAATAATTATTATAATGCATGAAATCGTCTGTAACACTAACCTTGTTTCGTTTGATATCAAACCGAGTGGATTGTCATTACATGTCTGATGATGTAATGTTGTTCAATTGATCGTGTATCACTGCCAAAAACCTCGTGCTAATGGCGTAGGCTGTTTTGTACAAAAATCTGTTTCCCACAAATCAATAATTGAAAACAGCGTGAGCCGTGAAACCCGATTTCTCGAGGAGCAAACCGCTCAGTTTAAATAGGACATCGTCATATAACACGCACGAATGGCACAACTATAATTGAATACAGCGCACACTTAATACTGCAAATCCGGTTTCACATTGCACCGGTCACAATTATATAATTATTCAAAATTAAGTCAATGAGCGACGGAGCGACGAGATTAAAATTGTTTGGCAATAGCGATGTTCTACATAATATTATTTCTTTTGAGATTGCAATAGAGGAGTTCTACTGTGTTAAAGGCTTTTTTTGCCTAACTCGGCCACGTCACGACATTTGCATATGAATAAAGGCTCACATCGTATATAAACAAGCTCCGTTATGGCATTTTCAATACTTATACTGGTATTTGAGTTGTGTCTGGGGGTTTGACTTTAATATTTCTGCAATATAGATACGAGTGACTAACGTTGCAGATGGCAAATATTAGTGCTAGCTAGTTGGTGGCTAGGTAAATGAAACTTTTGAGGCAAAAGAAAGAAAGGCAATAGCTAAAGGCAATTGTAAACATTGGTTTGGCTATATCGAAGAAGCAACAACTCATACATGCATAGAATTTTATATCTAAGTATGACAAATGAGAATTATGCAATGTTTATTACGCTGAGATTATAGTTAATAGTTGATTATTCTGATAACCACCAAACTAAGCCGTTGCACGCATGCATTTATAAGGGTTTACTACTTCATGAGAGGCATCGAATAGCTCAGTGGGTTAAACCGGTTGACTGTAATCCTATGCCGACCGTGGGGGTCAAGATCCCGGGTTCGAGACCCGATCAGACCACGGGCGTTATGATTGTGAATTATATTTGTAATTCGTTATAATTGTAATTCTTCGGTGACTCTGCAGTGCTGCCCAACTGCGTAACAAAGCCGGGCGCTGTGTACTACTGTCTGTAGTGGTATGCAGGATAAAGAACCCTTGGGATTTATCGATAAGAGTATGGGAAAACCCCGCTCCCGGGTCTTCTGTTCTGGCGCCCGTATCATCCAAATGGTTGGGTGGAGCCGTAAAACCCCATCATGCCCCATACTACTTTATGCCTAATATTTGATTTGGTGACCTAACACGAGACGGAAAGATGGGGCTCATATGAATATGTCCACAACAAACCTATTCTGCGTGCAAAACTTTCTTCAGTGCAATGTCAGTAAGTTGATTTTATGCACATGTATACATGTATTTTACACTTGTATCAAATTGCACACTTTTTCGCTCTTTTTGCTTCCCCAACATTGATGAGCTTGGGATAACGTTTTTGTCTTACGCGTGTTTAGCAAATCGCCACCATGCAAGTGAAATGTCTGTCTTTGTTTCTTTGTTTTGTACATTATCCGGGTCGTCACGACTGAGATAATCGGGCAGTCTCCAACCTTCAATGGATCATCAGGGTCAAACACGCGATTAATGAGTAAACAGGTCTCTTGCAAAAGTTGCTAGTATGTAGACGCACCACAAGAACTGCATATCAATTGTTCTCCGTGACATGCCCCAAAAGGAAAATAGAAGAGTGTTCGATCTATCATGACAAAGGTCGACTGTGTAAGATCAATGACCAACACGGCAACTGCACCAGCCAGATAAATAGACAAACTGCAAGTCTAAGATAGACACCAGTTGCATCTCAACGACGCCAAGTTCTCTGCTAAACAGAATGGGATCTTCACTCAGACGCTGCACGATCGTTCTTCTAGCTTCGATCATCGTCACAATCGAGTGTGTCACCACGAGAAATGAATTGCTAACTATTCGGAGAGGAAAAGGAACAACTCTAAATTATCCTGCTCAAGCAACAGAATTCGCTGACCATTACTTCAATTGCTATTCGATGTGTGCATCAAAGCCATGCTGCTTGGTGGCAATTTATGATGAGCTGGGATTGACCTGTGCAATGTACGACATCGTATTGAATGACGAGGAATTTATGGTGGACAAGGAAGGAAGCATGCTCATCGAAAGGCAATGGGATCAAGGTAGGACACCACACCCTCTACTTGATTCCTCTGCTTCAGTTTAAATGTTGGTGCTTTCCTTTGACAATCGAAAAAGGCCAAATCCCACGAATATCCCTTATTGAATTGTTCAAAGTCATCCTACCGATTCCTTATCGGGGTTTGGACCTCTTTGTTGTCAGTTCTATACCAGATAAAGTTTTATAAAGAGTTTTTTAATCAACCAATGGAGAAGACAAGCAAGAAATATTGATTGTGGCTGATGTCTGATTGAAACCACAGACAAATTAACTGGGACTAAAATAGCAGCTATTATATTGTACACCCTATGAACATAATAACTTGTATGAAGCTGAATTCTGAACTAATTCCCTGACCTCTGATCTGACCTTGAAAGATTAAACATTCAAATCCATTTTTCTTGCTCCACAGCGATTGTTCATCACGTCTGGTCAGACTCCATTCCACGCAAAAAGATGTTGTTCGGCAATATTCACGTTGAAACTGTTGCTACAATGGAAGACTGTCAAAAAGTATGTCGAGCTCTACCAGATGCCATATCTCTTGAGTTGAAAACCAGCACTCGATGCAATTGCCAAAGACGGATACACACTGCACTACCAGATCTGTTGGTTGACGACGATATTTTTGTGTACGAGTATATGTATTGTCCATTATAAGTTAAGCTGAAATCTTGAGCACCATTGCTCAACCACCATTTCGTCAAGCATGCCTGCTACTTTTTATAGATGTTTGCAATGTGCAACCGAAGCCACACAGTCTGTCACACGATGATTTTGAATGTTTTAAATTAATGATACTTGATATAATTAAGAAAAGTATACAATAAATATGAACCATCTTAGAAAATGATTTCTGTGTCGACCTCATTTTATTGGCTGGTATTTAATGATACATTTGAAACCCAATGATTAAGCTGGTCCTAAGTTTGATGGCAGTAATTTTGGAAGAAGATCGTTGTTTTGTTTTCTTTGCAGGCTAACAATCAATCAACAGCGGTGGTTAATTCTCGCTAAAGTGATCATTAATTCTGCACTATATAGTCTTTGGTATTGACTCCGTGAGTTAATTGTGGCCGTCTTATATCGAGTGTACTTATTGGGGCGTCATCATTTCGCCGAAGCGCATCGGCGGAATAGTGGGTTGACCTATTTGACCGACGTGTTTAGACGTATCTCTGGTCTTCCTGTAAACAGATTAAATCGTTTTCAAAACACTACTTGAGGATGAATTCAATTAATTTACAATGCAGGCATACAATACTTAATTACCATCAGTAGTCATATTTTTCAAAATTCTCAAAACGAGCTTTGTCGATCAATCACAATGGAAGTAGTCCTTTTTTCGTTCACTGGATGTATTCGCCAATGTTTGGCAATGTTCTGTGCTACTCGGAAAAAAAGTAAATCATTCATTTAGCATAAAGGAAAATCGAAGGCCTTATAAGCCTTTCTATGGATTGAAAGTCCAACTCCGGATTCTGTATTCTGATCACGCACTCGCAAAGTACTTGCAATAAAGGCCACTGGATATCAAATGACCCAGTGCACAGTAGTTCAGTCATTGCCACGATTGCACGCACATATGCTGTATTGATACACTGGAAGTATATGTGTCCTTCAGCTTCATTTGATTGAGCAGTATTATTAGTATGATTTTCTACAATGTTTATGAAGGTTTATGTTTATGATGATTAACTAAACATTCAGATATGTATTCACTTTACGATTATGTTTGAATGCTCTTAAATACAAAAGGCCGCGAACGACCAACTGGTTTTCCAAGATCTAATCATTGTTTACTAATCAAGATTAACACTATTAATGACTGAAATAACGCAATATTTCACTTAATAGTATATATTCACTTCACAAGTGTTTGTTGGAGGTATCCTTGTATAATTTGTTTGGGCATCTGTGCCTTTTTATGCCCTCTATGTTTTCTACATGAACAATTTCACGAAAAGATATAAATAGCTTTGAATTGATTTTGTATCCGAAGTAATGAGGAATTGGGCATGATTGGGTTCTATACGGCTCCACCCAATCCATTCGGTTGACACGGGCGCCTGAACAGAAACCTACTCTTATCGATAAATCCCAAATACAGTAGAATACTGTCCCAAACATGTTGCAAAATTGGACAGCACTACAGAATTACCGAAGAATTATAATTATCCTAAATCACAATTATAATTCACAATCTTAACGCCCATGGTCAGATCGCGGTTCTCGAACTCGAGACCTCGACCTGCACGGTCGGCATAGGAGTGCCGACAGCCGGTCAAACCGACCTGGAGTATTGATGTCAAAGTCTTTGTTCTTCTCTGTATAAATGATAGGTGATCGAATTCAAGGAAATTCTTATGCGTCAATATAAGAAACGCTGACATTTGGAACAAATAAGAGCCGAATGGGACAAAAAGGCCGTTCAATAGAAATTATTGAATACAAATAAGTATAACAATTTTAGTTAGATTCGATGCTCCAATGCCACAAACTACCTAGCATGTTGTTGGGATCGTTATCAGCAATGTTTGTGTTGTTCGATGGATAATAAACGAATTATTATATAACATATTAACAAGCATAATAATGATACAATCAATATGTATTTTATTTATTCGGGTCAGATTTTATTATGTAATCATATTTGAAACGACATCAATTATAGAACAATATTTTAAAAGACATTTAATGCGATTAAAAATAAAATACTGTTGGCAATCACTTGACAAGATTTAGTAGATGTTTACAGACTATTAGAGATCAACACTAATGACTGAAATAAAGTCTAAAACAATGACCACAGTATTTTAAGACCTGGCTTAAATTAATTGGGAATATCGCTGGGGTCTCTAGCTCCATGTGCAACATTTTTCAAGCAAACATAGCCCTTTTATTCATAGCGCACGTGAATTTCAGCAGACAGGCGACATCATTTTTTCTGTTTTTTTTTTTTTTTTTTTTTTTTTTTTTTTTGACATTGCGCCCCTGCAGAACGAGATCACCTTGCTAAGAACCTTTCCTCGCATTCTTTAAATATTAGATATCTAGAGTGATAATCTCAAAACCAACATATCCAGCTTCAACAAAATTCCGAAGAAAACAACCAAACACGATGAATAGCACAATACGACCAGCCATTCAACACACACAAGAACAATCCAAGAAGAAACATGGAAGCATATAAATGGCATTTAAAAACAGAAAAACTCAAACTGACACCACTATCACCCGACTCGGCATAAATGTTGTCAACATGACACGCAAATTACAAATCAAACAGATATCACAGACTGTACGTTCTTCATACACATAAAAGTCCCACTGCAAACAACATCCCAAACACCCACACCACGTCCTCACATATCTCTCACAAACAAACGTACCCCATTTAAACTTCCCTCATTTTTCACACAGAATGAGTTCATGGCTAAGGTTGAATCTCAGAGAAGCTAAGTTTCCTGCTCAACAGAATGGGATCTTCACTCAGACGCTGCACGATCGCTCTTCTAGCTTCGATCATCGTCAAAATCGAATGTGTCACAACGAGAAATGAATTGCTAACTATTCGGAGAGGAAAAGGGGCCGAGCTGAATTATCCTGCTCAAGCAACAGAATTCGCAGACCATTACTTGGATTGCTATTCGATGTGTGCATCAAAGCCATGCTGCTTGGTGGCAATTTATGATGAACTGGGATTGACTTGTGCAATGTACGACATCGTATTGAATGACGAGGAAATTATGGTGGACAAGAAAGGAAGCATGCTCATCGAAAGGCAATGGGATCAAGGTAGGACACCACACCTTCTACTTGTTTACTCTGCTTCAGTTTAAACGCTGGTGCTAACAAATCAATCAATGGAGAAGACATGCAAGAATTATTGGTTGCAGCCGATGACTGAGTAAAACCACACACAAATTAACTGGGACTAAAATAGCAGCAATTATATGAACATCATAACTTGTATGAAGCTGAATTCTGAACTAATTCTCTGACCTCTGATCTGACGTTGAAAGGTCAAACATTCAACCCCGTCTTCTTGCTCCACAGCAATTGTCCATCACGTCTGGTCAGACCCCTTTCCAGGTAAAAAGATGTTGTTCGGCAATATTCAGGTTGTAACTGTTGCTACAATGGAAGAGTGTGAAGAAGTATGCCGGGCTCTACCAGATTCCATATCTCTTGAGTTGAAAACCAGCACCAAATGCGGCTGCCAAAGAAGGACACACACAGCACTGCCAGATTGTTTGGTTGACAAGGATATTTTTGTGTACGAGTATATGTATTGTCCATTATAAGTTAAGCTGAAATCTTGAGCACCATTGTTCAACTACCATTTCATCAAGCATGCCTGCTACTTTTATATGTTTGCAATGTGCAACCGAAGCCATGCAGTGTGTCACATGGGTCGACTGTCGCGGTGTATCTTTTTGAAGTTGAACCTGGACAACTGCTTAGATATCATGCTTTTCATCGGAGAGGGAAGCTTTTGAGTGTTTCAATTTAGTGCTGCTTGATATATTTAAGAAAAGTATCAAATAAATAGAAACCATCTTAGAGAACGATGTTTGTGTCGCCCTCATTCTTGTATGTTTGGCGATTTGATAATAATAAGCTGATCGTAACTTTTGATGGCAGTAATTTTGGAAGACAATCAATGCATATTTTAATAAATACATATTTTTAGGTCAAATTAATTGTGGCCAAGTCTGATATTATGTTGGGGTTTTTTTAAGAGAGGGGGGGGGGTGCGTCAATATTTCTAGTATTCCAGCTTAAATCATTAATTTGGGTATATCCCTGGCTCCGTGAGGAACATTTTTCAAGCAAGCCAGCCAGGCTTTTTTCAGCATGGTGCAAGTGATCTTTTGTTTTGGAATCCTCAATTTCAGCCGACTGGTGACATTTATTTATTTTTTATTATTATTACTATTATTATTATTTTATTTTTTTTTTTTTTTTTTTTTGTACTGGGCGCCTGCAGAACGAGATCACCTCCCGAAGAACTTCTCTTCACTTTCTCAGAGCTCTACGTGACAATCTGAAACAGAACATATTGCAACAAAATTATCCAGCAATCAATCGAACACTCTAAAATACGTTAAGGCATTTTAAGTAGAAAAACTCACACTGACACGGCTATCACACAAATCAACATGAATTAATGTTGTCAACACGACACGCAAATTACCAATCAAATAGAAATCGCACACAAACCCGGCCAACACATTCTTCACAAACGTTGTACATAACACTGCAAACAACATCCCCGACACTCATGTATCGATCTCCGGACATATCTCCTACAAAACAGAGGTACCCCTTTTAACGTTCATCCCATTGTCCACACAGTCCATCACTAAGGTTGAATCTCAGAGAAGGTAAGTTTCCTGCTCAACAGAATGCGATCTTCACTCAGACGCTGCATGATAGCTCTTCTAGCTTCGACAGGGAGTCAACTAAGTGAGACTCTAAAAACAGTCGGTATATTTATGGATGTATCGATCAGCAAAACTGATAATCCAAACTGCTGAGTAAAGAAATAATTGCTGAATAATTACCTTCGAGATGCACATACAGAAATACCATTCATTGCATCACCCACCCGCTCCCCCTTTCAACATAATTACAGTACAAGTTATAAAATAACAGCTGGATAAATGTGATTTATTCAAAAGTTTTACCCAGAAAAGAAGCTATACATGCACATATATGGCACATACATACTAATATATACAAACTAATATCAATAACATTACTAAACTCCCTGTAAAAGTATAAAAAGCTACAATAAAAACTGGTAAACTATAGTCAGGACCATGTAAATTAAAACATGTATTACACATACAGTAAAAGTAAAATTAAAGAAAAGAAAACAAGATTATACACATAATTGTATATAAATTATGTAGTAACTTGAATATGAATGGTAATATCTTGAAATACTGATAAACTAACTAATTAAGATTCTAAATATCCATAAAGTATCAATATTAAACTGGCTTTCAAAGTAATAAAAAAATATTTAAAAAAAAACAAAAAAAAACAGGAAACAATAAATTTTAACTTTTAACATCATTGAAATATTCAATATCCGGAAATATATAAAGAGCAAATGATGAACAAGTATGTTATACGTGTATGGGAAGAGAAAGAAAACGTACAGAAAACAATGAAAATTTCCAAACCGGTAGTACTAAATAAACAAAAATAAAACCGGAAAATTCATGGCCGTGCAGAGCACACCATAGCTTTGAATACCCAGAAGAGTACCCAAGGAATACCCCGTAGATCGAATACAGTAAACCGTACGCACCGGTACATTAACATATTTGAAGATCTGAGTGACTGGAACAGTCTATTTTGTGAGAATCTTGTTTGTCATTACGGTTGATCCCGAAAATGAACTGCTGCGATAGAGATATGATAAACATAGATATGTATCAATAATTTAAGATCGGTGGTGAAAATGCATCGGAAACAGCGTACGTGAAAGAATCGTGCCGAGAAAATAAAAAAACGAGATGCGCAGAATCCTAATCTCTTCAGATATCTTGATGTTTGATCAGAATGAATAGTAATTAGCACAAAAATAAGACCATTGGTAAATCACAAGTTGGTTGGTTTAACCAGGTATCACCACTTAAAACAGTATATAAGCGCTTCAAAACACTCAAGAGGTAGTTTCACTCAACCAGCGCAACGGCCCAATTGAGATGCGTGGGGTTCGGGTAGATCAAGGGCAGCTGCACGATCAAAGCAGCCAGACGAACGCATTTCCATGAGCAACAGAGCGTGACACGGTAGAGAGTGTAGAGGCGGATCTGTCCTTCAAACACCATCGGGTACGCCTCATGGAAGATAGGGCGCTGGCAACAGTGGCAGAGGCAAATCGGGTGCGTAAGAGAAACGTACAGAGAGGAAGGTACGTCATCAGTTGATATAGCTGTCACGGTAGGCATTGATAAGATTGATGTTTATCTCAATGACTGATTGTATCCATGGCAACAATACCTTGTTTGTGGTGGAAGTAAACAGATCGCAGACTCAGCTCGGTCAAAGAGGGCACAAATCGGTTGTCCTGGTTACCGATTCTTCGCAGATGAGGAGAAAGCCACATTTGTTTGGAGATGGATTCAGAATGATCGATAACGACAGAGGGTATGTGAGTAAGGGAGGCATCCTGGAGGAAGTTTGCACTTCCACAACTGAAGAGCCAAATAAGCATTAACTCTGAATCATTAAGCACACCACTCACCCATTGAAGCCGATTTCCTGAGCGTATATTCCAACAGGAAGAGCATGCAGATAGGGGTTATTGTCAACATACACTCGCTTTAAACTGCTGCTATCACCGAGATCTGAGATCAGAAAAAATATTCAGGAGTTAACTCAAACATTTTTCATTATAAGTAATGAAATTTTATTTTTCTCGTTGTACTGGACCAGATATAAAAAACCATGATGGCGGGATACCGTTCTTCATACCGAGTATTTAAACTGCGTCTTTTTATCAAATTTGATTATAATTTTTTTATTGGATCACTTGAATCAGCGCTCTTTTCCGGATCCTAATTGTTTGCCCCTTTATAAATTTTGCTTGTTTTCAGATGGCAGAGGAATTTAAAAATTAAATTCACAAGAAATAATTAATACCGAATGGCAGAGCGAGAAGGCGGTTTGCAACGACCGACAATTCCTCAAGACATTTCATGTCGCAGAGCTGCAGAGGGAGCCACTGCAGTTGATTGCGATCAAGAAGAAGACGACTCAAATGGTCACATGACCCGATTTCAAGCGGAAGAGATCTCAGCTGGTTGTTCATCACTTCTAACACTGCGAGATTCTGCAGACGTCCAATCTCTGTGAAAAGCAGAAGGTCACGTAATACGTGAGACACAAGTACTCTTCAGGTTTTCATATAAGAGTAAAAGCAATTACAATTAAGCATGACGTTCAATTGCATTACATTTTAATTTGATCATATAGGTAAATTAAATGATCTTCATTCAGTGTGTTAATTTTTTGCTGAGGTGAAATGCTAATCAGTAAGTACTGAACATATGCTAGATGCAATTCATTTCAATCTCGGATCAAAATTGAAACAATGACCGACAGAATGCCGACCGACGATAACCGTGATTAAGTCGGAATGACTCACCCGCAGGAAGAGATCTCAGTGAGTTGTTGGATAGGATCAATCGGTCCAGCGATAGGAGTTCTCCGATGCTGCGAGGCAGAGCCGTTAGTCGATTGTTACTCACATCCAAAGATTGCAAATTTGCCAGGCGGCCAATTCCTTTATAACAAAAATTGTAACGTTAGAATCCGACTTGATGATTACAAGCAAAAAATCCCACCTTCCCCAAGTTCTGTTAGTTCATTCGAGTGTAGATACCTTGAAGATATCAAGCAAATTAGGATGATCTAATTAACTAATAAAGCTAGTCACTATACTCACAGTTCAACGAGATGATTGAGCAAGCCGATATCCTTGGGCTAAAAAGTAATTCATAGAAGCCTGTGAACAATCAACAAATTCCAGAACAAACCAAAGATTTCAGCAAATTCCTTTTGGCATAAACTCTGCGAATGTGTCGATAAGCAACATTGTCCAGAATTTCCCGCGGAAATTCCTCCAGACAGGAGTAGTTGAGATAGATCACCGAGTCATTTGTTTCGACCACGCGATCAAATTCTTCAATCAAGGATTCTGAATACATGGCAACAGTTCACTCTGATCTGTAATTTATTCGGATCCAGATGATCTCCACGTTCTTGAAGTGGTAAGATGTCTGGGAAAGAAAATTTGTTTAGTACATTTGAGTCATGAGGCATGATCCCTGATTGGATTTTATGGCTCCACCCATCCCGTTCTGGTGAAATGGAAACCCAGAACCAGGGATTTCCCCCTACTCGTAGAGACAAATCCCAAGGGTTCTTTATCCTAAATGCCACCATAGACAGTAGTACACATCCTTGTGAAACAGTTGGGCAGCAATGCAGAGTCACAGAAAAATTATATTTGCAACAAATTACAATTATAATTCACGATCATATAACGCCGGTGGCCCAATCGGATTGCTAACTCAGGACCTCGACCTCCACATTTGGCATAGGATTGGAGCTGATCAAACCTATTGAGCTACTCAACGCCTCTAGTAAATATGAGTCATCTAAGAATTGTCACTTGTTACAAGTACAGGTTTATCCCCTGAAAGTTTATTCTATGTGAGTATATTGAAGTTCAGGTAGCTCTATCTATCATCTAGCTACAACCAGAATTCTGGTACATAAAATATTTCCAAGACACAATTCAAACTTGATTAGTGTGAAAACTCTGGACAAAATTGGCAGAAGAAAGCAAGCCATGATATCTACAATTGTATTTATACATGTATCAAAATACTAGGAATTAATTATGGCTGGTTAAATAATCTTTCTCGTACTACATACAATACTTTAAACCTAATCAGATCTTTCATGCATGTGCAAAATTGTGAATACTGTATTGTGTCAGTTAAACCTAATTGCAGTCAGGATTGAGGCTGAGAGCCTCTCGCTACACGTCCACTCTCCCTATTCTCCCATATGGTTAAAGTGGCATGTGACAAATAATCATTGGATGTGGTCCATGCATCAAGTGCATGGCAATTACCTGAATTAGGCCTTTATATAGATACAGTTTATGTAGTATATTATAATGAATTAGCACCTAAGCATGCTGCCTGATCATATATGACATATCCCAATTCCAAATGTGAGATGTCATTTGACGATTATTGAAATACAAGAAGTTGAGTCACACTTTATTTATTTATTATTATTTATTATTTTATTTTTATTTTTTCAGAAACAAGGTAATTGCCCAACAGATTACGCTCAGCACTGAGTCTCACCAGAATCCAGGAGTTTGAGGAGACTTGGCAGTTGGCCAAGAATATGGAAGCGGAGACTCGAGAAGAGCCTAGAATATGAACTGCTTTCTTTATAGTAATAAGTAATAAAACTACAACTTTAACCGATCCAGATAATCTTCGATGTTTACTCTTTCTAATTTGTTTACATTTAACTGCTGACATCAATTGATGCGTGACGTATTTCGTTGTTTGACAACAAGATTTCCTCCAAATTGTCCAATGTTTTGATGAAATGTAAACAGGTGGGAGCATACGTTATTTTATAAACATTTATAAAATCACTTGTTTGAAAAACAATGGAAACCTAGTAATTCATCATAAGCTGAAGAAATAGCTTATAAATGCCATAAAAGCAATTCAGCTGAGTGAAAGCTAACCATTTCGAAGGATTCAATTCAATGCAAAGCAAATGGTTTATACGATAAATTATCGCTCCCCTCTTGTTTTTGTAAAATGCATTTTCAGTATGCACGTACGCGTTCACGTATATAATGCGTATTCCGATCATGGGTTTTTGTGTGTCTACTGTCTGAAAGTAACATTTCACTGGCATACAGCACCTAATAGGTTACTATAACACAAATTACTAAACACGTGTGCAGCGAGACAGTCTATTCAACTGGTGCAATAAAGGATTTTGACTAGCACTGGCTGTATTTAATCAATCAGTCACATTGTGCCGATAAAAGACAGAAGGCATAACCAACAGATGAATTAGACATATAATATAAAATCTATCATTATAGCTTTAGCATAATGATTGCATAAGATGGTATTGTGTATGACAGTAAGCCAAAACCAGAATAGAAAAAATAAGAGAAACTTTAAATTCCAAACACAGCGTTTATTGATTTCACCTAAAGAGACAGAAGACCAAGTATTATCAACACATCTAGAAAAAAAACAAACACCGAAATATGACACCACACTTTTTTTTTTCCATGAATTTTCCCATTTTTATGATCATGCAGAGTACATATAAATTGAACAACTACAACACACAAATTCTTGCGAGTATTCAGCCCGGGAGCACAAACACACTCTTCCTTCAAAGACCGAAAATATTCCTAAATACATAACAGAAACAGTGGAAAACAATTAGAATAAAAACTCAAGGTTTAATTTATAATTTTTTTCTTCTCCTCAAAAAAAAAAAAAAAAAGAGTTTTTATAATAAGTTTTTATACATTAATAATTAACGATTCTCTAAGCACTGTGAATCCTGAACAACTGAAAAGGAGGGAGAGGACTAGCAATTGTATTGCACACTACATGATATAAAAATACAGGGAATTGTGAAATTAAATCTACACGTGAAGGAAAGATACACCCTGTAGAAGGAATAAACGATGAAATGTCAGATAGCAAATCATCGGCTGCATCTATAAAACAACATTACATAATAAATAAAGCACATTTAGATGTTTGAAGAGAAAAAAAAAAAAAAAAAAAAAAGAGAACTCATTATCTAAAAATTAGGGACCCATACATGTACTTAATTATGATCAGATGTTGTTTTAATCTTTGAAACAGAAAGAGATAAAATAAATAATTAACAAAATTTCGAAAAAAAATAATAATTCAATAACTCTTAAAGAGATTAATTTTAATAACACAGTAACAGTGTAACGGATCAAAAAATACAAATTATGATTTCATAGTAGAAAAATAATAACAGAGTAATATAGAAATAAATAAAAAGCTGAAAATACACAAACACAAACAGAGAAGCACACACAGGAAGAAAATGACAAAATTTGCTGTCATATTTAGATAAGACTAATTATATTGCACATAGCAGCAGGAGAGAGGGGACATGTGAAGGGGAGGGGGAAGGGGAAGAGATTCTGTCCATTCGTTTCTTAGAGGGCAATACAATGAGCACTGGCAAGACATAGATACATCGAGACGGCAATTCTAGTTGCAATGCAAAGAAATACCGTTGTAACCCCTCCACGCGATTTGATCGAAAGCGTTCACCGATCAAAGTCTTCAGATGATAACTAAATGTCACATAATTAGACGACATGCATGATCGATTATATTATAACGTGCTGCAATTATAAAAAAAAAAAAACACACAAAAAAAACATCCTGTATGCGAGAAAAATTTTTAAGAAAATGCCAAGAAAATTAACGGAAAAAAAGAGGTATTATAATTATAATTATGACTAGGAGAAGTTTGTTCATGAGACAAATTAATGAATCATAGAAAAGAGAAGTGTATTCTATGTACACAACAATGCTATTTATACTACTGGTCACAATTATATAATAAATATACACGGTTATACAACAAATTCTGTTCAATTCATTACGGTATTCAGGGCTCTTTTACTCTCGGGGTTTTATTTCTAAACGACATTTTATAATTCTATGAGATAAGTCAGTTAATGCACAATAAGACAACAAAAAACCTTTCAATTCCTATCTAAATTATACAGCAAATTTACTGCCTCTATAAATCAGAAGACCTAGAGGTACAACCTGCCATTCAGACGCAGAACTCCACAGGAACGCTGCTGCTCTACCGATCTCAAAGAAGAAAAAAAACGTTTCAGGAAATAACGAAAAAGACGGGAATCAAGTTGTAGTGGCAGCCTCTTTCTGTAAGACTTCTTCATACGGCGAATATTCCATGATTGCTCTGTGGTACGCCGGACTCTCCTCCTCTTTACTTGCTCCGCCAGATTTATGAAAAGTCTCTGTGTAACTCTCGAGCGTGAAGCCATACTTCTGTAATGCGGCCATCTGCACCAGCTGAGGGGGACACTTGTAGAACACTTTCACTCGGCTGGGAAGGAAACGCAGTTCTCCGATGTACGTCTGAGTGTCACGCTGAACGGTCATATGGATCATAGCGCTGACGTAGAAATCTGTCGAGTATCTCGGGTATTTGCGTCTCACGTTTCGTACGGGAACGTAAGGACCAGGATAAAAGAGGATCAAACGAGCGATGTCGTCATGGTGATTACTGTCCAAGTCAGCGTACTGAGCAGCAAACATTGAAAAAAATTCTGAGGGGTTGGAGCCTGATTCCGACAACTGATTAGCGATTGATGATTTGGAGGAATTTTTCCGCTGGGACTTCTGTGAAAGGAACAGAAAGTGGTTTCAAAATGAGGTCAACTTGAGTTCAATTTCTAACAAGTATGAATAAATATATTTTAATATATACTAAAATTATCAGCACTATTTATAGGCCAAACACCTGAGTCTAATCTAATAAAGCAAGTTCCAATGATACTGGTTGTTATTACAGTCTGATGCTGTTAATCCGCCCTCCTGCGTTCCCAAACAAACAGACGAAATACACGTCAGACCACATATTGGTGAAAATTAGATGCCATACAAATACTTGTATGCCCATGTACCATACACTAAGCATGTACCATTAGGTTACAAGCAGGTCGTAGAAAAAGAAACGATCAAATGAAGTGGGCAAGGGAGAAAGTAGAGATAATAACTGAAAGATGGTCGTTGTGGGCTCTCATTGTATGCATGTGGATCAGCTCCGAGTCTCCCGAATTTCAATTCCACTCGCTTCTCCACTCGATCCCATGATCTCCACTCACAACTCTCGTCGTTCATTCTGCTCCTGAACATCGCTTAACTGAGCAACCAATTAAATTTAAAGTAAGCCAGCCATGCAGACATAAAGGAATCGACACGGCGAGTCTTGTCTTATGTTTGTTTACACTACGATATTTCAAAAGGGTGGATTAGATATGTAATTTATAAGGGTACAGTGTAGATTTGTTCCTGAGAATCATGGCCGGAGGCGGATTAACAAAGAGGGCGAATTACATGACACAATTAACATTACAAACGATTTGTCCCTAAGATTTTAGGGTACACTTGTCATATTAACCCGGACCCACGAACGCGGAAGAATACATTCAACATAAGCCAAGTTAAACGGTTGTCACGTGACACAACAAAGCCACGTGCTTCTCCGATACCACACATCTTATCAGGTCACGAGGTCACATTATAATATTATAATGACCTAGCATTCACCGTGCTTATAATGCACACATAACTCAACACCTTTATCGAATTCCGCGCTGGAGCAATCGGATAAACCGGTGCTGCTTTGAGGTGTACGGTCCGAGATCGGATCCCGTCACAAGTAAGTTGATCAAAATTCAAAGCGCCCTTTTTAGAGCGATGGCGGGACCCTTCCCCCAATTGCATGATTAGGGGTCCGGGTTGATATGACAAGTGCTCCGATTTTAGGGCGTATTACAAAAAGGGCGGATTACATGACGGCGGATTAACGGGGTCTGACAGTATATGAAGGAGGCGTGACACAATAAAATTATCCTGTACTTAATATAGAACTGAAATTATTATCTAAAAATGACACAAGCAGCGGTCATTACCTGAGCAGAGCCAGTCTTTTTAGGAGTGACGCTGGTTTCTTCTTGCTTGACCTCCACAGTGGTCAACTTCTCAATGCTCATTGGTTCATCCTTAATCAATGAGTCATTCAACTGGTCAGATGATATCGTAACATCATGACCAATATTCAAGTCCTGTGCTGCGAAATATTCCTCGTCTGAGAGCGATTCTTCCTTGATGACAACTACGTTCCCACACGACGCGTGAGCAGATATGGGCGAAGGGCTGTGACCCGCCAAGCAGTGGTCCAAAGGGGCAACGCCCGCGGTTAACGTGGGTCGCTTGCTCAGCAATACAGAAGAATTCTTATAGAGGCTCATGGAGGAGTCACTGTCCTCGTAGCTGTCAGGGTGAGATTCAATCGACATGGTGCAGTCATCGGAATCCGGCCCATCAAACAGAGGACGATCAAACTTGCGTTTGCGGTGAGATGACTTGGTGTAACCGCTGTCCACACTGGTACTCTCATCTGAGTTGAGCGTAGATTTGATGGTTTCCTTGAGGCTGACAAGGAAAACTTCATCGCTATCCACAGTAATCCCGATCAGGCCGTCAATGCTGAATTCGTTCTTGTAATTTATTCCGCTTTTACACAGCAGAGTGATGGTCTCCACCATGAGTGAGCGCAATCTCTCTTGGTCTTCCCTCGGTATCATCTTTGTCTGAAAAGAGATGGACGTGAGAAGGAATGCAGAAACTGAGAAAAGGAAACGCCTCACTCTAACTTCACTGAGTTAGTGAGTAAGCGTCTCAGTCATCACTCATTTTCTCTCAAGATTAACAAACAAGACTGTGAATATTAGAAAATTCACTCATATATCACTATCAGAACGGAGTCCCTGAAGAAACCCCAAAAAAGGAAAAGAAGTTGCGACTAAAACAAAATGGCCAAGTACCCGAATAAATTGTTTAATGGGGTTTCTAAATGGAAACCAACCAGATTATCGCTCACTTCCTGAACCCGTCGAATTCCCCCTGAAAAGGAGGCCAAAATTCCTTCAAATTGATGAAACACAATTTTTCAGAGTTGGAAATCTCCTCAGTTGAAGGATATTAGGATCTCGGATGGCATTCCAGATGAAAATTCCGAAAAGGAAGAAAAAGCTAAGAGAGAGAAAACGGCCTTGACCTCCTTTCACTTCCGGTGATGACCACTTCCGGGCGGCGGCGACTTTCGAAAAGCGAGGAATACAAATTGGGAGCAGATATTTCCTCCATTTCCTTAATTTGGTGAGTCTGATTCAAGGATTTGGAATTTTCGTTACATTTGGCTTTAATTGTATAACTTAGATGGCGGATTTAGTTTGGGTTGCTTGTTCTCTAATCTAACTCTATCAACCTTGTTTTGTCACATTGACATTTTCAGTTTTTGTTTTAAACGTCCAACTTCACTCCAACTCTAGTCTGGCACAGATAAATCGTGCGAGGTCTTCGGTCTCAATGTAGTATGTCAACTAGTCCAACTCCAAGTGCCACAGCCCACTGCCCAGGAACAGAGGACTAGTATAGGCAAGGTCTACAGAGTAACAGAGTACAGACCCATCATCCCATGGCGTCTCGTTGTTACCTGTAGTATCATACTACAGGTAACAACGAGACTATCATACTACCTAGATCGTAGTATGATCGACTATAAAGGCATATTCATCTTCCTAAATGTGCATATACTAGTAATATTAGTAATATCCGACAGACACGGATATTTATGCCCAAACAGTGACACACGGGAGCTAGCACAGATTCTCGGGCGAGGTCTGTATACCTCGCCCGACGGTAAACCGCTTCTTTTTGCGTATACTGGCAGCGAGGCTCCACACTCAGCCGATTGTATGATAAATATAGACATATTATCCGACAAATCCTTGTGTTTAAGCCCTCCAGACGTTAGCTGGTATATTTATGCTCCAAGAAAAAACAATATGAGCCAGTACCATCATGTCAAACTTACATTAATTAAAACCCGCAACAAAATATCACTTCATGAAGAAGTAAACAAACGTTATTTTGCGAGTGACGTCACTCAGCGCATGCGCACTGCATTGTAAACAAGCGCACATGCTTCACTTTCCCGCTCAAACTTCTCTCACGACTTTCGAATGAAAATGAATAAATTTGTTCATATACTGATTGGTGATGCACAAAATATTGCGTATTAATAATTAATACGTATTCCTTTGTGAAGACTCGGTATAAATTACGTGCGCAACTGCAAGGGAAGATAGGCCGCATGTTGAACTGCTTAGCGCGGGAAAATTGTACGCGCATGCATGTATGTTTACTTCGCACTACGCAGGCGCAGTGCTCTGGTTTATTTATAACACGTGGAGAGCAGGTCATGTGACACAACAATCGGAAAGCGGAGAGAAACCTGTAAAGTTACTTTTTTTCGTTGCGGATCCATTTTAAGTAGGTTTATGGTACTGGTTTCGAACAAAATTTAGTACCAGCGTCTACCTGGTATAGCTCTGCAGACGCTGGTGCCTTCATAAATATAATTACAAGCGTGGAATTCTAGAAATCGTGGTTCGCGAACTGGAGTTTAATGCGTTTACCGTACAGCGAGACCCATTGGGCTCGCTGTAGTATGTCAGCTACACGGGAGCATGCACCTGCAGTGTAATGTCCCCAGTGCCTTGCACACGCTGTGAGCGCTAAAGCCCATCTCTGGGTACTGTCTGTACAAGGCTTGCACTTCCTTTGATACAAAAGTAACCATCTCCAACATTCACTCTCCGTTCAGCTGCAGTGCAGCTCAGGATTTTCCATGTTTGACCACTAAAGAGGCATGTCAGAATGATCAGTAACCTCACCAAACAAACATTTTTCAAATTCAACAATATTCAATGTATAATATCATTAATTAACACAGTATGTACAAGCGATTCTCCTTGCGATTCCCCTGTACCTCTTGATTAAATCAAGACCTTCTCCACAAGGATGATCTTGAAGCCGGACGCATCACCCTTGCAATCTTTAAAGCGCATCTTGTTGAAAGCAACGGTGATGCTTTCTGCACCACAGCCAGATCCAAAAAGGGATGCCTTCAGTCCTCTCTGGACTCCTGCCTTCCTCAAGGTAGACCTGTGACACTGGCCATGGAGTCCAGTAGATGGACATGACAACTGACCGCCACCAACTCTTTGCCAAGAGAGCTGTTGACCAACCACAACACGTTAATCTTGGCTCTCTCTGACATAGTGCATTCATTTTTTTCAAATGCTTTATTATAATGGAATAGGTAATTTATCTTTTTTTTTTTTTTTATATGGACAATATATTTTTGCTATGTGTTGTAGAGTAGAAATGATATTCAAACTGTTGGCAACTGCTCAAAACTGGGTACGATGCACACATCAGGAGAGGTCACATGTATGGAATTGGTATGGATTATTGTGGTTGCCTCGAAACCAAGTCTCATTAATGATTATAGAGGAAATCTCTTGCCTGGACATCACTGAAGGTGCCCAACTCCACACCCAATCTTTCTATTGTACTTCTACTAGGCACGTCAAGAGAATTCAAATTAAAAAATGATGATGCATCAGTAATAGGGGTATTACTGATGCGGCTGGTCAAAATGTCAGCTGCTTGCACGAGGAGAATAACGACGGACATGCGAGTTGGCAGACAGCTCAACCACAATGAAGTGGGGCATCTTTCCTTTCTTGCTAAGAAAGTCTATCGCCTCTATCATATCGGAGATCGCCAACTCTGATCCCTTTCAGCTTGTAACACAGATTTGTTCTCTGCCACTGCTTCCCAGGGTGCTTCCTTCACATTCACAATTTGCTCTCTTGAGACATGTTCATTGCACGCACTCATAGTGCTCTCATGTGGAGAGTTTTTCTATAGAGTAGGTGATGTATGCCAGGACAACATTCTCGACATTCAACAGTATATTCAGCAGCCATATTCCAAGCTGTGTAATATCACGTAATCTGGGCTAGTGTCTTTAACATTTGGTAACATTGAATTTGTTCTACAAAACAGGTTCACATGATATACAGATAACAAACCTGCATCTACCTTGTGGGCCTGTGATGCTTCTTTCATTTTTGATCGTTGATCATTTTTTCTTTTTCATAAATTCCTCCTCTCCTCCCCAGATAATGGACGCCATGACTGAACCACGCTTGAAATCCTTGCTCACAGAAGCCATCCGCTCAATTTGCACGGCTAATATCGGCTTTGATAATCAGATGAAAATTGAAGGCCTCCTGGCGGTGACCATTGATACAGACAAAGTGTTTGTCGTCAACGTAGCAGAAAATCTACACGAGGAGTGTGATGATGAGAACTCGCTGATAGCGCCGTCTCCGCTGAGAGATCTCTCTCCCAACGGCAGCAGCATCCCAAGCAGACCCCTCGTACCCATGCACTCCTTCAGATCCCCGTTTAAGCGTCAGAGGGGAAAGAGGAGATTCGACACGGAGACCAAACCCCCCGCCAAGAGGAGCCACGCTCAAATGACCGCTGATGAGGACGAGTTTGCTGAGTTTCCTCCGCCTCTCACGCCCCCCCACAAACTGGTGAATATTTCATCTCGTAATGCACTGGGTATTCATTCTATTTTTGATGATTTCACTTCAGACTCCAGATCAAGCCAAAGGCTGTTTATCCGGCGGCAAACTCATCAGCAGCATAGCCTCCGACCTGAAGAGCTGCCTGACGCCCGTGTCGTCAGTGCAGCCCCCCTTCCCCCTGACCAGCACCCCCACGGACTCCCCCCAATACGAAGCGCTTGACCTCAAAGTGAAGCACGTGCGATTTGAGCGCGCCCCCCCTCCCCCCATCAGCGCCTTCCCTGCTGCCTGCCACGTCTGCGGACAAACCCTGTCGTCCAAGCGCAACTTGGAGCTGCACGTGCAGAGGCATCTTGGGATATATCAGTATACGTGCGAGCAGTGTGGCGAAGGGTTTTCCTCATCTACCAATCTCAAAGGTCACCAATGGAAACACACAAATGTCAAGGAGTTCAAATGTGACCTTTGTGGGGCAGAGTTCATCTATAAAATTAACCTCAAGCGCCACTGCGCTAAGAAGCACCCTAGCGTTATCGGAGAGCTGTCCCCTGAATAATGCTACACCCTTTTTCTCTCTCTCTCTCTCGGTTTAAACTGCATAATATCCGGTCACAATCAACTTGTAGTACTTTTTTTTTTTTTTTTTTTTTTTTTTATGTATAGCAGGATCTCTTTTGTTATGTTACCATGTGGATGATAATGAGCGTATGCCATTGAACTCTTTTATTATCGAGGTCTGAAATAATGTATTATTTGCTTCAATCAATTCTGTGATGTCGTTCACCATTACATAAACTAAGGCTTCGATTGTTGGTCATCCATATTTGAACTTTTTGAAGAAATCTAGAATGAATCTAGAATTCTAGATGTAAGGATCTCCCGTTCTGATCTCTTGTTATTCCACGATGCAACCTCATCGCCTGGTCCTAGCCATCTCCATGGAAACCAGTTTCCTGGTAAATGAGGCTTTGACTGGATTGTAATATTTTACCACCAGATCTCTTTGTATTGATATCGTTTTGCCCATCTAGTGATTCTCTGTTTAGTATTTACTGTTACATAATATCCATTCCACCAAATGGCTTTTATATCTTTGAAACATTCCGCAAATGCTGTCATTTGATTTTTTGTTGCCTCGTAGCAAATCTTGAGAACTTCCTAGTAGATGTAGAAAGAGCTGTTGTTTTATGCCCACCCTATTCTTGAGATTACTGTTTTACACTATGTATATTTTTAACTTTTCTCATACATTCCATTTTGTGATTTTACATTTTTTATCTATTTTATAGTTTATGTTTTATTGCATTTACCCCATGGAACCTAATTTAGCTTCAATAAATAAAACAAATGTGAAAAAGCCATCTCCTCTCAGTTTCTCCTGTTGAAGTTTATCTTTACGCCTTTATTAATCCCGGTTAGTAAGGCTAGTAATGTAATTATAAAATCATACCTTCTATTAAACCCATTGACCATTTGCCACTGGTAATTCCTTTGTTGGAAAGATCACTTCTGGGTGGAGAAAGGACAATCCATTGTAGTTTTTGCATGTAAATATGGAAGTTGGAATCTAGGTAAGAGCTTGTCTGCATGGTTGAGACATGGGCTGGATTAAGGTTTTCCCCCCTCAGTACCTGTTGCTATTAGCAACATTAATCAAATGTAATAAAAACACAAAATTGCAAGAGGATGGGCCCAACAGAAAGAATGGAAGTTTTTGTATACAGCTTTTTTTTATTTTAACTACCATACATGAAAAGTGAATTCTTCCACTAAATAGAAACACATTAAATATTCATACTCGACACATTGAAATCAAACCTCAGGAAGTGAAGGCAAGATGATATTTTTGTTTGTTAAAAATGATTCAATGAGGAGTTTTAATATAAAGAGATTTGTGGACCAAATATACAAATTTAGCCTTTTGAGAAAAAATAATAATTAAACAGCATAGCAGCAGTGAGGAGACATGTTTAAAACAAAGCGAAGAAATTAAGAAATTAAGAGAAAATAATAAATTGAAATTAAACCCCGGAAAACAAATAACCAGTGACAACACTAAGAATTAAGTTTTTCTTCTCGAGGGAACAGAACAAAATCGTTTTTTTTCTTCTGGGGAGTAAGTGCTGAAAGAGGAAATAAGACATTACCCATCAGAATGGGAAGGCATTTTACCTAAAAAAATATAAAGGAAATTCAAAATGCGAGGAGAGAAAACACACACATCGCAGAAGAGAGGGCAAAACACTTCGATCAACGACTTTTCTGAAGCAAAAATGTTCGTCTTTATGGGAATGAAATCACTTGTGATCTGAGGGGGAGGGGGGAGGGAAGGGTTTAGGAGGATTAAATCGAGAGAAGCAGTGGGGAGGGGGTTGGGGGGGAATGCTAGCCATCCTCCTTTGGGGGTGTGAACCAGCCTGAAAAAAATAAACAAAATAAAAGATAAATTCAATGAGGAAGTAACTAGCTTACCATTTTTTTCGTGTATTTGCACCAGTGATTTAAATGACTGTTGTGCTCGGGCCAAACTATATTGAGCCTGTGAATGAAATCGCGTTGAAAAATATTTGTACAAATTAGGACTTGACTGTTGTACCTTGGATGCCCCGAACTGGATCCTCGCTTTCCCTTTAACCAGAGTCGCTGCTATCTGCAGAACCACAGATTCAAGGCTGTAGGCGCTGCTCCAACCCTAATTAGCAAGAAACACAACGCAGTGATAAAATAAACCATAATAAGAGGCCTCTAGGGTCGTTGAACCTGTTTGGTGAGCAGCTCCATGCAGATGGCGCCACCTCCGAGGACGTATCCCCCGGAAACAATCGGTTGTACAACCCGGACGAACGGAGGCTCAAAGGGAAAACTGTCCTTGTAGGTGAAGCTGAGAAGGATGTGGTCTCGGCCCTCCTTTTCCTTGTACAGCGCCATGTCGTTGTAAAGCAGACTGTCAGGATCAACCCTTGCAATGAGAAAAACGTTGGAAATCACGCACGATAAGCAGCATGCTTCTTACTTGTACAGCATGATATTCCATTCATAGAGGCTGTCGTTAACTAGCTCCAAATCATAGGTGCCTAGGATGGAAAGATAAAAAATATATATTTAATCAAATTTATAACTACTAATTCCATAAATTAAAAATAAATCCTCGTTCTTCTGCAACCAAGAGTTAATGATTATCTCAGAACTGGCTTATTATATATGAAAAAAAGATAAATTCACAGGAATAATAGCAACAATTATATAGAATAATCAAGCCGAATTATCAAATTGTTACAAAAGAAAAGAGCAATTTGACAGCAAAATATATTGATTCCAGAGTGTACAAAATGACGTACCGCATTTGTAACTATCGGACTTATACAAGGCTCTCAGCTCCTTCATCAGGCGGTCAGTCGCCTGAATTGACCCTGACACAGATCCCTATAAATGAGGTCAAATATAGGTCACACAAAGGTCAAAATGGAGGTCATACATGGAGGTAATCTTGCCGCTGACTTTGCTTAAGCCGTTCCAGCCGCATGACGTTGTGGGTGGCAATGCCCTCGTTATCCTCTTTGCTCTTATTCTCACTGAGAAAAAGAAAAAGAAAAAATAAACACGACTCATATTAATACAGTGTGCTGCACATGAATTTTTCTTGTGAAATAAATTCCACCCGGATACAGAAACTGGGCGTGGCAAATTTTTCTTCTCAAATAAGTACATGAGAATACCATGTACCTGGATTCTTCCTCCAGTTCGTAGTGAAAGTCTTCCTCGGTTTCCATGTCATCGTCCTCCTCCTCCTCCTCCTCTTCCGTCGTGTGCCTCCTCACTATCGCCACCTGGTGAGAGGCATAATGCTGATCGAGGGTCACGACCTCCTCCGGGACAGAGACTCCGTACAACTGGCAGAGATCAGTCAATAAAATGCTTATCTGACGACATATCTGCAAAGGAAATCGAGACCGTGAAACAGTCGTCATTTCTGGGATGAAATCGATGTAGGTGGCAGTTAGGAATTGAGGGTAAATAAGTTGAACTTACATTAAAATTTCTTGACGAAGTATCACACAATCTTTCAATGGCAGTCGACACAAGCGAGTCGTCGGATTCTGAGAACCAAATAGGTGCAGTTTGTGGGTATGTTTCCTGTAAAGAAAAATTACTTTCTGATTCAGCTATTTCAATTAGTTTCTGAAATTACTATGGAATCAAAGCCCATCTCTCATGTGAACATTAAAGTGAATAAATACGAATATTGTACACCAGTATATATCTTAGCAGTTCAAAACAACTCATCCATGTTTTCAGGGCATTCAGAAGCATGCATGGTTTATCAAGCACTTAATTAGAGGTGAAAATGAACCATCTCTGACCAACCAGGAACCACATTTCGATATTCTACACATGTTATGATGCAAAAGGAAATCGCGTTGCCCAACTGGGAATCAAACACACAACCCAGTGCACCATCACAGCCCTGAATACATCTCATCGAGTAAAAGTCCATCAAGATCGACAGAAACCGAAAGGATCTAAATATTCCACATGAAGAGATGAAAGCTCAACTTCACTTTCTGTGTGGTTTCAACAGTTTCAGACTGAAATGATCACATTCGAAAGGAACTCAGCACTCACTACATGCATTTCAATTTTCAACACATATGCCCTCTTCTGAGCTATTGGAGCAACTGCAATTTTCAACAGATGCAGAGTGGTCGGAGGAAATTTTAAATTTAAACTCAAATTCGAGATAAATTAATAAATCAAGTGAGCAGAATGATCATTTCGTGATTTTTGTTGATCAAAGGTTATTCCTTGTCACAACTGGTAACAAAGGTTTAAGGATGACTCATTGATTAATCCAATAATCAATTATTCACAAAGAACCTTAATGACATCCTAGATTCCTGATAAGACTGAAGAGCTTAAATCACAACCCAGAACGCACAAAACTAACCCATGAAAATACCTCAAATCAGGAAACGATATTTCTGCAATAACTAAAGATTCAATAAATTTGACCTTATTGAACTCAAATCCTGTGTTATTGTTTCAGTGCGAATATGTATGACAACACCGCCTGTGACATCACAAAAGAATTTTTCCTGTCTCCATTCCCGGTGGCTAAGAAAATATAACTAGACAGCTAATAGCAAAACAAAAAAACGCTTATCAAATTATAACATCCAAAATAAAGAGTTAATTACAGTAATGTTAGCGTTGACGGAGATTTTTTCGCAGGTTCTTGTGATGAATCGGCAGCAAACTTCGTCAACTGACGCCGTCACGATCTGAAATCTGCAGTGCTGCTTGGAAAACAGCGAACAAAGCAGCTTAATGTCCTCCTTCAGCCTCGCCAAACAAGCCATTCTTCAAACCAGTCGCTACATAGCAGGATTCAAAGCGCCATGAGGATACACGCAGCCTGTTTTCGCTTCGTTTTCTCTTTAAACTTTTGTTTTGCTTCTGCCAAGATGGCGACGTTGACTCTTTTGCGCTTGCGCAGAGGATCGTCAAATCGGCTCATCTGAGGATTCGAAATGTTGAGCATCTCGCGCCACGCAAGAGTTCCTCCGTCACCACAGAATATATGTCCGTCACGGTGTTTAAGCTGCAGTATCTGCTCGTAATTAAGCTGTGCGCATGGTTTGAGGCTGGGTCAAAGCTCAGCATTATAGGTATTGGAGCAGAAAAGACTGATGTTTTCTCCCCTTCATTTCTCACCTCTGTTTCTCTAGATAAGGCAATGATGGATTATAATTAATAAATTATGGCCCTGTGATTTCATCCTATTTTATGGACACGATAATGTGTTATGAGTATTAGGCTAAGATTGTCGGCTACTTGTCTCAGCGCCAGTAAGCAGTTTAAACCTCCTCCCTTAAATATGAATGTTTGAAACGCCAATTGCATCGTAATTAGTAATAACTTAGTACAACAAACCTGCATCAGCTTACCTGTACGTCCTACACTATCTCCCAGTACATTGTATTTAGGTATTTTTCTGTTCCCACTTCTACATCATAGTCACACAAATAAAATTTCATTTCATTCATTTTATTAATTTTCATATGCTTCTAATAGGGGATCAGTATTATGATCAAATCCACCCCAACCCCTCAAAAATAATACATGTATTCAGTAATTATGTAATAATAATGTGTCATGTAGAGCCGAGCATATCTGATTGTGGCTCAGCAAGAAGAGATAGCAGCATCAATTGCCTCGGAAGTCGGTACATGGCATTCTGAATATCTTCTGCAACATGCTCAGATATCATGGCTTAATAAGGTCTCTTTTCTGCTTTTGAACTTTGTATCCATTAAACATCACCTTCCCTTCTTAAAACATTAAAGCCTTAGGCCTCTTTGGCCGTTGTCCCACGAGGATTGCCAGTCACGCTGAATAAATAAATGCTTTTTGCTTTCGGCCTCACTTTATCTGAATTATAACGAAACTGCGCGGACCCGTTTCATAACGTTCTTAAGTTGTAAACATGCAAATTCTTTACATGTTTACATGTACTACAAATGCCAGTAATCATGACGCATGTTAGCACTCTAACATAATGGCGGAATGGCAGCAACACTCGAATTTAATATTAGTAATATTACATTGTATTATTGGCTTTATTGCGGGATATTGGATGATCATAATCATGCAGATCACAGTATGGGCCGAGAAGGCAAACAGTTGTAATTTAGCCTAATCAATCATTAATGCAATTCTTTATAGTTCTGTTAATAATTGTGCTATTTTTATATTTCTTAATTGGTTGAATCATTCTCACCTTCGCATTCAACATCATCTTCATACGATTTACACGCATCGATCATCTAGCTAATAAGCGTAAAGAAATCCCCCCGTCATATTCAACATATTTATTATTATTATTAATTTTTTTTTTTTTTTTTTTTTTTTTTTTAGTGATGTCATATCTTGCAAATTATTTCAGAAACAAATGTGGTGTTTGTGGTGAATCGAATTTGACTCGCTTTTATAAATAATGTGCGCGAGTGGCATGTATAAGAGGGTGAATTGCGGAGAGATGTTTTGAAAGATGAAATGTCCGGAAGAGAATGAAATGCAGATGGAATGCAATTCAGAATTTCAAGTCCGAAGCTAGATAAAAGATGAACGGTCCAAAAGGCGAAGGCACGGGTGAGTCCCATATGGGGCACACAAAACATAGTTCCGCGTATTATATGGGTTGGTATGTGGCACTGGTTTATATTTGGAAACCTTGCGAGGGAGACGGTTGCCATATAGCTTTAACATGAAGCAGGCGAGGGCGAAATTTCGGCGATGTCCTAATGATGTGACGTTGAGGGCTGGGTAGTCAGCGTCCGTGATGTGATGAGTTCGAGGGAGGGTGAGAATGATCCGTATGGCTCTGCGTTGTAGGCTTTCTAATAGCCCAGTCTGTGTGGCTGTGGGGGCGGCCCAAGCAGGAGAGGTGTACTCGAGATGCGGCCTCACATACACTTCGTAAATTTTTAATAGCAGATCACGGCCGGTTTCTGACTTTGTATGATAGCGGTCGGAGTAGAAACACCTCTGTTGCTCCCTTCCGAGTCACTGACGTGGGCGTGTAGGCTGAGGGCACTGTCTAGAATGAAGCCCAGATGACGGTGCTCATGGCATGCACTCAGGGAGTGGCGCCGGCAAATGTAATGGGCGGTGGAGTGGCGGTGGTGCGGGAGATGTACATGGCCACTGTTTTGCTTGCATTTCAGGTGAAAAACAAAGAAAAGAAAAAAGAAAAATTCCAAACTTTCAAGTGTGTGTTATTTTATCTTGAATTTACTATGTACATGCAATACGTCTAATTTCAAATCACTTTTCACTTATCACTTGAGCTGTACATGAAATGTGGTTGAAACCTTTTCTTTAGCTGGCGACGAAATTCATGCACGTGTGCGATGAGCACCCTGATTCCGGCTCAATTAAATGGCGATTAGAAAAAAAAAAAAACAAAAACAAAAACAAACAAAAAACTCAATAAATATTACGTGGCAAAATAGCAATCATAATCAAAACGCCTCCGTTAAAGAAATTGCTTCGACCAGTTTGATGTGGAATGCATTCCATGTTCAATGAAAGAAGTAAGAGTGCAGATGAAGAGAAGAGGGAATGCATTGTTTAATAGTTTATGAAATAAAAAGAACAATAAGTTAACGTCATCACATATGAAGCAAGTAAGCACATTTCAATGCATTAACAATTTGATACAAAAAAGAAAAGAAAAAAAAAGAAAGAAAAAAAAGAGTTACATGCACTATTTAGATTAATATGAAGTGTTCACGATGGAAGTCTTTAAAGGATTTATTATGAGCCCTGATCCATGTTCATGCACTGGAGAGGTCTTTGGCGTCGGAGGCTTCACATGGTCTTCATTAGCCAACCTTCATCCGCTGAGTTCCATCCGATTCCTGAAGCTAAGATGCCACCGAGCGAGTTTGATGTTGTGAAGCCAACCTCTGCGCCATCCTCCTCCAAGAGCACATCATCTGGAATTCCTTCCCCATCGCAGTTGCTGACATACACCAAGAGGTCAGCGATCCATTGAATGAGGCCGCGACGCGACTCACTGAATGGTACCTGGCAAACATGCAGCCTGGCATCCCAAGGAGTGCGTGGCAGAGATGGCAGAGAAGGGTCACGTGACCATCGCACAGGTCAGTAAATGGTTCGCCAACAAGAGAAGGCAAGACGGGGCTGATATAAATCAACGAAAATATGACTCAATGGGATAAAGGACAACTTTGAGCAAAGATAAGGTGATGAACTTCCCAGACTGAAAAATAGTAGCTAGAGCTAGCTATATTGGATGATTTTTTTTTTCACCCAAACAGTCTTGTCTTTCAATAAAAATCTCGTTCGTAAATTTATGTCACAATTCTTTGGTCTGCTGGATGAAGCATTACACCTGAAGGCTCTTTAGCTTAAAGCCACAAAGGGCCGCCAACCTCCTTGAGCAAATGCCTTCCGGTTGACATTTAAAAAGAAGATAATTTTTTATTTTTTTTTTTGGTGGTTTCCCCAAACCCCAGCCCCCCTGCTAAATTTAGAATTCTCCACGACAATCAAGAAATTGCAGACACAATGTCATTTCGATGCATGAGAAGCCCTAAAGATGCTTCACATTGGTGGATCTGTGGTTTTGGAGGAAAGATTCGATTATCGTTCTACTCCCACACTGGAGAAAATTGCAATCCAACTAGATATACCATAAATATCATATGCATGTCATGTTGTTGGGCATAATAAGTGAGAACAAAAACGCCTCGCCAATCTACAATGGATTTGAAAATGAGTTTATACAGTTTTATTAAACGTGTACATATTTTTAGTTTATAGGCACTACACATTAACTTAGAGAATTTTCAATTATGGATACTTATATATTTATAGCAAGTATTATATCCTTTCTTCCTGCAATATCTCCGCTAATCCTCGGCTTCCTGTGAGGCACTCGTAATCATAAATACTTGTGCAATTATTTAGCTTAAATAAATTAAGCTAAATAAATTATTTAGTTTATTATTATTTAAATTATAACATTACATCTATGCAATCGTATATCAACTGTCTCCATACATCTGCGTGATACGCTGACCAGAGCGTAAATGGGCTTAAACTGCACATCATGTCCACGTTAATGCGAGAACCGGACAGTGGTCAGTGAGAGGAGATTGAGAATTAAGCATGTCCTTGATTGCTATTTTGCTGCAGGGTGCTCGATCACTGTGTCTTAAAACGCGAAATACGCATGAAATTAGTATCTTTACCTGTAATTCCCATCATCGGTTATGGATGATTGTGGATTGCAAGCTATATGCAAAAGCATCGAGTTCCATCTTTTTTTTTTCTTTGAATGCTATTAAAATATGAATCAGATATTATGGACCTTATTTTTCGTAACATTGGTTCCAAGATCGGCATACCCAACATCACATTATTCCATCCTGTACTCTTGAATCTCACTAATTATGTGGTCATGGTCCGTTGTGGAACTGAAAACCACGTGGTCTGATTATTAAAAATTTTATCACTCGTATGATGACACAATATGCAGGTACTATTTGATTACGTAATTACTTTTAATATCCTCGACCCCCTAAGACAGGGGTCGGCATCTGGCGGTCAGCAGGCCGGATCCAGACCTTCCTTGAGTTTCAATGAAATCCGCCTCCAGAAGGCTCACAATTTAGTTTTCTCTGAAGACTGTAGCAGAAAATGCCCCGATCGTTATTGTTATATCACTTACCTTCAATATAAAGCCATTTAACAGCTAAAGTCATATCGAAAGCTGTTTCATACCAATGTAATTGCTATAATATTAGTAACAGGTTATCTTGTCCGCTTGAGTGCGATAAATTCGAGTGGGTCATTTCAGTTATTCATTTGTGGCGTAGAAACACATTGCCTGAGTCAAGGAAGTTTGATCAGTGTTGATCGCACCTATACATTCACTGTTCACTCAACTGAATGTTGAACGTTTTGGTATACAACGAATTCCATAAGAAGAATATGGCAAAATGTTACCAAGGCTGACATCCATCCTTGCATGGTTACAAGGATAATAATGGGTATAACGGGCTCCATTGACGAACCCGCCACATTGTGAGGGCTCTGACTCTTGAAGACGCAACACTATGTGACTATGCAAGTAATTCTAGTTTCAAAAGGATCAAAGACCAAAATGTATTGAGTATAACCATAATGCTCGTATGTTTTTCAAGCGTCCTTAATGGTAAACTGAACTTCCCTTCGGGAAGCTACGAGTGATTGGTATCGCTAGAAGAAACATCACCTCTGAAATATTTACAAATCACATACCAATTGTATGCATTAAATGTCTTGGGTAAACAAAACGTGTCTTCATTGTTTGTGAGGTTGGTATTTTTATAAGTAAGGGAAATAAATCCCTGTCAAACTGCCCATATTTTGGACTTTGGTGCTTGTTTTCAGTAAAAATCCCGGGGGAGCAACCCCCGAACCCTCCAAGCGGTGCGTCCGGCCCTCCGCCCAATATGAGATGCCTGACCCCTGATCTATAAGACGTCATTTTCGAGACATTAACCTAAGACATAATTGTATGGTATACCAACAATATTATTAAAAGAAGAGCAATATAAAGTAATGATTTGAACCGTTGTCAAAAAAGTGTTAAAAAAAATGAAAATAAAACAAACATCCTTCTGCACCCAATCGATCATCAGACCGAAACATCAATGCTTGGTCATCCCTTCGGCTTACACATATCTCGTCACAAGAAAGGGGTTCCACGAATATCCAAAATTCATTTTCATCGGAAACTCTTTTCATAACTCGCTTAATGTTACCATGCTATGAATATACAACCAACAACAATGGATAAATAAATGGCCATTAATAGCCAATCTAGGTACGTGTACATTCATCACAGTGATATAGTGTTTATGTCATGATAAGGTGTGGTGTTCCAGCTCATCTCATTGACAACAACCGTGGCCTTGGTAGACTCCACCCAACCCAGAACAATTAAAGACAATGTTCGTGGCATTGGGCATTGATATTGCAACGTTACAAGCCCTTTGAGAGGATTGAGCAAGCTGTTCATTGCCGCGGATGCACCCCTTCTGTTGGGAGCAATGAAACGCCATTTTCCCTTTTGGACTCAACCCTTCTGATCTGCTGATTCGTATTGGCCATTAGGCAAACAGGAGCAAACAAACAATGGATGGAATGTCTCACGGGGGAACTATAACTTCCGGTCATAGGATGTTACAATGAGTGGACAAACTCATAAAATGGCGAGTGGTCAATGCCTGGATCCAGTGTTAATACCCCAATATGGTAGGGGCCGTAGATTGCACAGATAAGTGGGATCTTTGGTGAGTTGCACACAAACTTCCAATTGTCATCCAAAATTGAAATTTCGATGTCCAATAACCACTGCATTCATGTGTCAATTTTTAAACAATTCTTTAAGTTTATGAATATTCATTGATTGATGTCATCTGCTGTAAAGGACTTCTTGGTCTCACAGGATAACAGCCAATTCTATGTCGTTTGGTTAAACAACCCAATCGGATCACTTACATAAATTTATTTCAAAATACCCTACAACCCAACATAAATAAATAGGTCAAATAATAAAGAAATTGGGTCAACGGGGTGGCTCATAGTTAACTTATCTCGACAATGTTTACGTTACGTTAAAACTAGAATAGAATGTTATATTGTGGGCTTTTGGCAATGCAGAGATAACAATATACTGGGCCACTCTGTAATTAAACACAAAAAAGCATGCAAAACAAAGTTCAATCACAGCAATGTGGCATAATACTTGGAGTCCATCTCAGTTCCCGGCTTCTCAGTTGTTTTGTGGTTATTAACTAGGGATGCATGGATATCCAGTCCGAGATCTGATATTCGGAAATCCGGAGGATACGCCGGAAATCCGAAATCCTAATTTGCAGATTGATAGTTGGCAATAATCGAATTGACCTGAAAGGCGATTGAAATCCATGCAACTTTGCAACAAATATTGAGCAATTTGGAAATACAACTTTTCTGATCGGACTTTGAATTTGACAATTTAACTATATAACGGGATAATACCGTCCTTATAAATTGGGTCATTATCATAGACCAAGGAAAGTTTCAGTAAAATTTCATCAAACACATAAATAATAACCAGAAGAATATAAACATTTTTTACAAACTTATTGTAAGCACGCTTACTGGTTCATGCTGGATTTCACTGGTAAGAATTGATTTTAACTGGCTTGATTAGGCAAATACATGCGGAGCAGAGAAGAGAATAGCACAGGTTGAGACAATTGTGAAGACAGTGAACATCCATAAACAAAAGCGATCCACAACAATGGCGGCAAATTTCCAGTCATTGCAGACGTCAGCAAACTCGTCATCTTCGCGCTTTTTGGCCGAAATGTACTTGAGTTCACTTAGAATGTCTTTCAGGGTTGACCCCTGCTGTTCACGCTCAGATACTAGTCCGTAAGAAGGAGGCGGGGCATTGTTGCAGTATTCAGTACTGCGATTTGAAGATGTATGGTTGTGGTTGGAGTTATGCGACTGCGCAGCTGCAATGCCCCGGAAGTCATCATCGAGGTCAAGGACGTTTGCCAATAAGCTTTTTGAACAGCGCTCGCTAAGTTCCAGATCCCGCATTCGCAGTGACGACGTTCTCCGTTTTTTCGGAACTGTGCTCCCTGGGCGCTGCACACGCAAGAGCCAAGCCAGCCACTCACATATCCCACGTTTTACCTGAGAATATAAATGAGCTCTAAACATGACTACGCATTCATTGGAATCTTACCCAACGCGGCATTTGGTGAGTGTCTGGAGTTCTGTGGTGAAAGTTGAGCACAAGGACTGTGAAGACGACGGAGAGCGAACACATCAACATGATGCACGCAAAATACATCCCTGTAATTCACACGGGAATTATGTCATTAATCGTGGTCGAATTAACAGTAGACGCGCCACACAGTAGTGAGCTCACCTATCAGGGGCACGGCGTCCGATGTTGGTGGCATCGTTTCGGCCACCAACAGTAAGAACACGGTTAACGAGAGCAAAATGGTCACGCCTGAAAAAGAAGACAAACCATTGCATCGAATGCCTTTGACAGATCATGAACAAGTGACACTTGTTGGGCAAAATAATTACTAGTATAGTTTTAAAATAGTGTGCATATTATCAGATAAAGAGACAGAAGTAAATTCGACTTTCCTAGAATACTATTATACTATAATTAAAGCCATGCTATTCTGTACATGTATAGTTATAATGGCTAGTTAAGCAAATGCTATGTAAATACATTTTCACTGATTCAACTGACCGACCGACTTATAATCCTATATTATACCATAGACTTGTATTACCAAGGGTAAATTAGTATGTTAATAAGGATATAATAAGTACAAATGAATGAAATAATGGTAATTTGACAACGGTTGACCATCCGTACACATAGGGGCTATACCTGTGTCGGAATCTAGCCCCCAAGAAGGGATGCATGGAACCAATTGATCTACTGTCCATCCCTCGTCATAGAATGATGCTCAACGATCAAAGTGTTTCCGTCCTTCACATCAATACTACCTGAATTAACCTGTCACCATACAGTGATGTAAACCACCACCGTGTACATATACTTATTCTAGTAACATAACTAAGTTAATGAAATTATACTAGACAAACTAATGCGATTCTCTATCATGAATCTTTGAAATTTAAATCGTGCATGCCTGTGTACCCCAAGGCTATTCTTGCTTTAATATTACACGTATTTTGTTCACGTTATGTTTGTGTGATCACGTGTATCACAAGGGTTGGTCAGACTTAAATGCATGATCATTGATCAAGTTTTCGCCCCAAACTCGTTTCCTTGGTTCACCAAATAAAATCAAAGCGAAACATTAAACCCTTGAATGCTGGACATCCTAAAAACTAGCTTTTGTAGGTCTGAGATATTCAAAGCATCCCTGTGTATAGTCCTTATGCTGGGTGTGATTAATTCCATTATTGATGTATCCTGATGATGCTATTCCCAGAAGGTATTACACTCCATCTGGTGTTTGCTGAATGAGGCGATCACATTCACTTCATATACAGTTGTACAATTAATTAATTAGCTTCTCCTGCATTATGTCAGTGAGAACGTCAAAGGGGCTTAGGTTAAATATTCCTTCAGCAAATATGGTCGGTGGTCTGGAATACAATATGCAGAGCTAATATGAAAAAAACTAAATATATCAGCAGGATGATTTCTCTGGCATTCTTTGTTAGCATATGCCACAAAACACACTTCACACGTTGTAGAGAGTTAAAAGAGAAGGTGCAAACAACGAAAAGAGGAGTCAAAGTTAAAGAAAGCCACATTGGAGGCTGTGCTGGCAGCAAGATAGATCGAAGCAAAAATAAACAAAACGCTGCTTGTTGCATGGATCTTAAATGATCTAATCAAAAGTGTACCATTCTGTGAGTATTGCTGTGGTTCATGGTGTTCTCTGAGCTTCCATAACAATTGTATAATGCACGCTGAGTAACTATATCCAATCAGCAGCATTGTTGTATTGTTAACAACGCCGCTGATTGGCTGAGACATGCACATCTCAGCCAATCACTGTTCTGATTACAGCATTAGCAAAATAGCGGACCAGTTGAGGCGAAAGTTTCGGGGATAATATTAACCTACAACGTGGTATGCTATGGGTAATTCACTCAACATGACTCTAACCTGGCCACTGTATTTTGTATTTGTTTATTTTTAATTTTTCATATCATCTAACTCGATAATTTGGCAACATTATCTCGCCTCTGGTTCGCCTGGCGAGTTTATATTGGCAGGCTATCTCGGTGAATGATATAAAAACGGTCATGGCTATGTTAGACTAACTCTTTGTGATTTTTTCCATAATTAACCTGATCTTATCTTACGGATTGGAATCGCGGGCTATGTATATTCACCCCGGTTATTGGACTCATGAGCCATTATGTACTTGCAGTGAATTATCAAAACAACGGCTAATATATCATCAGATTCATCTCACATCAGTTGAGCCGTTTTGCCAAACTGCGTTCAACTAATACTTCTGAAGCCATAAAATAGGACACTCGCGAGCTTTAACTTTTAAAAACTGAAAACAGTACTTTCAAAAACCTCCCAGTCATTACAATCCATTAAACACATTGTTAAACCTTTGCTGCTTTGCCTTTGCAATTTGAATTCCGAGATAAATATCCGTCAAAAGTGTGTGTGGGGCTGCATAATCTATTGCACCTTTAGCTCAATTTCTTTTATGTTTTTGTGTTATTCCACAGCATCAGAAATCTCTCACTCATATCAGCCTCTGTAATTCTGACTCCTGCAACAGGGTGCTTTATTAAGCATTGTTAATATTGCATGAGTTGTCGAAACGGAGTGAATTTGTACATCCCCTGCCTGTCTGATCACTACATACCATTTGTGATTTTTGGTGTTGTTATTATATCATCTGAAATATATATATGAACAGGGAAGTTGGTTTATTGAATGTCCATCTGAACTAAACAGCAATACTGTACCTGTATTTCAATACTTAAAGGGATGGGGAACTGAATTTTAAGTGATGTTCTATTGACTCATAGCACCAATTGATAGCATTCCGTGCCAAAAACACCTTGCCTGGATGAAATAATGCATTCCGAATATCGGGGTTAGCATTGGGCCTATGGAAGAATGGCTTCCATTACGAAGTATAGGAGGCAAACGTCAGCCGAAGGCTTGCCGTGATTGGTCCCGTTCCCCTCGTGAAGCTATCGATTTCAGCCAATCAGAGCAGAGCATCTTCGCCATAAAAGGACATCTTTGTTGTTTACGAAACGAAAGCGCATGCGTGGTGCACTCTGGCTGACCTTTTTACTGTTTCAGGATGAGAAACATGGTAGGTGTCCTAGAAAATCGCTTGTTAAAATAAGAAAAATAGCGAAAAAAAAAAATTTCGCGCCTGACTGGTGGCAAAATGATTATTCTATCTATTTCCGAAAAGAAAATAAAAAAATATCCAAGGGTTTAGTCGCAGGACACGCTGATATGACGTGGCCCATTGTAACAGATGGGGAACTCGATGTTTCATCACAGCTGCTGACGTCACGCCTAGTTAGCAATATATCTCCCGCGAAATCGTTAGCGATGATATTCCTTGTGTGGGCCAGGCATAGGAATCATTTAACGACTTAGGCATTTAGGCATCAAATAACGACTCAAAGTCAATTTTTAACCAGTTCTCCCTCCCTTTAAGTGAAGTGTAATCACTGCATGGCCTGAATTTCAGTACTGTATATACTGGTGTATATTCAATTTCCATGTGCGGAATGTCAGTACTGTACATGCATTTCAATACTTAAGTCAAGTGTACGATCAGTACCGGCCTCTTGATTGCGGATACTTTTTATCTGGTAGTGTACAAGTTCATTAGATAGAACTGTGGATATGAAGATGAATCACACCGGTGGATGAGATGTATCCTGATTATATTATATATTATATATACTAAATATTGCATCGCAAAGTGGTGGCCAAAGAAGGTTGTGGGGCTTTAGAGGGTAGTGTAACAGTTCCTCTCTTTATGTCTACGTACCGAGAGAAATTTTCTCGCCAGCGTCAGGAGGAAGCATGAAGGTGAGGAGAGCCATAGATGAAATGAGTACACAGGGGATGATGAGGTTGAAGCCAAAATACAGCGTCCTCCGTCGAATGTGAATTGTGAATGTGATATCAATGTACTGCTCTGGACAACATTCATACTGGTTAACATTTCTTTCGCCTGGCATCCCTACAACACAAATAAAAGAAATCAAACACAAAAGGGGACAACACTGAATGAAATGGTGAGGGGTGCGGAGGAAAAGCAGCGAGGGAGCAGGAGATCACAAACGCACACAGATGGTAGTACACAAGCTGCACACATGCGAGTCAAACCTACCGCAAGTGACCTTTTCTCCGGCATCCGGAGGCATTGTGAACACAACGAGCGAGAGAAGGTTTAGCATTAAACATGGGACCACAAGGTTGAAGACGTAGTACAACTTTCTTCTTCGGATGGCCACCGTGAAGTTGATGTCGATGTACTCCTCGGGGCAGCAGTCGTACTTGCTAATAGTTCTCACCCCTGGTGCTTCTGAAGACATGCATGGTCAGCAGGGCATGCAATTGGCGAACAATATTGGTCTGCTGATTGGTCAGTTTTAAATTCAACGAGAGTCGTTCATTGACCATTTCTTATACGAAGCGGATCAATATTGTTAACAACAAAACAAAAAGGGGAATCACCAGTGATGAATATAGATGAAGCAACGAGAGACGGGGTGAGGGTCGATCGTGGGGAAGACTTATTTTGAGGAGGACAAGCTGACGAGTGGAGTTGGGAAGGTATAGAGGAAGAGAGGGAGAGGTTGGGTGAGTTTGAAAAAAAAAAATAAGAATACACAATAAAATTAGAAATTTGAGAAATTGGGTACCAACAATATGTTGTGTGATATTAATCATATTATCACTGTGAAAATTGATCTCACCTATGAGCTCCCATTCTCCATTTGGTATGAAACTGGAGATGTCACCGCCATCCCCTTGTAACGTCAGGTTGATGGCTGAGCCATCATAGGTCCACGACCCAAATTTGAGGCTGCACTTTTGGTCATCAAACGGAAACCACGTGATATCAATCTTGCAAGTACTCAGAAAGAGGCCAGGGGGCACCCAGAGACAGTTACCGTCGGAGGATACTACCACGTTGGTGGGGTATGTACTATCTATATCTTCGTCAGCACTGAAGTCAAATATATTTTATTGTAATTCAGATTTTTTAAAGATTTATAGACCAAACCTGTTGTACATAAGAATGTCTGGCTTCCACATAAGATGAGGAGGTATTCGTATGCTCTTTATTCCACCGTATTCAGTTTCATTCCATTCCATATTGTAGTCGTGCCATATCTGAGCGAGATGATGGAATGGAATTCAATATTAAGTGGTTTCATTTCATTTTGATTAATTTAGTACCACATAGAAATTTAAGATTTTTTTTTTTTTTTTTTTTTTTTTTTTTCAGATTCGAGTTAAAAGTATTCACTGAAAAATATTTGGTTTTGGAAACAATCGTGATGTCAAAACTTTTGGATTCAAAGGTAGGGAGGCATTTGTCGTTAAGGAATTAAATAATTGTAAAACAAAAGTTCTAGCGAAATAAAAGAAGCCAAAATCGGCAAAATGTTTCCAAGCCATAAGCAGACAACAACCAATCTTACGACTATCAAATGAAAAAGTGCCAAAAAATCACAGAGTCCAAACGTAGAGTTTTAAACTCTGAGGCATAGAAAAGAGACATCTCGTTAAAATAATGTCAAACTAGAAACTTTGATAACCCCAAATTATATTTGAACAAAATTGCGAAAAAATCTCTAATCGAACATTTAAATTCCTTTTTTGTTTCCAGAAGAAATGCCGATAAGTAATTTTCCCTATCACCTCCAAGCAATATTTCCTTGTCTCAGCTTATCTTCGCCCTAAAAGAAACAGTTTTGCATCTTTAAGATCCCGAAAGGATTCGCGCTCACATGTGGGATGCAATTTTTATGCAAGAAAGCTGAGGCAAGGAAAATAATATGGGAAGAGACAAAAATAAAACATTATAAATTGATACGTAGCTCAAAGCCAAAGACAATTAAGGTCAACGGAGGGGGTTAAATTTGGGGGTTGGTAATGAGGATAAATTAGGCTGCACCTTTTTTCTATTAAATTACACGAATTTCAGTTGTTGCAAGCTGGTGGTGTACTTGATATATGGTGAAATTCATGCGTGCGACACTGTATCCCGAATAAACTTAGAGAGTCTCGAAGCATTAATGAAACCAAGAAGCCAGCCAGAACTTATTCTAAAGCTCACCAGTCTTAACCAAATGTTTGTTTGTAATATTTGATTTTTCTCGTCCTGTTTAGGATAAAAATGAAAATATATAGAGCAATCCATTGTAGAATTATTTATTCTGCGACATAATTTGTTCCCTCGGGAGAGGTTTTATTTAGGAGCTTTTAAATGACCCACACAATGTTATTATGACCTTCACAAAGTTTTTATGACCTTCGCAGCGTGCATCAACTGAGGACTTAAAAAAAAGGATCATGGAAAATTTCTACGAGGTTCAATTAACTCTTGGACAGGCGACCACATGGCAATCCAATCACTCACCAAATTGAGCCAAATGTTAGTGGTCAATATCTGATTCTTCTCATCCTACAGAATGACAAAGAAAGTGTTAGATGTTTGGGGACAGCTCAGTAGCTGAAATGACACAATCCTGAAAGAAACATTCTTGTTGTACTTATGGTTTATAATCCAATATTAAAGTTTGTTGGCTTGCAATATATAGAAATACAGAATTAAAAACAATGCACCATGCTATAAACTTTTCACTGAATTCTATTGGTGATCGGTTGATGCAAGTTACGTAACTGTATCCGCATCTGAAACTCAACAGAGCTAGTATTAATGGAGAAATTCCTAAAAATAGTGAAACAATTTAACATATTTAAGTAATATTAATGATTTGCAGCATTTCAATAAACTGAAATGAATCATGAATCTGGCGATGCTTTTTTATCCTACACCTGTGTAACTCAGGTATAAATTGTATACAAGTAAATAAATTAAAGTACTGTCCTCTTGGCATAGAAAAAAAGTATAAAAAAAAACGTTCATTCAATGTGAAATGATTAACGACAAAAGTGCATTTGTAATCATCATTATTTGAGAAAAAATCCTTTCCTCAACTCGGAACATTTAGAACCATCCATTTCATAAAGTACAGCATGTGAAATATAATTTTAAAATCTAACAAATGCGATGACGATATGATTCTTACAGAAACATCAAACTGGCAAAAACTTTAGATATTATTTTTGACATCTATTTACCACATCAATGATTTGCTGGAGGACGAGTCCAAATTGAATGTCCAGCGGTTTGCTCTCGTTGTACACGGGTCGTTCCAACCGGTTATAATTATTACGGCTGAAGATATCCTTCAACAGACGCTTCTCATTTGGGCCTTGCTCCGATCCTGCAAGGAAATAATGAGAAATATTAGCATGAAGACAATTTGGGTGGAGATTGTATCAAATATCATAATTCACACCTACGAGATGGCAAATCTCGCAGCAATCGAACTGAGAAGCCTTTTAATGAGACTTATAATTGCCGTAAATCAAATAGCCAAGGTTGACAGCTGCTCCATCTGTTCAAATCGTGTCCCGTCGCATCTCTTATATTAATGATCGTATCTGCATGATCTATTATAACGCTATACCTAAAAGGACTAAGAATGCTTTCGTGTTAGACAATTTAAGTATACTCAGCATATAGGCATATGGGTTATGCATAATATAAGGTACGTCAGGATCTGAGTCAGAATGACGTCATTAAAGTGACAAGCTACACGTGTAACAGTCGTAAATACATGCACACAGAAACCGTCAGGTGTTTTGATTCAAGAATAGTTAGTTTCGTGAGGATTTAAAATATGTTCAACAGTTCCTATGATAATCCAGGAAATGACACGAAATTTCACCTGGCCAATTGTCCAGTCAGTCGCATAGTGTAACCAATTCGAATTGTGATAGAGGAATCTAATCTATAAATTGCAGCTGGCGTGATAATGTTGATCTGACGGGACCAGAGGAATTATCTTTTCTAGTTAACTCCTCGATAATTATTTGCGTTTTAAATATGTATAAAGTATTACGATTGCAGTCAATAATTGATCGACCACTCGATACGTTTTTTAAATGCATAAATTATTACGATTATAATCAATAACTGATCGACCACTTGAATAGAAACATTGAAAGATATGAAGTAGTTAAATCTAATAGAGTTGAAACTTGAAGTGAAGGCCGCGATGGTTCTGTACGAATGGAAAGATAAGGCATCAAAACAAAGTCCAGGGTGACCATGGAGCCACGAAATCTTTTAAGGCAAGCTCCATTTAAGGCTTTGTTCTTAAGCAGTGAATCGGTTTCATTGAGTGGGAGAAGACTATCGGGTCTTTGTGAAGTGGAAGAGGCGAAGAGAAGGGATCTAAATTGGTTTCCCTCAGGGAAGACTAAATCAATGTTACGAGAAGGCGGAATGATAGAAATTAGTGAAAATTTGCGAGGCTGCATTTTTTTATGTGAGCTCTTTGTGAATGCGAGACAATGTTATGCATTATTTCTTGCAAACCCAATTGATCCTCTTTTTGTTTCCTAGATTGCTTTCTGTTTTAGGAGAAAATTGACATCATCCATTGATGCGATGACAGAATGTCGAGATGTACAACAGGAACTTTTGACCAGAAGAATGTAAATCCAGAAGCAAGATTCGCGGCATATTGCGGTTTTGACCATAGTGGATTATATGACAATGACCAAGGACTAACCCACCCCATTCTCCTCCCCCTTCTTCCCCTTCTCTCATCGCTTCTCCTTTCTCCAATTGGCGAGCTGGACCATTGAAAGATACGAAAACAAACAGACCAAATAACCACCCTCCCTCTGTCCATGCCATATCCCTTTTAATGAAAAATTGGAGCAGCGTTGAATGGCAAGCGTAATATGATATTGACAGATGGCAGAATGAACAGTTGGCGTCTTGAGACATTGTCCATTTCGCCCAAATAGAAAGAGACCAATAATCAAAAATACGAAAATGTAGGACACGGTGTGTTGTGTGCGGCTTTGGGTCGATCGTTCGCTAATGGAGCCAACTGAAGGAAAATAGACATCAGGAGAGAATAGAAGCTTCCAAACACGGGATTCTACTCCGGTAATGGCACCTAATTTACAATCAACAAACAAGGTCTAATTAGTTGATCGACCGAAGGCCACAATACGAGGAGGTATCCTTGGATATCATTACTGTTTTGAAGAATAGATGTCATGCATTATGAATATAGGTGACTCATAAATCATAGCGAAGCTGGAAACATTTATGTCCCACCCGGGTCACTTCCGGTCCACATGGTACCAGAGAAAAGGGAGAAGGGGTCTCAGATGTGGTGGTTTACTGGGTGCTCCCGCAAATACTGACCGCGGTGAATTGGAATTCGGAATATGAGTTATTATGTAATAACCAATCCTGACCTTCTGAAGCAGATGGTCGGATTTTCAGAGGGGAACTAAATTCTGTCTTTTGACCTTCAGGAGGTCGTAAGGTCATGACCTCCTTCACAGTAGACGCCCATAATTCCCTCGAAATATACAAGACTCTGAGAACTAAGCCAAGAGTCAAGCAGAGTTTTCTTTGAATTGAAAACAGCGCGTTATTTTGCACATTAGTAGCGTCTCGAGAGGGTTGCACTTCTCAGAAGAAGAAACTAAAAAATTGAGAAATATTACGAAGAGCGGAATGCGCGATGCGTAGGGCACTTCCGGAACACTTGACATCTGGAAATGCAAACTTTCGTTTTTGTTTTTCTTATGTCTGATTGGTTAATATTAATGCACTCTTTGCCAAATCTAATTCAGAAATTGTGTAAAATCACTAGAGTGCAGGTTGGATATAATTTCGATATCAGCAAACTCAGGTGTGTGATATTGATTGTACGCATGATCAATTTCTGGTCTGTATAATATTATAATGCTAAATATATTACAAATCAATTTGAGATTTTCATTGAATTCTACGGCATATCACATATTAACAATAGGAATGATTTCTGAATTGAAGCAAATACGATAATCAATATTTCTTTCATTTCACAATTATTGTGATAAAAACTCAGATTACCACGATCTGGTAATAAAATGGACAATTATTGTCAGTTTTTATCGCCAACCATAAACGCAGACTGATTCCGATCGGAACAGCAGACATTTTTGCCAACAAGTCTTATCAAGCCAAAGCAGCTTCCTTGGAGACCAAAAATCGCGAGACTGAGTTCGAACCCCAGCGGAGCGAAGGATTTTATTCACGAATTCGGAATGCGTTCGAGTGATAACATTGTGTCGTGGCCATCGGGGAATGTCCAAACCCAGGATCCAAACGACCGGGGGAAAATGAAAGGCAACGAGTTATAGGGGACCAGCTGACCTCATACTAGTCGCGGAGGTCAGCACAGGGGTGAAATGTCGCCCCAGGGATTACTTCCATCATCACCAATGATTGCAGACTGGTATTGTAGTTACTAATAGGAAAATGACACTCTTGGCTTCATCGCAAAATAATCATTGGTTAAATGTTTGATTAAAACCCAATAAAATAATTAGCAGTCCGTTGTGGTTGAATATACCATTTATCTGAACTTTCATCACGTTATTTCAGCATGCATAATCCCCACCTGTGTATGAAGGATGCAACAAAGTATTAATTCACTGGTTCTATTACCTATAAACGCGGCTGTTTCCTAGACACAAAGTATAAGTGCAACCTAAGACCATACGCTAGCATCTCAGCGCCATTATTTTCCTCTTAATGTACGAATAGAAGCCACAGCTGGCGCTAGCCAAACGCAGCAGGGGACCGTGAGCACCGCCCTCGAAGACGAGTTTAGGGTGGAGAGAGAACGAAGGGAAATCAAGGATGGAATGTGAGCAATGAGGGTAAAATAGGGCAGGGTATTTCACCAGATGTGGGAGGATGTGCGAAAATAATCGCTGAGTCCAAGAGGAGTGAGAAAATCAGACGTGAAACTATAAAATGCATGGTTATAGTGCAAAGGGAACAGCATCGTAGCAGACAAAAATGGCGATGATAAGGAGGCAAAAGGCAAAGGTAGAGGCATATACCACGCATTTATAATTATGGATGATTCACAACATACGGTTGGGCACAGACCAATCATTTGATTTCAACCAAAGATGGTTTTTCATCGAAAAGGATAAAATATTGATGGATTGATTGAATCAAGGTGTTGATAATTCCCAGTGTCTTACTTAGCTCCACGAACAGGTTCAATGCTTCAGAAAACTGGTTAGCACGTGTCTTGTAGAAGGAAATATGATGCAATCTCGTAGGGCAGGTTTATGGAAGACCTTCCTCCTGTGAGGGTAGCTTCGTCCAAATCCCTCTTGATGGCAGAGCGGTCAGGGGAGGAGGGCGATGGATCGCTGTTGATTCCGAGTAAATACTCGCCAACTGCTGGTATTACAAGATCTGTTTAACCTTGTTTTTTTTTTCTGCAATTCTCTTTTCTCGCTTTTTTTTTTTTCTTCCAAAGAGGGAGAAAGTGACAATGGTCCTGATCGAATAGCCGGAGACTTGAAATTGATCACAATTAATCAAATTCCGCGCCCTCGTCTTCACAATTGCTTTGGCGAGAAAATACGAGAGTGAGGCAGGAAATTTCATCCGGCTTGAAAATGTCATGGAGTATTTCGATGGCTTCCTCGTTTCGACTTAATCTGATGATCACATGATAGGACCAGGAATTGAATGAACTCTTGACCCGACCTTATTATGGAAATGAGTCGCTAAATTTTATTATCTTTTTTTTCCAAGAAGAGAGAGAGTATTGTAATCAATGCGAGCAATTGAGATCCGTTTCTTTAGTTCTCTATCGTTGTTTAGTTCCGCCATTTAATGTCAAGATTAGAAAAATAAAGAAAAACGGCGGACCCGAGATGCTTTCTTTTTTGACAACACTTCTTTGAATTCTGTCCTAATATCGAATTGTATCAAATTGGTTTCGCTGAATTAAAGCCCACTTCGCAATTTCCATCCTTATTCTAACGAACAATCCGTTTAAATTTCGATGGGTTTCATTATTATGCTCACAATCATTCATGTGAGATCGCAGTGTACATGATCCTTTTGTGTGTTTTATAATCCCAACTTTAAAGTTTTCCACCATTTTTCCCGTTTAAGAAATTCCTCCAGCCATAATTTCGGATCAGTCCATCGGATGATGAAGGGTCCTTCGAGAGCAGCGATATTTGCGAAAACGCTGTCGAAAATGCGAACCCATAAATCAACGAAGATAAAACTGAACTATGGGAAATATACAATGAGGTTCCAGGAACGGCTCAAACAGGACAGTAATCATATTCAAAATTCTAAACACAGATCATGCTCTGAACCACGTGACATTCAGTAAAGCCTTCATTTGCATAAATTATCATATCCAGTACTTAGAAAATGCATTGGCAGCTATACTCACAGTTTAAAATATCGGATGAATCATGATATTGTTATTTATTACACGGGTGAGATGTGTCGTTTTAGTAGGCCTATATGGTTTTGGGTGACATTGCATAATTACACAAGATTGTTCAGGAACTCAAATGTTGACAACGGTTTGACATAATAATATCAGCATGATTCATGTACATGTGGTTATACACAGTGGGTCAAAAGTAGTCTATCTACTCCATGTTTAAAAAACAAAACTCTACAATTTGCCAAAATGTATCAATTATTCCGAAAAATAACTACGGTTATAGATAAATAGTTTTGCTACTGTCACAACAATAGCACTCTCAAACAAAACAATAGTACGAGTGTGATGCTTTATTTGTGCGCCTAATGAAGCCTATCAATGGTCCAGGGCCCTGTTTGCCACCAAAAGTGGAAATATCGTAGAGTGTTGAGTGTACTCTATCAATTAGGATAAATCGGCATAAATTTTGTTGAAATTGTAATATAAATTACAGATATAGCAGCATGACATGTTAGACAAACCATACCAAGTATTGCTTTCTCTTATTTTATCATGGCTTTTACACTGCGATTTGTTTTGTAAAACTTTTTCGGAAAAGCGCAGTGCCACTGAAAAGCATTGAGATCTTTAGCATGGAGTAGATAGGCTACATTTGGCCCACTTTGTATATAGGTCGAATTGGTGATATAAGTTGTCTCTGTATTGCACAAGCGTCAAACATATTATATTTCTATATATTCATCCATGATAATGGTGGCCATATGGGTAAGTATATACAAGGTGATTCATAAGTCTATTCACAGTTTATGGGCATTTTTCAATGATGCGTGTTACGAAATGCTCTTTTCTCTTCAACCGCGCTATGTACCTCAAATTATAGTTATCATTTATAGTGAGGGCATTCATTGAGAAAAAACTTAATCTATGGAATTATTCACCACTTACGATTTCTCATTTCAAATATATGTACATGTATCCATCATGCGATCTCTTCAGCGTGCCAATGGGAGACTCTGATGCGAGGCTTTATTGTTTTGAATGAGCAACTTGCGATAATCGTGTAATAATTGCCATTATCATTTATCACTTATCATGCATGATGAAACATTTATAATTCATACCGAGTGAACTGCGAAGCGATTCAGACTTTCTCATCAACGATTTTTTTCATGTTTTTAAAATTGTTGATGGTAAATAACCTCTTTTTTTCAGTTCGCGTTTCTCGATAGATTGCACCAAAGAAATTATTTATTAACATACAATGCTAACCAATATCCATGCATACATCTCTCATCACTTCAGATGAACAAATTGTATCAAATTGAACGACATTGAACAACGCTGAAACATAATAAGTGGTCTACCGCGACTCGACAAGAAAAGACAAAATTTTATGTAACTTTGCAAATTCCCCCCGTATACTGTGAATATACTTTTGAACCACCCTGTTCATAACTCTAATCATTGACGCTGACTGCTCGACCCACATGTTTATAATTAAGCAGAAGAGAGGTCTGAGAATCAATCTTATTACCCGCATCACCGATGAAATTACAAACCCCCACCCCTAAAGATTGTATATGCATTAGAGTATTGAGACACTCTTCCGAAGAAATTTAGAAATCTTAGTTTTCTTGTCTATGTAGTGCCGTGATTGGCTAATAACTATGAGGTCAAAAAGTTGGCTTTATCATCTTCCGTTGAATCCGCCATAATATATCAGATATTCAGGAGTTGACGTCCAAAACAAAGGAACAATATTTCGCAAAAATGGACTATTGAATTGAATATAAGGGGACTATTCAAGTTTTTCAGAACGCATTTTTCA